>CM072818.1:17247281-17747281 GCA_036937905.1 Salvia rosmarinus
TCTATGGGGCGGCGTATCCTCTCCAAGGCACTTCGTCGACCTTGGCTTCGGTCTCCTCGTCCTTCATCTCTTCTCCCTTTTTCAGAGGGCTCGCCTTTCTCTGCCTCGCGCTTCCTTCTATCAGCCTCGTCCGCTTTGGCGAACCGATCGGCTATCGCGCCATGGATTACGTCGCGAGACGGGGTTCGTGCCAGCGATCTCTTTATATAAGGCCCAGGCAGGATGCCGTTCTGGAAGGCTGAGATGATGAGGAGATCGTTCACGTTTGCGACCTTCAGGCTCTCCTTATTGAACCTGGTCATAAAATCGATGATGGATTCGTTCCGGTCTTGCCTCAAGGTGAGGAGATGTGCCGAAGTCATTTTTGACTCAGCCTTCTGGAAGAACCTTGATGGAAGGCCTTCATCGGATCGCGGTAGGAACCAATGCTCCCGGAGGTAGGCGTCGAACCACCGTGGGCGTTGTCGACTAGTAACTCAGGAAGAGTTTGCACATATGAATTATGTCGGCGTTGGTTGATCATATTGTCTTTGGGCTGCGAGAGGAAGTTAGCGGGTCCCTTAGTCCGTCATAGGGGTGATACTCGGCACCGATATTTTTTCGGGAGTGGGGTGTCGAGTATTTCATTTGAGAAGGGGATGACTATGCTCCGTACCCATCGAAACCGCCCTACGGAGAGTGGGCGAGTTCGTCGACCGAACTCGTTTTGGTAACGGGGACCAAGGCTTGCGGCGATCGCGACGTCCTCTTCCGCTGTTCGTCCCTTACACGATTGGTTTGTGCCCCAACGCGTGCGGTATGAGTGCCCATAACTTGAATGTTGGGGATCCACCTCGTCGTGGTGCCTCGTGTTTAGGCGAGGCCTCGCCTCTCTCTCCGGAAATGGCCGACCTTGTGCGTGGTCGAGGTATTGAGAAAACTCTCATTGTTTTCTCGAGGAACCCCGACGGCGTCGTCGAGGTTTATCCGTGGAGGAGTGCTCCTTGGTTACTATTGCGATCTCCTGCGCTTTGATATCCTCGCTTCTTCATGCAAGATGGATTGCCCGTTAAATCATTGTTTGGACATGACCTTGAGGTTAGTTCTCGTGGGCTTTTCAGTGAGCTCGGCGTGCTCGACCATCGTTGTTGCGTGGTGACTGGATCGTGACTTCGGTATGCATTGTCGTGATTGATTCCATAAGCGATGGTTGATCGAAAACACAAAATTTCGTTTCCCACGCGGGCGCGGTGATCGATCTAAATTTAGCGAGGTAATAAATCTGATGAACACGAGGATTTCGTGGTTCGATCTATGAATAAGATCTCGTCCACGGGGAGAGAGTATTCGTGTATTGATAATATGAGGTGATTACAAGAATTGTAGATGATCCTTTTACATTTAATCTAGTCTCTATTTATACACAATTATCATGACCTAGATCTCGAATCAGGGTCTATTCTAAGATAAGTTTGAATCATATCTCTCTAATTAGGATTTTCTTAGATATGGCCGAATCTTCTGCGTTCCCTTGGTTTAGGGGCCTTCTTGGGCTGGACTCGTTTGGGCCGAGCTTCATGTCAGGCTTATTTATATTGGACCTGATGCTTGGGCCTGAGAGTTGGGCCGTATCCTATCACCATCTCATTAGAGGTAAACGTTTTCGTTGTCCTTTGGCATGTGCTGGTAGATAGGATCTTTTATAGGGCCTGGGAGACTTGTGCAACTGCTTTCATGATTATGATGGGTCCGTTTGTGTAGACATCCCACATCGTATTGTGATGTGCCGTTAGGAAGGTCATCAGTCTAAATTTCCATAGATAGTAGTTCCTGATAGAGAAATATGGAGTGACCTGGTCATGCTAGTATCCATAAAGAATGCAAATATGAAGTAAAGAATTTGGTTTGAAGAAAAAGAATTTTCAAGTTAAAATTTGGCAAGTAGTATGAGAATCAGAAAATTCGGAGGTCAGAGCAATTGAAACTAGCTCCGATACCAATGGATGCTCCTAATACGAGTAAACTCGGGTGTATGGAAAGGGGAATACACCTGAGATAATTTTTTCAGGTTTTGTATTACTTGAGTACGAGCGAGTCAGCTCCAAAAAGGAGCCCTATTAATAACTATGGTGGTCTAAACTTTAGTCGCCTTGATTTGAAATTCTTTTAAACACTTAGCACCAGATAACGCGTTTAGTTAGATTGTATGCAGACTGTCTGATTGTTTCAGATTAATTAAAGGTATAATATGTGATCTATAAAGAATATAGGAGCACATGATATTTTTAACGTAGTTCTGAGCTAACTCTCCTACATGCACAAACCTGATAACAGGTGAATTCCCAGTTCATCAGGAATTCCTTGTTTTAGGCTTTCAAGGAAAGTAATTACACACCTCGGGTTCCTTAGAGTGGGTTATCTAACAAAAACCAATACCTACTTCGCACTTTCAGTCAACTAACACTTGCTGCTTACTTGCACTTACACTTCACTTCATCTTTAAACTTGCTTAGTGGGTTGGGTGTTATGTTTTTTCGAGTAATTTGAGTAATCTTTACAAATGAGCACAAGGATAAGGATAGGAATCACTCGATCTATGCTTTAGATCTAAAGATATACTATATAGAAACAGTAGGGATTATGAAGGTTGGAATCTTTGGGTATTTTGGTTGGTTTTAAGTGTTCTTGAGTTGTGAGATTAAATGCTTAAGATTCTTTTGTTGGCTTTGATTTCTAGACTTTTCGTTAGTTGTGTCTAGAGATGAAGTCCGCTTTTATAGAGGTGACATTTCAAACTAGTCCCTGGAAGGTGACTGTTGGACATTCAAAATTTTTGTACTTTAGAAAGTACTCGTTGGACTTGTCGTTTATTGTCTTTTATCATATTCTCATAAGTTAGTCCGCTAAAAAGCTTCTCGACTTCTTGTTCAACTTTCTTGAAGGTTAGAGTTTGAAACTCTATGAGTTCAGATTTTTTGTCTTATCATAAGAACTTATAACAACTTGGGAAACGTTATGATATGTTGTACCTCAATATATATCAAGTGCTTAACAATCTGACCTTCAGGTCAGTATCTGACCGAGTCTTCTTAGGCTTCAGGTCTTCTTACTTTACTACTTGATTGATCTGATTTAATGTATTCAAATATAGCTTTGTGCTCTAAGTCCTTTCTTTGACTTATACCACATTGATTTTTATATTAGTGTGAGATATGTGGTATCTCAGCTTCAGGTTCATGTTCTCCTTCAACTGGATACTTGTCAATAGAAAAATATTTTCTCTAACAAATAAGTTGATCAGACTACGTACATCATATGCTATCATCATAGGTTTGGGGGTAAGGTTTTGGAATCTAATTCCAAATCCTCCCAACATAAATATTGCATATTTATCTCGTTTTCAAACAAGTTAGACAAAACCCACTGCACAAGGTCGGGTCTATTACGAACCCATAACTTTTATATAGGTGACATAACTTTTATAGAGATGAAGTCCGCTTTTATAGAGGTGACATAACTAGTCCCTGGAAGGTGACTGTTGGACATTCAAAATTTTTTGTACTTTAGAAAGTACTCGTTGGACTTGTCGTTTATTGTCTTTTGTCATATTCTCATAAGTTAGTCCGCTAAAAAGCTTCTCGACTTCTTGTTCAACTTTCTTGAAGGTTAGAGTTTGAAACTCTATGAGTTCAGATTTTTTGTCTTTTCATAAGAACTTATGACAACTTGGTAAACGTTATGATATGTTGTACCTCAATATATGTCAAGGGCTTGACAATCTAACCTTCAGGTCAGTATCTGACTGAGTATTCTTAGGCTTCACGTCTTCTTACTTTACTACTTGATTGATCTGATTTAATGTATTCAAATGTAGCTTTGTGCTCTAAGTCATTTCTTTGTCTCATATCACATTGATCTTTATATTAGTGTGAGATATGTGGTATCTCAGCTTCAGGTTCAAGTTCTCCTTCAACTGGATACTTGTCAATAGAAAAATATTTCTCTAACAAATAAGTTGATCAGACTATGTACATCATATGCTATCATCATAGGTTTGGGGGTAAGGTTTTGGAATCTAATTCCAAATCCTCCCAACATAAATATTGCATATTTATCTCGTTATCAAACAAGTTAGACAAAACCCGCTACACAAGGTCGGGTCTATTACGAACCCATAACTTATTTTTCAATGCTAATATATCTTCATCCTAAGAGCTAAAATTCGCCCAGAACTTATTTTTAGTAAGACTACATATTTATCTCATTAACAAACAGGTTAATTAGACAAGACTCATCCCACAAAATTGGGTCTACAATGACCCTCTTCGTCCCAAGAGCTAAAATCACGATACAAGTCAATAAATGCATCACATAAGCATTGATCTATCCAAATCGAGAGAGTGACTAAATGCCAAGACTCAATAGACATAGAATTGGAGGTCACTCTCACAGAGAATCTGTATAAAAGTAGTCTAGGGGAGAAGTCATTTTCAATTTATCAGTGGCTCGTGAAATTCCAATGTACGGTCCCAAAAATATCCATCCATTTAAGGGCAAGCATCCTGTTTGTGGAGAAGCCTACCCGTGCACCCAAGTAACCCTCCAACTGTGACAGCTACATGCCCTTTTGTCTTTACCTTTTTTCACCCCAAAATCTCAGCTTTGATGTCACTTATTAACCGATTTGAAGGTCAGTGAGGCCCCCTTGGGTGCTTGGGGATCCCCCGCCACGACTCATCAAAATCGTGAAAGTGGTTCGTGCAATAATCGCGTTACACGGCACTAACTAATATTTTATGAAGGAAAACATAGTGTTCATCACCAATATGAATCACTGATAAAGAAAGCCATGTTTCTTGAGACATTTGATAGAGAAATCAGCCACTAATGTTTGTCAATTGAGGACCAGAAATAATTTATTACCAGGAAAGAGACATCATATCCTCATAATTGAATAAGTGCAAATTCTAACGCGGAATTGATGTTCGATAAATCTTCACACACACACAAAAGCATGCACATACACATCAATGCATGAGTTTACTTTTCATACATATAGCAAAAGATCAAAATTCTATTGTTTTTTAGTTGCATTTAAAACCTATTGAAAGTAAAATGCAGGACAAAAAAAGATGAATGAGGTATCACATTTTTACTGTTGTCCCTGTTTAGCTTTGTCCACATATTTATATAACTAAAGGCTAAAAAAGCCACATCACGAGGCTGTTGTGCAAGGTACTCTTTGCTTCTGATGGGATTTCTTTACGTGAAATTTATATGGTTGTCATAATTTGGCAATTTTAGAAATCTTCCAAAATAAGTCCCAAATTCATCTGCTGGATTTAGGATATAAGTGGTGATGAAGTGAACAACTAAGATAGTGTTCGGTTAAGCTTATTTTAGAGAGATTATAAGATGAATGTTTCAAAAGTTTATAAGTTGTCAAAGTGTTTGGATAATTAAACTTATAATCTAAAGAAATAATCATGAGTTAAAGAGAGAAAATCATGGTTAGATAGAGAAAATTGATGAGACATGAAGTTTATAATGTATACGTAAGAAATAACTAACCACAACAATGTTATTTTGATAAATTCATTATTGCTTATAAACTTATGAAAAAGTAAGTTGGGATTAAGAAATTTATTTTTAAGGGAGCTTATAAGTTATTGGAGCTTATTTTCACAGTTTATAAACTATTTAGGAATTTATTTGGCCAAATATTTTACATGAGCTTATAAACAATTTATAAACTGTTTTGAAGAGTTTATAAACTCAGCCAAACAATATCTAAATGCGCTTCAAGAAAATTTTCCAGCTTTTTACATACTTAAAACAGATGAGCAGCTGCATGCACTTTTGAAATGAGATATTCAAGAAAATATGTGCATTTATAACACTAACAAAGAACATCATGATCATATTAGGAAATCAATTTCAGAAAAGATCACTCCATAGTTCATATCTAGCAATAGGGGTGTCTAACAGTTCGGTTTCGGTTAACCGAACGAATTTTCGATTAACCAACCGAATTTCTCGAAAAAGTGAACAAAACCGAACCGTTTTAAATTTTGGTTAACCCAAAACCGATCGGTTCCGACGGTTCGATTTTCGATTAACGAAAACCGAATTAAAATTAATTAATAATAAAACAAATAAAATAATAATAAAACAAATAAAATAATAATTAAAATAAATAAAATAATAATTAAAAACTGAAACTTATTAAAATAGATAAAATATTTAACAATAATTAATAAAGTAATAATTAAAATTGATTTTCATAATTTTAATTAATTAATTAATAATTGAAATAATAATTAAAAATAAAAACGGTTTTTGGTTTTTCGGTTCGAACTGTTCGGTTATCGGTTAACCAATAACCAATTTTTTTCAACTCGGGGCAAACCAGGCAAATAACCAAATTTGTCGGTTTCGGTTAACCAATTGTCGGTTTCGGTTCGGTTCAGTTCTAACGAAAACCGAAAACCGTTTAGACACCCCTATCTAGCAATCTTTTGAGTTTGTCACTGAACAAATTTCTGAACAATAGTTTTTGCCTTTCCACTACGAAGCAACATAGCCATATAAATGCACCTCTGTTCGATGTTATAGTGTGTTAAGGTATAATTTGCTGCAGTGTCATCCAATCAAACTAATGGTCAATCCCCAGAAAACCAACAAACAAGCCTTCATGATTCATAAGAGGTAAACACCTGTTTTAGAAATTATAAGTAAAAGGTACATGATCACGACGAATGCCCATACCCCATAGCATGTTATATAGCACCAGCTTATGTGCTTTTACTGATTTGAAACAATTTAGGGCTATTCTGTTCCAGATCATTATCTCAATGAATCTTTTGCAAATAATCAGATAAAATCATATAAGGGCAAGCACCAATTAAGCTAGTTTGAGTGAAAATGTCAATGCAAAAGCTATTAAATGAAATGAGGAATAGCAGTCAATGAGATAACATCAGGATTAGATATTCGGTAAACCCAAAGCAAAAGAGACTGTCCAATCCTCCTACAATTAATAAGGCCAATATAACAGCAGCTCCATAAACTCATCAGACCCACCCTCAGCAAACGCCACCACCATCAGAAAATGCGTTTAACCGCGCCAGGAAGATGACGGCCAGTATCTCCTTTGCCGGCGGATGTGTGGGTGGTTGGACTGCTTAGTCGATGGATGTGGCTAAAGGCAGTGGAACCCAGTACCCAGATACAAGTATGAAGAACAAAATTCCCAAATTGAATTTAGGAATTAGGGATTTTAAAGTCAAACTTAGACTTTACGGCTGGTCAAAAGTGTAGATTTGGAAAGTTTGATTGTTTGAGTAAGAGCATCGCTACAGTTGGGAATATGTATACCGTAAAACTTCAATAAATTAATAATATTGTGACTTGAGAATTTTATCAATTTAGAAAGATATGAATATATCAATAAATTAATAATTTATAAAATATTCTCTTAATTTCAAAAATTATAATTTTAGGTCAAGTCATAATGTGTAAAAATAAATGATAAATAATATTTTCATATATTTAAATTAAATCAATCTATGCATGTTTAATTAATAAATAAATGATAGATAATATTTTGAAGAAGATCATCAAGAGCTTGAGAATAGGGGTGGGAAACGGTTCGGGTTCAGTTAATCGCACTGATTTTTTCAGTTAATCGAATCGAAATTCTCATAAATTCCAAATTCCAAATTGAACCTTTTATTAAGTTCGGTTAACCGAAAATCGCATCGGTTATTGTAGTTCGGATTTCGATTAACTAAAAAACCAAAAAAGAATCTATAACTTTTTTATTTTAATTACTCAACACGTTAAATAGTCTAAATATTA
This sequence comes from Salvia rosmarinus, assembly GCA_036937905.1. NCBI lineage: Eukaryota > Viridiplantae > Streptophyta > Magnoliopsida > Lamiales > Lamiaceae > Salvia > Salvia rosmarinus. The sequence continues at coordinate 17,255,121 of CM072818.1, forward strand.
TATATTTACTAGTAAACTAGATTATGATAAAGTAACTGTTGCTTTATTTTTAGTTTTATACGATTGACTGTAAATAATTTATTGAATTACTTGTATATAGTAATTAATTACTCAGTCTATCATGCACATAAATTAAAATTTTGATATGCTACAATTATGACTAATTACAAATTTTATAGCCACTAAAATAAAAAACAACAACATGCTCACTATACGCAAACCTATTATTTTATTTTTTGGTAATTCTATTGAAATTTACCTACAAATAAAGATTCAACTTTTATTTATTAATCTTTTATGATGAGAACATGATTGTAAAAATAAAAATAAAAAATACATTTTTTGATTATTGGTTATTAACCAATCGGTTATCGGTTAACCAAAAACTGAAAAAATCAAAATGTTTTACCGCTAACCTGCAAAACGAATATGCAGTGTTCGGTTAACCGATAGGGTATGGTTTTAGTTCGGTTCAGTATTAACCTATAACCGAAAATCGTTTCACAACCCTACTTGAGAACATGATTGGATATGGGCTATCTCCATGAAATGGATGCCAATAACTTGTTGAATTATCGAGGTGAAAATGATGAAAGTTTAGAGGTTCAAAGTCTAGAAAATTGTGGCTGATATTGTTATTGTTGAATATTCTAATGATAATCAAACTCAAGATGATTCAACACCATCAGAAGCAATCAAACAAAAGGAAGCATTGAAAGCGACAATAAATTTTTATTGCTTCTGGAGAACTCAAACTATAACTTTTAGATGCAATGAAAAAAGTTAGGGATGAAATCCACTTAGATTTCAATTTCAAGAAATTCAAAAAGCAATAGATTCATATATTAACAAGTTACCCTAGTATTCATAATCGTAATATTTTAAGATTATTGATTTATAATATTGACAGGATTATATATTTATAAAAGGTTCTCCAAAAAGTAATTATTTTATTATCTTATTAAAAATAATATGTTTTTGAACTAGAAAAAGTCTAGACCGAAGAAATTTATTAATCTAAAAAGTATATTAATTTATCGAGTATTATTATAAAGAAATTTTACTTCATTGTTGCCATCTGATTCCAACATCAACTATTTCCGCAACCAAAAAAAATTTGGCTGAAAATTAAAAGGACATACTTTGTTAAAGTATATATAGGAAATATCCGTTTTATTAAAAAAAAAAAAACATGTAAAAACACGTACATTTAAGTAAAGGGACAAAAAAAGTTCTTAAATGTGACAAAATTTGTGTGAAATAAGTGGCACACTAAAACTAATCTATTAGTAATTAGCCATTAGGAGGTCACTGATCCATTAGCTAATGTAGTCGTTAACTATTAGCGGGTCACTAATCTATTAATCACTAGCCATAAGCCATATATTAATTCATTAGTCATTACTCACTCAGCTTCAGATTAACAGCATCAATGTGTCACTTATTTTTATGCAAATTTTATCAATTCAATGACTTTTTTGCCCCTTCACTCAAATGTGACTATTTTTAAATGTTTTAATAAAAGTTGGTAGTTTCTACATATACCTTTACAAAATGGGTAGCTCACCCATTAAAATGACTTATTTTTCAATAATACTTTCTCAAAATAAACTATTTGTAGATTCTACTATCAAACACTCTAATTTATTGTATGCATTTTATTATTTATATTTTTTCTTGTAAAAAATAACTATAAAATTTTGATCAACATATACTTTATTAATAAAAATAATATTATTTTAAAACTATATATTAGGACATCACTAAAATGTTTCTTATTTTGGAATATCTATATAATATATAAAAGTATTTACGGATTGTCGAATGTATTAAGTTTCAGTTTGTTTAATGCATAATTTTTTTTTTATTTATAGTTGTTTATTTTAGTATTAATATATTTTATGCATTTAAATCCTTTAAATTTATGGTAAATTCTTTTAGTAAGTTTTTGAAAATTAATTTTATTAAATATTAAATAAATTTGGTTTCCATGCTTTTATTAATAATGCGCCAATCAAATGTTTATATAAGTAATTATACTTTGAGAGGTATTATTTTATAGCCAAAAATATCTCCTCAATATGAGCAATTCCTTATTATCATTTAATGAGATACATGATTAGTCTATATATGCAACCTACATTAGTCCAGTGCGTACATTTTTGTTTCTTACTCTCAATGCGAATGAAATCAATTTTATTCCCAGTCTACTTGTGCAGCACATATATCAATGATCATGTAATCTATTTTCAAATTCGACTTTGGTAATATAATATTATTTGGTACTTTTGTTATGCAATCTATGTTGCTATTAATAAATAGTGATTGCGAGTTTGCTATCCATTTTATTTTTTAATCTTTTATTTTGATTTATATATATATGATTTGTGCTTTTGTCCTTACTTTTTTTCTTTTGCAGCTTTCCAGTAACAAAAGAATTAACATGCATGCATATGACAAGAAAATAGAACCATTAAGCTTTGAGGTATGCAGGGCCGTCCCCGAGGGCGGGAAAGCATGGACGATCGTCCAGAGCCCATCATTTTAGGGGATCCAAAATTTTATATATCCTCTTATATTAACACAAATATTCCTTCAAAAAATAAATATTCAATGTCCCAAAGTGATGTTATAAACTTTTGGGGGGTCAAATTTTGTAAAAAAAAGTAATTCTTTTATAAATGATATATTGTGCATCTTTTTAGATATATTCAATTGTATCTCCATAGTGGAAAAAATGCTCATTTTTGTTGTTTCGTCTAGGATCTATTATTTGTCAGGATCGGCCCTGGAGGTATGCAATATTGATTTTTATATATATGTTTTTGTTTGTTAAGTTCTAAAATCTAGATGGATAAGCAGCTGGCTTTTAAGTTTAATGTTATATTCAAATTGTATATTTATGTTTTGTTTGATGTAGTGAACTTATTTATGCTTTTTGTGTTAGCTTTTTCGTATTATTTTTTTTATTGGACTTTCAATGTATTAGACAATATGCAATTATAAAGAATTGGACAATTAAAAAAAATGTCCAAATTTAAGAATACAGATATAGTAAATTGTATATTGTTTGGTTATGCTATATTTTATCAATTTTAATATACATATTTTATTTTTTTATATTTACTATTTTATTAAAATATTTATTGAATATGTTATTTATAGTAAATAAATGTGTCATTGCTAAATGTGATGTGAAATTGAAACAATAATTAATTATGAGATATAATGGTTGGAATAAAATATACACATATAATAACATTTTGCAATTGTCGTTTCAACATATTATACCTTTTAAAGGAATAAAGAGGAAAAACATAGAGACATTAATAATTATATTTCTGTATTTAGTTCGGGAACTTTCTTCCATCATATAACCGACAATTCTTTATATTTGTACTTCATAGTTTTGAAGACCATAGATAATGGAATTCTCATATTATAAAAATAATACTATAATTTTAAATTGTCTCCTTCGTTCACCGCAAAATATGTAAAAATAATAATTATGATTGTTCGTCCATTTCCCTTTCCATAAATAATAATAATAATAATAATAATAATAATAATAATAATAATAATAATAATAATAATAATAATAATAATAATAATAATAATAATAAATTTATTATCCAATACATGTGTGCGCCTTTCATTCAATTTTAAACAAAGATAATTTCTATCTTACTGTTTCTTATGTCACAACAATCGCGATAATCAACAAATGTCAAGGACATTTTTAATATGCGAAAAATGTAATAACTAAAATTCTCAAAACCAAGTCTTTCAGGGATTTCTCGATGGTGGGGGTCTGGGTCTGTGAGGAGAGGTAGAGGAAGGTGAGGAGGAGGAGGGAGGTGGAAACGAAGAGGATGAGGTTTTTGGGGGTCGGGATTTTGGTGGACTGGCTTCGTCTCCACGCATTCGCCATCAATCTCTACAGGCATACAAGCTGGATCTTGCGGGGAAGAGTGAGACTGAGCACAATCAAACTGGACATTACTTACTACACTAATATCCTAATATTAATTCAATAAATAAAATGTAGTCGATCTAGAGTAGTTTCCGCGTTCGAGATTGTTCCACTCAACAATTTTATACTCTGTATTCTAATTAATATTCATAGAGGGTTAGCTCATCAACAATTTCTACTTTAATAGTTTTGATTGTAAATTAGTAAATATTAATATCATAAAGTGTTATCATCTAAAAATAAAATAAGCCGCTGTATGTTATTAAAAAATTTAAACTATATATTTATTATATAACGTATATATGCATATTTAGTGTATTCGTTGTTGGTTATTAAAAAATTACTAGAACTTACTATCATTTAATATATATTTGTACAGAAATAAGTTATGAGAAAATCCACTGTAATATTTTATATTTTGTTTAGATGCATTATAAAAACAAAATAAAATCAAAACTATATATTTATTATATATCGTATATATACATATTTAGTATATTCTTTGTTGGTTATTGAAAAATTACTAGAACTTACTATCATTTAATATATATTTGTACAGAAATAAGTTTACATCAGAGAATCTCAATGCTACGATATAATTTGAATACTATGAGTACAAAAATTGATAAATCAATTGTAATTTCTAAATTACATTTTAATTTTATATCTACTGATTATTATTATGTACTAAATACTAAAAGTACTAATTTAGTACTTAATTATAGAATAGATACTATACATTTAATTTCCCAATTTGGATATTTTGGTATATAATTGATAATAGATTGTATTTGTTCGAAAAAATATATTTATACTATAATATAACGAAATATTATATTCATGAGAATTATGACTACGATATAATTTGAATACTATGAGTACAAAAATTGATAAATCACGAGATAGTAGCTATTCTATAATTAAGTACTAATTCAGTATAATTATAGAATAGATACTATACATTTAATTTCCCAATTTGGATATTTTGGTATATAATTGATAATAGATTGTATTTGTTCAAAAATATATTTATACTATAATATCACGAAATATTATAGTCATGAGAATTATGACTACGATATAATTTGAATACTATGAGTACAAAATTGATAAATCAATTATAATTTCTAAATTACATTTTAATTTTATATCTACTGATTATTATTATGTACTAAATACTAAAAGTACTAATTCAGTACTTAATTATAGAATAGATACTATACATTTAATTTCCCAATTTGGATATTTTGGTATATAATTGATAATAGATTGTATTTGTTCGAAAAAATATATTTATACTATAATATCACGAAATATTAGAGTCATGAGAATTATGATTATAAATGCACTGATGTAGTATTGATTCATAATATTTAGCATATCCAAAATATATACTGCATAAAGTTATGGATTATGGGTTTCAAATTTATGTTGAAATGATGTTACATTTTTTATAATTATATTATGTGTATTGGTGTGTTTTATATTATAGATCATTTGAGTCCTCAACCATCCAAATTGTCATGTATTGGAGTGCCTACATGTCAACGTGGAATACCATCATGTTATTCATCTTTTCAAATGCAATCAGTAGGACCATCTCAGCTACCTTTCAGAGATATAACTAATGGTAATTCAATATATTTTTCTATAAATATAGAGAAAAAGTTCATATTTCTTTGTTGAAATTAAACTTATAATTCAATATATATATATGTGTGTGTGTGTTGCAGTTGTTGGAAGCAGTTCGTCATATCGGAATAATACATTCCAAGTGAATGCACCATGTTCATCACAAGCTCAAAGTATCCACGTCACAAGTAATAAAAATTCAGAAATTATAGATTTGACAGATGAAAGCTTTGCAGATATTCATGCACCAAAGGCTACAATTGCACGAGATTTGGGTTGTAGAAATTCAATTCCTGAAACTGTTTCCATTGATCCAGTAATTATTAATTTAGAAGAAGGTAAACATAATATATTAGATAATTAAATGATTTATATTACAACCCCAGTCATGTAATTTTAATCATTGGCAGCTGAAGATTGCAATTTTCGACCATCACATGTGCACAAAGAATCAATATTCTCAGAGGATGGTGAGTTATAAGATTCATGTTTGGTAAAAAAAAAAGTATAATTGAATTAATGACATAAAATACTTATGTAGTTTACGTGTTTAATAAACCTATTCTTTTTTAATATTTTATAATGTTGCTAAAATAATGTGTATTGTTTTCTACAATAATTTTTTTGAAGTTTTACTTTTATATTTCAGGTAGTGTGAATTTATCAATAATGGATGGCAATCCAATTCCATCAGATGCTGAACAAGAATCTGAAAATTCAAATGATGGTTAGTCCAATTTATTTTCAATAAAATAAATAGTTATTTATACTTATACATTTTATAAAGATATTTAGAAGTGGTTATATTGGTAACAAATAAGAATGCAGCATTGAACTTATAAAGTTGTTGCACTAAATGTATAAATTTGCTGCATCAAATTTGGTGCAACAACTTTATATTCAGTGCTACACTTTATATGTTAAACTTGGTGCAATAAATTTATACATTTTATGCAACAACTTTATATGTTGAATGTTGCATTCATATTTTTCTAATATTTACATTCTTACATGATTCATCATATATATACACATATATATGTATGTGTGTGTGTGTGTTACTTATAAATTTCTAAGTTTTGTATTTATTTTTTACAGAATATTGGGATATTGGTGACCCAATATATACATGTGAACATTGTAAAGCCTTCTTTTGGTATGAAGAACGACTAAACAAAAGTTATAAATCCAATATACCGAAGTATTCTTTATGTTGCTTGAGTGGGAAAATTGAGCTTCCACGAATGAAAAGACCTCCTAAACTGTTGGAGGAGTTGATTTTTGGGAACGATGTCAAAAGTAATCATTTTCTTGAAAATATTCGTTCTTATAATAGTATGTTCAGTTTCACATCCATGGGAGGAAAGATTGATAGAAGTTTAAACACTGGCAAATCACCACCAATGTTTCGGATGCATGGCCAGAATTATCATTTGATTGGAAGTTTGGTACCACCTGAAGGTTCTCAGCCAAAATTTGCTCAACTCTACATTTATGATACACAAAATGAAGTTGCAAATAGGCTGCGGTCAGTGAGGTTAGTTGTCCTTTATTTATTCTAATAAGATTAAGAAGCAATTCAATTATAAATTACATTTTTATAGTAATATTTGTGTTTAATTTTTTAGACAAAATGGTGATGTTAATAAATTGCACGCTGAGATTGTGACTGAACTTAAGCAAATGTTGGACGACAATAACGTATTGGTGAAGTCATTTAGAATGGTAAAAGAGAAGTTCGTGGAGTCTGAGACATCGGAAGTGAAGTTGCGACTTATTGGCAAAAGAGGAACTGATCCAAGAAGATACAATCTTCCTTCAGTTTCTGAGGTTGCTGCTTTGATTGTAGGTGATTTTGATGAATCACTACAGCAAAGAGATATAATTGTTGAAACACAATCAGGACAATTGAAGCGCATAAGTGAGTTGCATGCATGTTATCTTGGTTTGCAATATCCATTGTTGTTCCCATATGGAGAGGATGGTTATAGAGAAGATATACCATTTTCTGATCAATCGAATAAAGATAAGCGAAAAAGAGTCAGCTTCAGAGAATTTTTTGCTTACCGATTACATGAGAGACAAAATGAGTTACCAGTAATTATGTCAACCAAGAGGTTATTTCAACAATTTATTGTTGATGCATATACAATGGTTGAATCAAATAGACTATCATATGTGCGTCAAAATCAGAAGAAACTACGTGCTGAAATGTATAAGGGCCTAAGCGATGCACTCATAAGAGGGGAGACTGACCCAACTAAGCATGGAAAACGTGTTATTTTACCATCGTCATTCACTGGAGGTGCTCGATATATGATTCAAAATTATCAAGATGCAATGGCTATTTGTCAGTGGGCTGGATAGCCAGATTTGTTCATCACATTCACGTGCAACCCAAAGTGGCCAGAGATTGTTAGATTCTTGGAAAGAAGAAGTTTGAAACCTGAAGACCGCCCAGACATCATTGCTCGAGTATTCAAGATTAAGTCAGATCACATGATAAAGGACTTCAGAAAAAATAAAATATTTGGCACTGTCAGAGCAGGTAAAATTTACATTACATTTTTACAATTAATGTTATATATAATATTTCACAACTATCAAATGATTTACCAACTTTAATGTTATGATGCAGTTGTATACACCATTGAATTTCAAAAGCGTGGACTACCCCATGCTCACATTCTACTATTTTTGAAAAAAGAAGATAAACATACGACCCCCGAACACATTGATAGCATTATCTCGTGAAATTCGGATCGAAAATGATAGAGACTATTACAAATCAGTGCAAGATTTTATGATGCATGGTCCTTGTGGAGAAGCAAATAGAAACTCTCCTTGTATGTCTAATGGTCGTTGCACCAAATATTTTCCAAAGAAGTTTATTGAGGCAAGTTCCGTTGATGATGAAGGATATCCAGTATATAGACGTCGGGACAATGGCAGGTTTGTTGAAAAATGTGGTGTTATATTGGATAACAGATATGTGGTACCTCATAACCGATATCTTCTTATGAAGTACGGTGCACATATAAATGTTGAATGGTGCAATCAATCTAGATCAATCAAGTATTTGTTTAAGTATATAAACAAAGGTCACGATCGAGTTACGGCATCTTTCTATGAAAGCACGAGAGATGATGATATTCAAAGAAAGTTCGATGAAGTCAAGATGTACTATGATTGTAGATACATCTCGCCTTGTGAAGCAGCATGGAGGATATTTAAGTTTGATATTCAATATAGAGATCCTGCAGTTGAGCGTTTGAGCTTTCATCTTCCGGTGAGTAAAGTGTGATATTTACAGACTCGGATCCAATAGATGTTGTTCTTGATCGTCCCACTGTCAATCAAAGTATGTTTTTAGCTTGGTTTGAAGCAAATAAGAAATATCCAGAAGCAAGGGAGCTAACTTATGCTGAGTTTCCAACAAAATTTGTTTGGAAAAAAAATAAAAGAGAATGGTGTCCAAGAAAAATGATATATGCAATTGGAAGATTAAGCTACATACCCCCTGGTCCTGGAGAGTTATACTATGAAAGATGTCTGCTAAATGTTGTTCGTGGACCAAGGTGTTATGAAGACATAAGATCCATAAATGGAGTTATATATGCTACATTTCGAGATGCTTGCTATGCTTTAGGACTGTTAGAAGATGACAATGAGTACATTGATGGAATTAATGAAGCAAGTCAATGGGCATCAGCAAGTTCATTGAGAAATCTCTTTGCAACATTATTAGCATCAGATTCTCTTGCTAGGCCAGAAAATGTTTGGGATAGTTGTTGGAGTTATCTTTCAGATGACATTCTATACAATCGAAGAACTTTGTTGCAACATCCAGGTATTTCTATAAATTTTGTTTTTCTAAAAAGTATTTTTGTAGTTCTTTCAAATTTATATAATTCTTTATATTTTAATTATCTCAATAAATTATTTGTCTCAGATTTATTACTTACTGAGGGTGAAATAAAAAATTGTGCTTTGATCGAGATTGAGAAGTTGCGTTGCGTAGTTTGGGTAGGAGTTTGCGTGATTTTGCCAGCATGCCATTTCCAAATGAGGATATTTTGCAAATGAATCAAAATAGATTGATTATTGATGAGTTACGGTATGACCGTGTTGCTCTTCAAGAGGAGTATCAAGATTTCTTGCAAAAGTGTACATCTGAGCAACGCAGTGTTCATGATAAAGTATTAAGTGCAGTGAACTCGAATTCAGGCGGGATGTTCTTTGTATATGGATATGGAGGTACTGGTAAAACTTTTCTTTGGAAGGGATTATCTGCTTCACTAAGGTCAAAAGGTGATATTGTTATAAATGTTGCTTCAAGTGGAATAGCTTCGCTTTTGTTGCCTGGCGGAAGAACAGCACATTCACGTTTCAAAATTCCAATCAATCCAAATGAAGACTCAACGTGCGACATAAAACAAGGCAGTGATCTTGCTAAACTCATAATAAGAGCAAAACTTATAATCTGGGATGAGGCACCTATGATGCATAAATTTTGTTTTGAAGCATTGGATAAAACTTTGCGTGATATAATGCGTTTTCTGTCTTGTGACTATAATGCTCCATTTGGAAGTAAAACAATTGTTTTTGGTGGAGACTTTCGTCAAATTTTACCAGTCGTTCCAAAAGGTACTAGACAAGATGTTGTGAGCGCAACAATCAATTCTTCATATCTGTGGAAGAGTTGCACTGTCTTAAGATTGACAAAAAATATGAGACTTTGGAATATTTGTGCGAATGAAGAATCAATCCAATTGGAGCAGTTTGCTATGTGGATAGCAAGTATAGGAGATGGGATAATAGGAGGTCCAAATGATGGTGAAGTAGATTGATCTTCGGATGACATCCTCATTAAATATTCGGAGATCCTATTGTCGCTATTGTTGATGAGATTTATTCACCATCCGGCAATTGCAATGACAACTCAACCTATTTACAGAGCGAGCTATTCGCACCCACACTTAATGTTGTTGAGTCCGTCAATCAATATATGGTCTCATTGAATAAATGTGAAGGCGGGCAATATTTGAGCTCGGATAAGACATGCTGTGATTCATCTTCATATTTGTTACAAGACATACACACACCGAGTTCTTAAATAGTCTTAAATGTTACGGTGTCCCTAATCATGAACTATATTTGAAAGTTGGAACTCGGTCATGCTTTTGAGGAATATAGATCATGCAAATGGTTTGTGCAATGGCACTAGATTGGTTATTACGAGACTTGGGAGCCACGTGTTGGAAGCGAAGTTATAAGCGGTCAAAATCTTTGAAACAAAGTTCTCATTCCAAGAATGTCATTGACACCATCGGATCCAAGATTGCCGTTCAAATTTCGGAGAAAACAATTTCTGTCATTGTATCTTATGCAATGACAATAAACAAAAGTCGAGGTCAATCATTGTCCGTGTTGGATTATTTTGAAAAATCTTTTTTAGTCATGGTCGATTGTATGTAGCAATTTCAAGAGTCACAAATCGTAAGGGTTTGAGAATTTTGGTTTGTGAAAACGATGGTGACCATGAAAAACTACTACTACAAATATTGTATATAAAGTATTGCAAAATATATAATATTTTGCTTTTGATTCACTATTTTGTCTATTCACAAACAACATTTCAAATATATTTATTTTTCTTTTATTTTTCTTTTTTTTATTGTATTTGAACTTATAATGTTAAAATATAAAAGTATATGCTTAAGACAAACAATTATATAACAAATTAAAAATTTAAAAATATTAAAGTAATTTATCCACTTCATGTGTACATTGTTTTTAAATAAAGTCGCTAACATACTTATAAATATATAACGCTATAAGATATTGTGTAGCTCCTCAATGTTATTGTATTTCATTTTCTAAAATAATTCAATTTGAAATGATAACACCTATATGATATTAATATTTACTAATTTTAATATAATTATTTAACAATGATTTTTAGACAAAATAAAATTACTCCGTGCATCATATGCGCAACATAGTAATAATAATAATAATAATAATAATAATAATAATAATAATAATAATAATAATAAATTTATTATCCAATACATGTGTGCGCCTTTCATTCAATTTTAAACAAAGATAATTTCTATCTTACTGTTTCTTATGTCACAACAATCGCGATAATCAACAAATGTCAAGGACATTTTAATATGCGAAAAATGTAATAACTAAAATTCATGTACAACAAATGTTGTTTTAAAAAATATTTGTAAATTCTAATTCTAACTTCATATCTGAATTCTTTTCTTTTCATAATTATCTATTCTATTAATATATTTAAAGTTTGAATCTATAAATTATTTGCATATGTTCCTTTATAAATATTTAAACGGTGAAGACCTTCTTTGTTAACAGTGAGGTCTAGGGTTAAACCCCATTATCCCTCTTCCCAAGTCAATATATATATCTAATGATAATAGTTTCACAATATGTGTGACCCAAGTAAATACTTAGAAAACTATAATTGATTAAATATATTACCTTTTAAAAAAATATTATTCATATTAAATCAATATCAGATTACGTTTCTATAATAATTACAAACATCATAAATTCTAAGACCTAATCGGTCCCTCGTTGTACGTACTTGTATATTGGGAGGGGAATAGACCAGTTAGGTAAATTTAAATTTTTTTTCTTTACAAAAGATTTGACTATGTTGGAAAAATTCCTAAGTTCCAGGAATGTTCAGATTTTAATTGTGTGTTTGATTTGATCACAAAACATCGATGAATGTCTTGCTGAAGTAACAGATATTGCTAACTTATTTTCGAGTTGGAAATGTTGTTTCAGCAGAACTATCAGCTTGGACATGCCCAAGACTGATGGAGTTCAAAGCAATACAATGTCAAGTCTTACTGATAAGTATCGATGCGAGCAATCAAAGAAAGCCGACTAAATTATAGCATCTTTGAAGTCAAGAGGCGAAGGAAGGCCAAGGCGTAGGCAGTGAATGAAGCAATATTGATGGACAGTTGATATATGAATGAAGTCGAAGATAGACTGACATGGGAAAAGCAAGATCAAGATCAAGACTAAAAGGCGCAGCTGCGATAAGATGGAGTCGAGGCAAGTTGGTGATCGACCGGTGGGGAGTCAAAGCTGGATATCAAAAGTCAAAGTTGGGTACCAGTAGTCAAAATTGTCTATCTATAGTCAAAGCTGGTTGATGAAGATTGAAGCTGACTATATCTACGTCAAGCTGTTGCTGCATACTAATTCAGGAGTTCAAAGCTGATAAAATATGGAAGTCCATACTGCTGATAAAAGACGAAGAAGTTTAGACTGGTCCAAGCCTGAAGTCAAAGCTGATAAAACACTGAGTTTTATCGACTGAAGAAACACGGAGTTTCTTTTGCCTTGAGTATTTGACTCGACATGTGTTGTTGCGTATCTGCAAAGCATCCTGACACGCCATACCATATTTTCAGAGTTGTAGAGCTACAATGTATGATGATACAGACATCTGACGGCGCCATACAAGGATTCAACGGGAAAGTTTTCAAAAGACAAAATGAAAAAATTTGAATAAAAGTCCCTTCAACAGCTCTATTCTTATCTTTCCCTATATATTCGTAGAATTCAACATATGAAGGTTACCTAAACGCTGCACAATCTTATACTCAAAGCAATCAAAGCTCAAAGCCTAAGAACAATCAAATAGTGATTTTGAAGAAATAAGCTCACTGTACTATCAGTAAACCTTCAGAGCTCACATATACATATCAGCTCAAGGTTTCAATATATATTTTCTTATATTTAGGATATTCCTTTGTAATATTTCAAGCCTAGATTTACTGAGTTTGACTTCTGTGTCAACTCAGATATAGTTGAAAAAACCTCTCTACAAAACCCATAAAGTTAAATAGGAGTTTGGGCAATTAAGCAATGAAAAAGTATCAATTGCTGAAAATTTAGTTTTCTAGCACCCGTAAGCTAGAAGGTGTATCGACTTCTCACAAAGAGTAGTTAGGGTTTCCTAGCACCAACTGGTGTAGGAAATGAACGTCGAGTTAGGCGGGGTACTGTAAGGTGACCCCAGTACCTAGGTTTACTCTTGTACCGTAAACAAGACCCAATACCGAGTTAGTGGATAGACTGAGCAATCAGTCCGTGGACATAGGAGTTGATCTCTCCGAACCACGTTAAAATCAACGTGTTCTTTACTTTCAGTACTGCTCTTTATATTCCATGTTGTTTAACTGTCATCATCAGCACACAACAACACAATATCAATTTGAGACACTCTTATCAGTATACGATAGATACTGAATGAGACAAATTGAAAACTGACTAATCATTATCTGACATAAGTTTTATGTATCAGTTTCCTAAGGTAAACCAGTAACCACCGTATTCCGCAAGCACATCAGTTATCAGTCCAACTAACAGGTTGTCTCAGTAGTCAGTAAGTTTGTTAACTGATATCACTTAACTCAAGACTCCATTTATCTCGAGGCGATATGATACTACCATTAATATTGAATTGCGATTGCAGACGACTAATGCCCTGGCGATCGATCTTAAACAAAGAAAATTTTTTAATTTGCCTTACTGGCATATTTCCCCTCCCCCATATACCAGATTGTACCTAGCGGGACCCCATTAGACTGGCTATTGGTTTTAGCTGGTCGGATAATTAGCGATTCGATGCCGTGTCGAATTCTGGTTAGTTGAGTAAATGGAGTCTTGTATTAAGTGATATCAGTTAGCAAACCTATTGACTGCTAAGGCAGTTGGATAGTTAGACTGATAACTGATGTGCATGTTGAATGTGGTGGTTACTGTATTTATCTTACTGAAAACATAATCTGGCTTTATAAAACTCAGTCGAATATTGCTTAGTTAGTTTTGAGTTTATCTCTCCAATATCAAACTGATACTTATAGAATATTTTAAATCAATGTTGTGCTGTTGTGTGCTAGTGATCATAGTTCAATAATATGCAATGTAAAATACGATACTAAATATAAAGAACTGTAATTAAATAACACGTTGAGTTTTACGTGGTTCGGAGAGATCACCTCCTACGTCCACAGACTGATTGCTCAGTCAATCTACTAATTTTGGATTCGATCTTGTTTACATGTACAAGAGTAAAACTAGATACAAAGTTAATGTTAATGTCTCCCGCCTAACTTGGCGTTCCTCCTACGCTCACGAGTGCTAGAAAAACTACATTGCGCCATCGATGCGATCGATCGAACCTCTTGCTTATAGGTGCAAGATAACCAAGCTTTCAGTAACTAACACTTCGTTGCCTACTTGCCCAAAATTATACTTAAAACATATGTATTTTTGTAGAGGGTTTTTCCAACTTAAACTGAGTTGTCACAGACGACAAACTCAGTATGTCGAGGCTTAAGATATACAATTGGCAGTATCCTAGACTTAAGGAAGTACTGAAATCTTGAGTTGATAATTATATATGAGCTCGGAAGGTTTACTGATAACACTATAAACTTTCTTTTTCAAAATTGTTGTTTGATATACTTGAGCTTTGAGCTTTAAATGCTTTCGATAATAAGAATGTGCAACGTTTCGATAACCTTTAAAGATTGGATTTTGTACGTATTTATAGAGAAGATGATGAATAGTAATATTGGAGGGAACACCAATCACGTCCTTCTAATTGTCATTTGAATTTTGTTAAGGTATAATTTGCTGCAGTGTCATCCAATCAAACTAATGGTCAATCCCCAGAAAACCAACAAACAAGCCTTCATGATTCATAAGAGGTAAACACCTGTTTTAGAAATTATAAGTAAAAGGTACATGATCACGACGAATGCCCATACCCCAGCATGTTATATAGCACCAGCTTATGTGCTTTTACTGATTTGAAACAATTTAGGCTATTCTGTTCCAGATCATTATCTCAATGAATCTTTGCAAATAATCAGATAAAATCATATAAGGCAAGCACCAATTAAGCTAGTTTGAGTGAAAATGTCAATGCAAAAGCTATTAAATGAAATGAGGAATAGCAGTCAATGAGATAACATCAGGATTAGATATTCGGTAAACCCAAAGCAAAAGAGACTGTCCAATCCTCCTACAATAATAAGGCCAATATAACAGCAGCTCCATAAACTCATCAGACCCACCTCAGCAAACGCCACCACCATCAGAAAATGCGTTTAACCGCGCCAGGAAGATGACGGCCAGTATCTCCTTTGCCGGCGGATGTGGGTGGTTGGACCTTTAGTCGATGGATGTGGCTAAAGGCAGTGGAACCCAGTACCCAGATACAAGTATGAAGAACAAAATTCCCAAATTGAATTTAGAATTAGGGATTTTAAAGTCAAACTTAGACTTTACGGCTGGTCAAAAGTGTAGATTTGGAAAGTTTGATTGTTTGAGTAAGAGCATCATACAGTTGGGAATATGTATACCGTAAAACTTCAATAAATTAATAATATTGTGACTTGAGAATTTTATCAATTTAGAAAGATATGAATATATCAATAAATTAATAATTTATAAAATATTCTCTTAATTTCAAAATTATAATTTTAGGTCAAGTCATAATGTAAAATAAATGATAAATAATATTTTCATATATTTAAATTAAATCAATCTATGCATGTTTAATTAATAAATAAATGATAGATAATATTTTGAAGAAGATCATCAAGAGCTTGAGAATAGTGGAAACTGTTCGGCTTCAAATCGACCGATTTTTTTCAATCGAATCAAATTCTCATAAATTCCAAATTCCAAATTGAACCTTTTATTAAGTTCTTGCTAATCAAAATCGGATCGGTTATTGTAGTTCGATTTGATTAACTAAAAACCAAAAAGAATCTATAACTTTTTATTTTAATTACTCAACATTAAATAGTCTAAATATTATATATTTACTAGTAAACTAGATTATGATAAAGTAACTGTTGCTTTATTTTTAGTTTTATACGATTGACTGTAAATAATTTATTGAATTACTTGTATATAGTAATTAATTACTCAGTCTATCATGCACATAAATTAAAATTTTGATATGCTACAATTATGACTAATTACAAATTTTATAGCCACTAAAAATAAAAAACAACAACATGCTCACTATACGCAAACCTATTATTTTATTTTTTGGTAATTCTATTGAAATTTACCTACAAATAAAGATTCAACTTTATTTATTAATCTTTATGATGAGAACATGATTGTAAAAATAAAAATAAAAATACATTTTTTATTATTATTAACCAATCGGTTATCGTTAACCAAAACTGAAAAATCAAAATGTTTTACCGCTAATAACCGCAAAAACGAATATGCAGTGTTCGTTAAACGATGGTATGGTTTTAGTTCGTTCAAGATAACCTATAACCAAAATCGCCACAACCCTACTTGAGAACATGATTGGATATGGGCTATCTCCATGAAATGGATGCCAATAACTTGTTGAATTATCGAGGTGAAAATGATGAAAGTTTAGAGGTTCAAAGTCAGAGAAAATTGTGGTTGATATTGTTATTGTTGAATATTCTAATGATAATCAAACTCAAGATGATTCAACACCATCAGAAGCAATCAAACAAAAGGAAGCATTGAAAGACAATAAATTTTTATTGCTTCTGGAGAACTCAAACTATAACTTTTAGATGCAATGAAAAGTTAGGAATAAATCCACTTAGATTTCAATTTCAAGAAATTCAAAAGCAATAGATTCATATATTAACAAGTTACCCTAGTATTCATAATCGTAATATTTTAAGATTATTGATTTATAATATTGACAGGATTATATATTTATAAAAGGTTCTCCAAAAGTAATTATTTTATTATCTTATTAAAATAATATGTTTTTGAACTAGAAAAGTCTAGACCGAAGAAATTTATTAATCTAAAAAGTATATTAATTTATCGAGTATTATTATAAAGAAATTTTACTTCATTGTTGCCATCTGATTCCAACATCAACTATTTCGCAACCAAAAAATTTGGCTGAAAATTAAAGGACATACTTTGTTAAAGTATATATAGAAATATCCGTTTTATTAAAAAAAACATGTAAAACACGTACATTTAAGTAAAGGGACAAAAAGTTCTTAAATGTGACAAAATTTGTGAAATAAGGCACACTAAAACTAATCTATTAGTAATTAGCCATTAGAGGTCACTGATCCATTAGCTAATGTAGTCGTTAACTATTAGCGGGTCACTAATCTATTAATCACTAGCCATAAGCCATATATTAATTCATTAGTCACTCACTCAGCTTCAGATTAACAGCATCAATGTGTCACTTATTTTAATGCAAATTTTATCAATTCAATGATTTTTGTCCTTCACTCAAATGTGGCTATTTTTAAATGTTTTAATAAAAGCTGGTAGTTTCTACATATACCTTTACAAAAATGGGTAGCTGATAGCTCACCCATTAACATGACTTATTTTTCAATATTACTTTCTCAAAATAAACTATTTGCAGATTCTACTATCAAACACTCTAATTTATTTTATGCATTTTATTATTATATTTTTCTTGTAAAAATAACTATAAAATTTTGATTAACATATACTTTATTAATAAAATAATATTATTTTAAAACTATATATTAGGACATCACTAAAATGTTTCTTATTTTGGAATATCTATATAATATATAAAAGTATTTACGGATTGTCGAATGTATTAAGTTTCAGTTTGTTTAATGCATTTTTTTTTTATTTATAGTTGTTTATTTTAGTATTAATATATTTTATGCATTTAAATCCTTTAAATTTATGGTAAAATTTTAGTAAGTTTTTGAAAATTAATTTTATTAAATATTAAATAAATTTGGTTTCCATGCTTTTATTAATAATGCGCCAATCAAATGTTTATATAAGTAATTATACTTTGAGAGGTATTATTTTATAGCCAAAATATCTCCTCAATATGAGCAATTCCTTATTATCATTTAATGAGATACATGATTAGTCTATATATGCAACCTACATTAGTCCAGTGCGTACATTTTTGTTTCTTACTCAATGCGAATGAAATCAATTTTATTCCCAGTCTACTTGTGCAGCACATATATCAATGATCATGTAATCTATTTTCAAATTCGACTTTGGTAATATAATATTATTTGGTACTTTTGTTATGCAATCTATGTTGCTATTAATAAATAGTGATTGCGAGTTTGCTATCCATTTTATTTTTAATCTTTTATTTTGATTTATATATATATGATTTGTGCTTTTGTCCTTACTTTTTTTTCTTTGCAGCTTTCCAGTAACAAAAGAATTAACATGCATGCATATGACAAGAAAATAGAACCATTAAGCTTTGAGGTATGCAGGGCCGCCCCGAGGGCGGAAAGCATGACGATCGTCTGTAATCATTTTGGGATCCAAAATTTTATATATCTCTTATATTAACACAAATATTCCTTCAAAAATAAATATTCAATGTCCCAAAGTGATGTTATAAACTTTGGGGTCAAATTTTAAAAAAGTAATTCTTTTTATAAATGATATATTGCATCTTTTAGATATATTCAATTGTATTCCATAGGGAAAAATGCTATTTTGTTGTTTCGCCTGGATCTATTATTTGTCGTGATCGCCCGAGGTATGCAATATTGATTTTTATATATATGTTTTTGTTTGTTAAGTTCTAAAATCTAGATGGATAAGCAGCTGGCTTTTAAGTTTAATGTTATATTCAAATTGTATATTTATGTTTTGTTTGATGTAGTGAACTTATTTATGCTTTTTGTGTTAGCTTTTCGTATTATTTTTTTATTGGACTTTCAATGTATTAGACAATATGCAATTATAAAGAATTGGACAATTAAAAAATGTCCAAATTTAAGAATACAGATATAGTAAATTGTATATTGTTTGTTATGCTATATTTTATCAATTTTAATATACATATTTTTATTTTTTTATATTTACTATTTTATTAAAATATTTATTGAATATGTTATTTATAGTAAATAAATGTGTCATTTAAATGTGATGGAAATTGAAACAATAATTAATTATGAGATATAATGGTTGGAATAAAATATACACATATAATAACATTTTGCAATTGTCGTTTCAACATATTATACCTTTTAAAGGAATAAAAGAGGAAAAACATAGAGACATTAATAATTATATTTCTGTATTTAGTTCGGGAACTTTCTTCCATCATATATAACCGACAATTCTTTATATTTGTACTTCATAGTTTTGAAGACCATAGATAATGGAATTCTATATTATAAAAAAATAATATAATTTTAAATTGTCTCTGTTCACCAAAAATATGTAAAATAATAATTATGATTGTTCGTCCATTTCCTTTCCATAAATAATAATAATAATAATAATAATAATAATAATAATAATAATAATAATAATAATAATAATAATAATAATAATAATAATAATAAATTTATTATCCAATACATGTGCCTTTCATTCAATTTTAAACAAAGATAATTTCTATCTTACTGTTTCTTATGTCACAACAATCGCGATAATCAACAAATGTCAAGGACATTTTAATATGCGAAAATGTAATAACTAAAATTCTCAAACCAAGTCTTTCAGGGATTTCTCGATGGTGGGGGTCTGGGTCTGTGAGGAGAGGTAGAGGAAGGTGAGGAGGAGGAGGAGGTGAAACGAAGAGGATGAGGTTTTTGGGGTCGGGATTTTGGTGGACTGGCTTCGTCTCCACGCATTCGCCATCAATCTCTACAGGCATACAAGCTGGATCTTGGAAGAGTGAGACTGAGCACAATCAAACTGGACATTACTACTACACTAATATCCTAATATTAATTCAATAAATAAAATGTAGTCGATCTAGAGTAGTTTCGCGTTCGAGATTGTTCCACTCAACAATTTTATACTCTGTATTCTAATTAATATTCATAGAGGGTTAGCTCATCAACAATTTCTACTTTAATAGTTTTGATTGTAAATTAGTAAATATTAATATCATAAAGTGTTATCATCTAAAAATAAAATAAGCCGCTGTATGTTATTAAAAATTTAAACTATATATTTATTATATAACGTATATATGCATATTTAGTGTATTCGTTGGTTATTAAAAATTACTAGAACTTACTATCATTTAATATATATTTGTACAGAAATAAGTTATGAGAAAATCCACTGTAATATTTTATATTTTGTTTAGATGCATTATAAAAACAAAATAAAATCAAAACTATATATTTATTATATATCGTATATACATATTTAGTATATTCTTTGTTGGTTATTGAAAAATTACTAGAACTTACTATCATTTAATATATATTTGCAGAAATAAGTTTACATCAGAGAATCTCAATGCTACGATATAATTTGAATACTATGAGTACAAAATTGATAAATCAATTGTAATTTCTAAATTACATTTTAATTTTATATCTACTGATTATTATTATGTACTAAATACTAAAAGTACTAATTTAGTACTTAATTATAGAATAGATACTATACATTTAATTTCCCAATTTGGATATTTTGGTATATAATTGATAATAGATTGTATTTGTTCGAAAATATATTTATACTATAATATAACGAAATATTATATTCATGAGAATTATGACTACGATATAATTTGAATACTATGAGTACAAAAATTGATAATCACGATAGTAGTTATTCTATAATTAAGTACTAATTGTACTTAATTATAGAATAGATACTATACATTTAATTTCCAATTTGGATATTTTGTATATAATTGATAATAGATTGTATTTGTTCAAAAATATATTTATACTATAATATCACGAAATATTATAGTCATGAGAATTATGACTACGATATAATTTGAATACTATGAGTACAAAATTGATAAATCAATTATAATTTCTAAATTACATTTTAATTTTATATCTACTGATTATTATGTACTAAATACTAAAAGTACTAATTCAGTACTTAATTATAGAATAGATACTATACATTTAATTTCCCAATTTGGATATTTTGGTATATAATTGATAATAGATTGTATTTGTTCAAAAATATATTTATACTATAATATCACGAAATATTAGAGTCATGAGAATTATGATTATAAATGCACTGATGTAGTATTGATTCATAATATTTAGCATATCCAAAATATATACTGCATAAAGTTATGGATTATGGGTTTCAAATTTATGTTGAAATGATGTTACATTTTATAATTATATTATGTGTATTGGTGTGTTTTATATTATAGATCATTTGAGTCCTCAACCATCCAAATTGTCATGTATTGAGTGCCTACATGTCAACGTGGAATACCATCATGTTATTCATCTTTTCAAATGCAATCAGTAGGACCATCTCAGCTACCTTCAGAGATATAACTAATGGTAATTCAATATATTTTTCTATAAAATAGAGAAAGTTCATATTTCTTTGTTGAAATTAAACTTATAATTCAATATATATGTGTGTGTGTGTGCAGTTGTTGGAAAGTCATCATATCGAATAATACATTCCAAGTGAATGCACCATGTTCATCACAAGCTCAAAGTATCCACACAAGTAATAAAATTCAGAAATTATAGATTTGATGATGAAAGCTTTGCAGATATTCATGCACCAAAGGCTACAATTGCACGAGATTTGGGTTGTAGAAATTCAATTCCTGAAACTGTTTCCATTGATCCAGTAATTATTAATTTAGAAGAAGGTAAACATAATATATTAGATAATTAAATGATTTATATTACAACCCCAGTCATGTAATTTTAATCATTGGCAGCTGAAGATTGTTTTCGACCATCACATGTGCACAAAGAATCAATATTCTCAGAGGATGGTGAGTTATAAGATTCATGTTTGGTAAAAAAAAGTATAATTGAATTAATGACATAAAATACTTATGTAGTTTACGTGTTTAATAAACCTATTCTTTTTAATATTTTATAATGTTGCTAAAATAATGTGTATTGTTTTCTACAATAATTTTTGAAGTTTTACTTTTATATTTCAGGTAGTGTGAATTTATCAATAATGGATGGCAATCCAATTCCATCAGATGCTGAACAAGAATCTGAAAATTCAAATGATGGTTAGTCCAATTTATTTTCAATAAAATAAATAGTTATTTATACTTATACATTTTATAAAGATATTTAGAAGTGGTTATATTGGTAACAAATAAGAATGCAAGATTTAACTTATAAAGTTGTTGACTAAATGTATAAATTTGTTGCATCAAATTTGGTAACAACTTTATATTCAAGGCTACACTTTATATGTTAAACTTGGTAATAAATTTATACATTTTATGCAACAACTTTATATGTTGAATGTTGCATTCATATTTTTCTAATATTTACATTCTTACATGATTCATCATATATATACACATATATATGTATGTGTGTGTGTTACTTATAAATTTCTAAGTTTTGTATTTATTTTTTACTGAATATTGATATTGGTGACCCAATATATACATGTGAACATTGTAAAGCCTCTCTTTGGTATGAAGAACGACTAAACAAAAGTTATAAACCAATATACCAAGTATTTCTTTATGTTGCTTGAGTAAAATTGAGCTCCACGAATGAAAAGACCTCCTAAACTGGAGGAGTTGATTTTTGGGAACGATGTCAAAAGTAATCATTTTCTTGAAAATATTCGTTTCTTATAATAGTATGTCGGTCACATCCATGGGAGGAAAGATTGATAGAAGTTTAAACACCGGCAAATCACCACCAATGTTTCGGATGCATGGCCGTAATTATCATTTGATTGAAGTTTGGTACCACTGAAGGTTCTCACCAAAATTTGCTCAACTCTACATTTATGATACACAAAATGAAGGTAAACAAATAGTCAAAGGAGGTTAGTTGTCCTTTATTTATTCTAATAAGATTAAGAAGCATTCAATTATAAATTACATTTTATAGTAATATTTGTGTTTAATTTTTAGACAAAATGGTGATGTTAATAAATTGCACGAGATTGGACCGAACTTAAGCAAATGTTGGACGACAATAACGTGAAGTCATTTAGAATGGTAAAGAGAAGTTCGTGAGTCCGAGACATCGGAAGAAGTTGCGACTTATTGGCAAAAGAGAATCCATCCAAGAAGATACAATCTTCCTTCGGCCGAGGTTGTCGCTGATTGTAGGTGATTTTGATGAATCACACAAAGAGAGATATAATTGTTGAAACACAATCGACAATTGAAGCGATGTTGAGTTGCATGCATGTTATCTTGGTTTGCAATATCCATTGTTGTTCCTATATGGAGAGGATGGTTATAGAGAAGATATACCATTTTCGATCAATCGAATAAAGATAAGCTAAAAAGAGTCACGAGAATTTTTGCTTACTTACATGAGAGACAAATGAGTTACTGAATTATGTCAACCAAGAGGTTATTTCAACAATTTATTGTTGATGCATACAATGGTGAATCAAATAGACATCATATGTGCGTCAAATCGTAAGAAACTACGGTCAATGTGGTGGCCTAAGCGATGCACTCCAAGAGGGAGACCGACCCAACTAAGCATGGAAAACGTGTTATTTTACCATCGTCATTCACTGGAGGTTCGATATGATTCAAAATTATCAAGATGCAATGGCTATTTGTCAAAGGGTCGGATAGCCGATTTGTTCATCACATTCACGCAACCCAAAGTGGCCAGATTGTTAGATTCTTGAAAGAAGAAGTTTGAAACCTGAAGACCGCCTGCACATCATTGCTCGAGTATTCAAGATTGTCATCATGATAAAGGACTTTAAAAATAAAATATTTGGCATCATTAGAAGGTAAAATTTACATTACATTTTTACAATTAATGTTATATATAATATTTCACAACTATCAAATGATTTACCAACTTTAATGTTATGATGCAGTTGTATACACCATTGAATTTCAAAAGCGTGGACTACCCCATGCTCACATTCTACTATTTTTGAGAAAAGAAGATAAACATACGACCCCCGAACACATTGATAGCATTATCTCAGCAGAAATTCCAGATCAAGAAAATGATAGAGACTATTACAAATCGCAAGATTTTATGATGCATGGTCCTTGGGAGAAGCAAATAGAAACTCTCAGATGTCTAATGGTCGTCTGCACCAAATATTTTCCAAAGAAGTTTATTGAGGCAAGTTCTGTTGATGATGAAGGATATCTCCATATATATCGCCGGACAATGGCAGTGTTTGTTGAAAATGTGGTGTTATATCGATAATGATATGTGGTACCAATAACGATATCTTCTTACAAGTACGCACATATAAATGTTGAATGGTGCAATCAATCTAGATCAATCAAGTATTTGTTTAAGTATATAAACAAAGGTCACGATCGAGTTACTGCATCTTTCTATGAAAGCACGAGATGATGATATTCAAAGAAAGTTCATGGTCAAGATGATTACATGATTGAGATACATCTCCTTGTGAAGGCATGGAGGATATTTAAGTTTGATATTCATATAGAGATCCCAGCTTGCCGCTTGAGCTTTCATCTTCCGTGAGTAAAGTGTGATATTTCTGCACTCGGATCCAATAGATGTTGTTCTTGATCGTCCCAACGTCAATCAAAGTATGTTTTAGCTTGTTCAAGCAAATAAGAAATATCCGTAAGTGGAGCTAACTTATGCTGAGTTTCCAACAAAATTTGTTTGGAAAAATAAAGAGAATGGTGTCCAAGAAAATGATATATGCAATTGGAAGATTAAGCCATACCCCGGTTTCGGAGAGTTATACTATGAAAGATGTCGCTAAATGTTGTTCGTGGACAAGGTGTTATGAAGACATAAGATCCATAAATGGAGTTATATATGCTACATTTCGAGATGTGCTATGCTTTAGATGTTAGAAGATGACAATGAGTACATTGATGGAATTAATGAAGCAAGTCAATGGGCATCAGAAGTTCATTGAGAAATCTCTTTGCAACATTATTAGCATCGATTTCTTCTGCTAGCCGTAAAATGTTTGGGATAGTTGTTGGAGTTATCTTTCGTATTTATTATTCTATACAATCAAGAACTTTGTTGCAACATCCGGTATTCTATAAATTTTGTTTTTCTAAAAAGTATTTTTGTAGTTCTTTCAAATTTATATAATTTTTATATTTTAATTATCTCAATAAATTATTTGTCTCAGTATTTATTACTTCGGAGGTGAAATAAAAATTGTGCTTTGATCGAGATTGAGAAGGTCACGTAGTTTGGGTAGGAGCGTGATTTTGCCAAGATGCCATTTCCAAATGAGGATATTTGCAAATGAATCAAAATAGATTGATTATTGATGAGTTACTGTATGACCGTTTCAAGAGGATATCAAGATTTTGCAAAAGTGTACATCCGAGCAACGCAGTTGTTCATGATAAAGTATTAAGTGCAAGGAACTAATTCAAAGGGATGTTCTTATGGATATGGAGGTACTGTAAAACTTTTCGAAGCGGATTATCCGCTTCACTAAGGTCAAAAATATTGTTATAAATGTTGCTTCATGGAATAGCTTTTTGTCGTCTGAAGGAAGAAAGCACATTCACGCTTCAAAATTCCAATCAATCCAAATGAAGACTCAACGTGATACATAAAACAAGGCGTTGATCTTGCTAAACTCATAATAAGAGCAAAACTTATAACGGGACGAGGCACCTATGATGCATAAATTTTGTTTTGAAGCATCGATAAAACTTTATGATATAATGCGCTTTTCCTGATCGATACTATAATGCTCCATTTGGAAGTAAAACAATTGTTTTTGGTGGAGACTTTCGTCAAATTTTACCAATGCTCCAAAGGTACTAGACAAGATGTTGTGAATCAACAATCAATTCTTCATATCGTGGAAGAGTCAGATGTCTTAAGATTGACAAAAATATGAGACTTGGAATATTTGTGCGAATGAAGAATCAATCCATTGGAGCCATATGTGGATAGCAAGTATAGGAGATGGGATAATAGGAGGTCCAAATGATGGGAAGTAGATTGATCTTCCATGACATCCTCATTAAATATCTGTGAGATCCTATTATTGTTGATGAGATTTATTCACCATCCAGAATTGCAATGACAACTCAACCTATTTACAAGAACGAGCTATTCGCACCCACACTTAATGTTGTTGAGTCCACAATCAATATATGGTCTCATTGAATAAATGTAGGCGTGCAATATTTGAGCTTTATAAGACATGCACAATGATTCATCTTCATATTTGTTACAAGACATACACACACCGAGTTCTTAAATAGTCTTAAATGTTCCGTGTCCCTAATCATGAACTATATTTGAAAGTGGAACCTTACCATGCTTTTGAGGAATATAGATCATGCAAATGGTTTGTAATGGCACTAGATTGGTTATTACGACTGGGAGCCACGTATGGAAGCCAAAGTTATAATCGGTCAAAATGTCGAAACAAAGTTCTCATTCCAAGAATGTCATCACACCATCGATCCAAGATTGCTGCTCAAATTTCGTAGAAAACAATTTCTGTCAGATCTTATGTACGAAACAAAAGTCAAGGTCAATCATTGTCCGTGTTGGATTATTTTGAAAAATTTTAGTCATGGTCATCAGATGTAGCAATTTCAAGAGTCACAAATCGTAAGTGGTTTGAGAATTTTGGTCAGAAAACGATGGTGACCATGAAAAACTACTACTACAAATATTGTATATATAAGTATTGCAAAATATATAATATTTTGCTTTTGATTGCACTATTTTGTCTATTCACAAACAACATTTCAAATATATTTATTTTTCTTTATTTTTCTTTTATTGTATTTGAACTTATAATGTTAAAATATAAAAGTATATGCTAAGACAAACAATTATATAACAAATTAAAAATTAAAAATATTAAAGTAATTTATCCACTTCATGTGTACATTGTTTTTAAATAAGTCGCTAACATACTTATAAATATATAACGCTATAAGATATTGTGTAGCTCCTCAATGTTATTGTATTTCATTTTTCTAAAATAATTCAATTTGAAATGATAACACCTATATGATATTAATATTTACTAATTTTAATATAATTATTTAACAATGATTTTTTTAGACAAAAATAAAATTACTCCCGTGCATCGCACGGGCGCAACACTAGTAATAATAATAATAATAATAATAATAATAATAATAATAATAATAATAATAATAAATTTATTATCCAATACATGTGCGCCTTTCATTCAATTTTAAACAAAGATAATTTCTATCTTACTGTTTCTTATGTCACAACAATCGCGATAATCAACAAATGTCAAGGACATTTTTAATATGCGAAAATGTAATAACTAAAATTCATGTACAACAAATGTTGTTTTAAAAAATATTTGTAAATTCTAATTTAACTTCATATCTGAATTCTTTTTTTTCATAATTATCTATTCTATTAATATATTTAAAAGTTTGAATCTATAAATTATTTGCATATGTTCCTTTATAAATATTTAAACGGTGAAGACCTTCTTTGTTAACAGTGAGGTCTAGGGTTAAACCCCATTATCCCTCTTCCCCAAGTCAATATATATATCTAATGATAATAGTTTCACAATATGTGTGACCCAAGTAAATACTTAGAAAACTATAATTGATTAAATATATTACCTTTAAAAAATATTATTCATATTAAATCAATATCGACACGCTTCATAATAATTACAAACATCATAAATTCTAAGACCTAATCGGTCCTCGTCAGACGTATTGTATATTGGGAGGAATAACCAGCTTAGTAAATTTAAATTTTTTCTTTACAAAAGATTTGACTATGTGGAAAAATTCTAAGTTCCGTGAATGTTCAGATTTTAATGTGTGTTTGATTTGATCACAAAACATCGATGAATGTCTTGTCAAGCAATGATATTGCTAACTTATTTTCGAGTTGGAAATGTTGTTTCAGTTAGAACTATCGCCGACATGCCCAAGATCATGGAGTTCAAAGCAATACAATGTTTCATCGATAAGTATCGCATCGCAATCAAAGAAACCGACTAAATTATAGCATAAGTCAAGATCAAGGAAGGCCAACCAAGATCAATGAAGCAATATTGATGACATTGATATATGAATGTCGAAGATAGATCGATATGGAAAATCAAGATCAAGATCAAGACTAAAGATCAGACCGAGTGATGGAGTCGGGCGTAGTCAATCGATCGGGAATGAGTCAAAGCGGATATCAAAAGTCAAAGGTACCGTAGTCAAAATTATCTATACAAAGCCGGTTGATGAAGAAGTTGACTATATCTACGCTGCCGTCTTGCGATACTAATTCAGAGTTCAAAGTCGATAAAATATGGAAGTCCATACCGCGATAAAAGAAGAAGTTTAGACGTCCAGCTCGAAGTCAAAGTCGATAAACACCGAGTTTTATCGATCAAGAAACACGGAGTTTTTTTCAGTATTCGACTGACATTGCGCAAAGCATCCCACACGCCATACCATATTTTCAGAGTTGTAGAGCTACAATGTATGATGATACGTATATCCGACGCGCCATACAAGGATTCAACGAAAGTTTTCAAAAGACAAAATGAAAAATTTGAATAAAAGTCCTTCAGCTCTATTCTTATCTTTCCTATATATTCAGAGAATTCAACATATGAAGGTTACCTAAATGCACAATCTTATACCAAAGCAATCAAAGCTCAAAGCCTAAGAACAATCAAATAGTGATTTTGAAGAAATAAGCTCACAGTTATCAAGAACCTTCGTAGCTCACATATACAGGTTTTTCATATATATTTCTTATATTTAGATATTCCTTTGTAATATTTCAAGTTTCAGATTTATCGAATCGATCGTGTCAACTCATATAGTTGAAAAACCTCTACAAAACCCATAAAGTTAAATAGATTGGGCATTAAGCAATGAAAAGTATCAATTGTGAAAATTTAGTTTTCTAGCACCCGTAAGCTGTAGGTGTATCGACTTCTCACAAAGAGTAGTTGTGGTTTCAGCACCAACCGGTGTGGTAAACGAATCGAAAGAAGGGTAATCGTAGTGACCCTCAAGATTTACCTTGTACTGCAAACAAGACCCAATACCGAAGTTAATGGATGAGATCAACAGGACATAGGAGTTGATCTTCCGAACCACGTAAAATCAACGTGTTCTTTACTTTCGATCGCCTTTATATTCCATGTTGTTTAATCGTCATCAAAGACACAACAACACAATATCAATTTGAGACACTTATCAAGATATCGATAGATACCGAATGAGACAATTGAAAACCGACTAATCATTATCCCATAAGTTTTATGTATCGCCTTTATAGTAACCAAGAACCACCGATTTTAAAGCATCGCTATCACCAACTCAACAGTTGTCTCAAGAGTCAAGAAGTTTGTTAATCGATATCACTTAACTCAAGACTCCATTTATCCGAATCGATAACAAGACACCATTAATATTGACCGCAGCATTCGACGCCTAATGCCCCACCAATCTTAAAGAAAATTTTTAATTTCGCTTATCGGCATATTTCCTCCCCATATACCAGATTGACCTGAAGGGACCCCATTAGACCGGCTATGGTTTTAGCTGGTCGATAATTAGCGCTCGCACCGTGTCAATTCCCGTTAGTTCAAGTAAATGAGTCTTAGATATGATATCGCTAGCAAACCTATCAATCGCGGTTGGATAGTTAGACCATAATCATGCGATGTTGAATGTGGTGGTTACCGATTATCTTTATCGAAACATAGTGAGGACGATCTATGGAGAATGCTTGGAAAATCACCCTTGCTCTCTCGCACAATTTTCAAAACTCTCTCAACAATATGAGGCGAAAATTCTTGTGATTAATATGTGAGCATTTACCTAGACTTTATCTCATACCTTATATTTATAATGCACTACCTTAATCCCATATGGAAATTACCATAATCCTATATGGAAATTACCATAATCCTATATGGAATATTACCATAATCTTAGGATTATTTCCATACTCACGGGATTATTTTCATAATCTTATATGGAAAGGATCTATGCATATACCATAAATATAATATTATCCTTGTGGATAAAGAGAATAAAATCTTGCCTTAGAGAGTATAGATGGGCGCCGATTTTCATACAAGCTAAAGGGCTGGATGGGCGAAATGAGGATCAAATGCAAGGAATAAAGATGGGCCTCAAATAAATTAATTATCTTATGTTCGGCCTGAACATAAATTAATTTATAAACATTCGATCATGCCACTAGAGAAAGAATGTTGACTTACCCTTTATTACCGAAGTTGAGTCGGGCTTGCACTTAGACATTACGAATCCCGTATTTAAGATATCGAGCGTCCATTAATCATTTATAGCAATCATCGCTTAAAACGATTAATAACTTCATTTCTTAAGTAGTACCACTCAACCTTATTATTGTACTTGAGCTAACTCAACTCGCGGGGTTTAGTACAATAAACCTTTGAGCTCCTTAAGGGACGTCATCATCCTAAACGGATACGGTGACTGACATGATAACTAGCGTGACATACAACATCGCCACCACCCAAGACGGAGAATCTTGGGTTAGAACATATAACCCTCACTCATAACAAGTCAAAGTGATGGTCAAGAACTCATACTCACCTAATACCTTATCGAGGTTTAGATCATCGTAAGTCACCGAGATCTTGGTTCTTCACGACGGTCGAAAGAAGAACTCATCTCATCGTGATCCTTCAATACGTCGAGACGCATCAAAGATAGACAAGCAACTAAGTCAAGTCACTTATCTATCTCGCAGCCTCAAACCGACAACTCGTCCTTAAGTTGTCTCACCGTGAAACTTTTATATCTCATTAAGCTCGACCAATCATACGGACTCTACGTGATCTTCTACACATCGTATGATCTAACTTATATATGAGATAAGGGACACATATATATGCAATCAAGTATTCAAATCGGATAGAGATTGTAATAGTGGTAACAGGAAACATTGTATACAAGCTCAACCAAACCGCTTTCAAGATACAAATCCAACAATCTCCCACTTATACTAAAGCAAACTTTTAGTATACAATGTGTCTTTCTACTAGCTATTACAAACAACCATCACTTTGCTTCTCCCACTTATACAAAAGTTTTTTCTAAGTGGGTTCCATCAAGCATAATCCAAGTCCTCTAACGTGTCCATCGTAGACTTTTGCGGCGAGCTCTTCGTGAATGGATCCGCTAGATTTTTCGTCGTATCAATCTTTTCAATCAAGACGCCACCGCCTAACGATTTCTCGTATGACATGGTACTTTCTCTCTATGTGTTTTGTCGCCTTGTGGGTCCGTGGTTCCTTCGAGTTTGCACATCGCACCGAAAGTTATCACAAGAACTATGATACTCTTGGGCAAACCAGTACCACACCTAGATCCACGAGGTAGTTCTTCAACCATACTGACCTCCTTAGAAGCCTCAAGGCGGCTACATATTCGCTTCCATGGTAGAGTCCGCAATGCATCGCCGCTTTGCACTCGCCAGATACGGCTCCACCTCCCAAGGTAAACACATAGCCCGAGGTCGACTTTTTCTCATCACGGTCGACTTGGAACCGAGTCAGATAACCCAAAGGCATTAGACTATGCATGGTAAACTAGCCTATAATCTCGAGTCCTTTCGGTACTTGAGTATATGCTTCTTCGCAATCCAATGAGCTTGTCCAGGTTAGATCGATATCTAGCTACTATGCTCACCGATAGCGATATCGGGTCGTGCATAGCATTGCAGACATGAGACTTCCTACGGTGAGCGTAAGGAACTTGTCTCATTTCCTCTATCTCTTTGCGTAAATATAGGTAGTGCGCTTTGATAAAGGAACGCCATGTCCGAAAGGTAGCAATCCTTTCTTGGCGGTCCGCATACTAAAACGAGTAATCACAAGATCAATGTAAGACGCCGAGATAAGCTCAATATTTTCTTCTTGCGATCTCGGTAAACTCGATCCCAAGAATGTGCCGCATCTCCTAAGTCTTTCATTTGAAACCGATCGGATAGCCAACTCTTTACGCCCGATAACGACTTCACGTTGTTGCCAATTAGAAGGATGTCATCTACATAAAGTGCAAGAAATACCACATCACCGCTGACATCTAACCGATACACACAACTCTCGCTAGCAACCGGGTAAATCCATAGGACTTTACTACCTCGTCAAAGAGTAAGTTCCATGATCGGGAGGTTCGCTTAAGTCCATAAATGGACTTCTTAAGCTTCCATACTAGATGCTCTTCACCCTTTACCACATAACCTTGAGTTCTTCGCATATAGATGTCTCTACCTTCCTCAAGGTAATCGCTTAGAAAAGCGGTTTTAACATCCATTTGCCAAACCTCTGGGTTCAAGTGGGCTGCATGGCTAGAAGAATTCGATGGACTTGAGCATTTTCAAAGTGAAAAGGTCTCATCGAAATCGATGCCCTCAACTGAGTGTACCCTTCGCCACAAGCCACGCTTTGAAAGTCGAAACCCTCCATCTAATCTCTCTTCCTCTTGTATATCCACTTACTACCTACGGCTTCCTCGCCATCCGGTAGAGGTGTCTTTCATATACATCCATAGTCGTTATGGACTCCATTTCTAAGTCCATAGCGGTGTGCCATGATCTTGCATCAATATCTTGTATCGCCTCCTTGTATGTCCATGGGTCGATTATTGCATGTTCGTCACCGACTAAACCAAGATTCACCCACGAACATAAATCGCCGGGTCGACGAACAACCCTCCCACTACTGACGAGGTTCTACAGCACTATGGCAACGGTGAAGCAGATACTTGTGGTTCTCTAACTTGCACAACTTGTTGTGTAGGTACCACTTAGACGGTCGGTATCTCCGGTGGAACTCGACCCACTTCAATTTCTTGAAGTATCCGTGTCGATCCTCCCACTGACTCGACATCTCGCACCTTTCGCCTAATCGGTGGTGGAATACGATCATCTTCTAATTCTTCAAGAATGATTTCAACTTTGACTTATGATTTTCATATAATCCTCTTCTAAGAATCGGGCATTAGTGCTAATAATGACCTTCCCGATCCTTAGACTATAGAATAAACCACCTTCGTTCCTCAGATAGCCAACAAATGACCTTGCGGCCGATCTAGCCTCCAACTTGTCGCCCTTCTTGTTCAAAGACATGTGCCGGATCGCCCATATCCTTATGTGGTTTAAACCGGCTTGCGCCCAAACCACAACTCGAAAGGGTCTTTTCGATCGACTTGGACGGTACTAGATTTAGCAAGTATGCCACTGCCTCTAAGGCATATCCCGTAGCGAAATAGCAATGTAGCATAACTCATCATAGATCTAACCATTTCTAAAAGAGTCATATTTCTTCGCTCGACACACCATTTTGTTGTGGTGTGCCCGGTGAAGCGCTTTGGGAGGTAATCCCACACTTCACTAGATAGTCCATAAACTCGTTATCGAGGTATTCGCCACCGCGATCGACCATGATGACTTGATACTCTTACCTAGCTTCGCTCCCACCGCCTTAAACTCTTTGAATTTCTCAAAGCATTCAGACTTGCGGTGAAGCGGTATATGTATCCGCACTCGAGTAATCGTCAATGAAAGTGACAAAATACTGCATTCTCCACGAGCTTGTGTGGACATCGGTCCACACAGTCGAATGGACTAACTCCAACATTTCTTTGGCTCTATAACCTTCGCTTTGAAGGGTCCGGTCGACATCTTACCTTCTATACAGATTCGCAGATCGAGCGGAGTAACCATGAGATTACCCAACGCCCATTCTTAGCCGGTCTTTGGATCCTATTTAGATTGATGTGACCTAATCTAAGATGCCAGAGAAAAGTAGAGTCATCTTCACAAGAAAACTTTCTCTTTTAGTGGTTTGATGTAGATGCAACATAGTTATAGGTATTATGTTTTGCGTAAATAGTATAAAGCTTAATTATATAAGGTGCTACACGATAACTTCGTCATTTCTTATGATAGAAACACCACTATCAAAAATAAGAATATCCATGAGTAAATAATTTCAAAAAGAAACAAGGTTCATGAAAATCCGCACATATAAAACGCTTTCAAAACTAAAACTGTTGTCCCAAAACATAAAGAAACATCTCCAACTGCAACAGCCTTCGACTTTCGCCGCGTTGCCCATGGAGATCGTTATCTCGCCATCAAACAGCCTCCTTGTCCGCAGAACCCCCGCAAGGTGTAACAAACATGATCGATTCGCGCCAGATCTACTACCCAAGAATGGGTAGAACAAGTCGCTAAACATGTTTCACATTAAAGCAAGCGTACACTGAGCCTCGAGCATAGGGCACTGGCCTCAATGCCCGGGCCCACCGCACTTGAAGCACTTGCCTTCTCCTTCGCTTCTTCAAGCCTCCGGTGGCAACCATGTTCTTGTTCCCATTACTCCCACTATTTCCTTGCCTCTACCACCTTGGCACCCCTTTTCTATTTCCATTTTGCGATGAAAATTTTGGGCCCTTAGATGTGCTAGCAAGAGCATGTGCTCCTTTTCCCATAACTCCTTCCGCAAAGAACGAGATCATTAAGCAACCGACTAAGTGTAAACTCGGTCTTGCTCATGATCGCATTCACGAAAGTTCTCAAAAGACTTGGCGGTGTATTGAGGATGATATCGACCTTGGCCGCCGTCAATACCTCCTCCCAACCGATCAAGACTATCCATGAGACGAGTCATGGGAGACATGTTCATGGACCGAACTTCCTTCTTCCATCTTACACGCCAAGATTTCTCTCATTGTGGAAGCGGATCGTCCGATCCGATCGCCCAAACTTACTCTCGAGACTTGACCAAATGTCGGTCGCGGCTCACCATCGATCGATGTCTGCAATGCAAGCCTTGGACATCGTAGTCATCATATAGCATTTAGCCATATTGTTTGACTTATTCCAAAGTCCGCCGACTCGCCGCTCATTAGTCGATGCGCCGAGAAGGGCATCGGGTTTAGGAGTAGTGAGAACAAACATGTGTTCTTCAATGATAAGAACATATTCCATGTTTCGCTTCCACTCGATAAAATTTGGACCGATAACGGATTTTGTGCGAGCATATTGATAATCGCGTAAGAGACATATCTGAAACGATAATGTAAACACATAAGCATACGATCGCACATAATTCGTAATAATAATATTGTAACCTTTTGATAAAACAATATTAATTGAAACCTCCAATCGCCCAAGGAATTCCACATGCAAGCCACGCGTGTGATCGCCACACATGAACCCCCGACCGCACTAAAATATACCTTTAGTCGCTTAATTTCAATCCATGTCAACTTATCCTTATGACAAATGAAATTAATGATTGGACCTTACTAGACCACATCACTATCGCAAGAAGGACTTCATGGAAGTTGTACTTGAGGTGATGTCAAGCAATGACCACAATTTTAACAACAGAAGATGAATTTTAGAATTGGTATACTCACCGGACCATACGCGCCCAATTCAAATTCTTTTGTTATCTCATTTTATATCTATCTCTAGAGAACTTATGAAAATCGCACATGCAAGCCACGCGTGTGGGCGCCACATGAAACTCCCACTTCTCAATAGATTTAAAATGTTTTATTTAGAAATCTCATCTAACAAACTTATGATAAGCAGTGCAAGCAAGCCACGCGTGTGGGCGCCACTCACAAAGTCGCCTCACTTTGTTTAGAGATCAAAAGTGGAGGTCTTGACATTTTAATTTGAAAAATTAATTTGTCGGGTTGCTTTAGTCTTTTTATTCAAAAGGTTTGTCCATGCAGATCACGTAATCCTAGCATGCTTTTCTATAGAACTCAACATGTAAAACATGCTCGCAGAATTCTAAAATATGTTTGATAAACGCGATAAATCTAGCATGCTTACTATGCGCATCCAATTACGTAAAACACTTAAAGGTTTGTCAACGTAATATAAACATACATAGCATTCTAACGCATAATTTAAACATCCACGACATGCATATGAACGATAAAAAAAAAACGCTCATCGCGGCCAATCGTGAAACCCGCACATTTAAATCTAATCTATTACATAGATTTACAAAGCATGCAATTAAACTTCAAAACGGGCCTCGCGTGCCCGCACGGACCGGATTCAACAATGGGCCTCGCGTGCGGGCACGGACCGAAAATCTGAAAACGGGTCCGGGCCGGGTCGGCTCAACTGTCTTGGGCAGCGCGCTGCAGGGCAAGGCCCACCGCGCCCACCTTGTCGTCCGCGTGCTCGCGTGTCCTCGCGGGCTACCGCGGTCGCTAACGCGATCGCGACCCGCCGGCACGCAGCGTCGCTGCCACGCCCAAGCGCCGAACGCCCGCCGAGGCGTCGCCGCCGCCACCGCCATACCGCGATCATGAAGCGCCGCCGCCGCCGGGTTTCGCGCCAACGCGCGCCGTCGCCCGCTAGTCGCGACGCGCGCGCACCTCGCGGGTAATCCTCGCGATCGCGAGCTCGCTCGCTAAGGCGTCAGGATCTCGCGCGAGCAGCGCCGTCGCCGCAGCCCTCGCGATCGCCTCGCGATCGCGAGGCTCGCTTCATGAAACTACCGAGATGGTCGCCGAGACTGTTTTTCCGTCGCTTCGTTCTTCGTTCTTTCATCTTCGTTCTTCTTTACGATAAGATTTACATAATAAAATCTAATCTAACCACGGATTTTCTCGTGGTGTAAAACAAAACAAACAAAAACAATAAACGAGCCACGATGAACGATGGATCCACAATTAATTAAACGCACGTAATAATCAAACGCGATTAATCCAACAGAGCCAAGATTCGATCCCGTGCTCGATACCAATGTAGGAAAACATATGTTAACCTCGCACCGAGGATCCATCTTGGGTGTTTAATTCACCATACATTGATTATAAACCTAGCATGCGTCTATATAATTAAATCGCAACACGTTGGGGTTTTCACGTGTTTACCTTTGGATCTCAAGAGGTCGATGGAACGAGATGAAAGGATCGAACGGATCGGACTCGTGCTTTGACCTTCTGGACTGTATCCCGGTTGCCCAATCTCCAACGTCGAGTGAGGACGATCTATGGAGAATGCTTCGGAAAATCACCCCTTGCTCTCTTGCACAATTTTCGAAAACTCTCTCAACAATATGAGGGGGGGCCGAAAATTCTTGTGATTAATATGTGAGCATTTACCTAGACTTTATCTCATACCTTATATTTATAATGCACTACCTTAATCCCATATGGAAATTACCATAATCCTATATGGAAATTACCATAATCCTATATGGAATATTACCATAATCTTAGGATTATTTCCATACTCACAGGATTATTTCCATAATCTTATATGGAAAGGATCTATGCATATACCATAAATATAATATTATCCTTGTGGGATAAAGAGAATAAAATCTTGCCTTAGAGAGTATAGATGGGGCGCCGATTTTCATACAAGCTAAAAGGAACTGATGGGCCAGCCAGGATCAAATGCAAGGAATAAAGATGGGCCTCAAATAAATTAATTATCTTATGTTCAGCCCGTAACATAAATTAATTTATAAACATTCGATCATGCCACTAGAGAAAGAATGTTGACTTACCCTTTATTACCGGTTGAGTCGGGCTTGCACTTAGACATTCTGAATCCCAGATTTAAGATATCGAACGTCCATTAATCATTTATAGCAATTGACCGCTTAAACGATTAATAACTTCATTTCCTTAAGTAGTACCACTCAACCTTATTATTGTACTTGAGCTAACTCAACCTGCGGGGTTTAGTACAATAAACCTTTGAGCTCCTTAAGGGACGCCATCATCCTAAACGGATACGGTGACTGACATGATAACTAGCGTGACATACAAGCATCGCCACCACCCAAGATGCGGAGAATCTTGGGTTAGAACATATAACCTCACTCATAACAAGTCAAAGTGATGGTCGACAACTCATACTCACCTAATACCTTATCGAGGTTTAGATCATCGTAAGTCACCGAGATCTTGGTTCTTCACGACGGTCGAAAGAAGAACTCATCTCACCGTGATCCTTGATACGTCGAGACGCATCAAAGATAGACAAGCAACTAAGTCAAGTCACTTATCTATCTATCTGCGGCTAAACCGACAACTCGTCCTTAAGTTGTCTCGGTGTGAAACTTTTATATCTCATTAAGCTTGACCAATCATATGACACTCGTGATCTTCTACACTTGTATGATCTAACTTATATATGAGATAAGGGACACGTATATATGCAATCAAGTATTCAAATCGATAGGAGATTGTAATAGTGGTAACAGGAAACATTGTATACAAGCTCAACCAAACTGCTTTCAGTATACAAATCCAACAAACGAAATCTAACTTTTTTGTATAAGTATAGAAAAATCTTGATAATTTAAAATAGGCTAATTTCATATACTAGATCATACTTTTGAAATCAAACTAATCAAATAAAATCAAGATAATAAGTTCTTGACATTACATAAGCATAATAAATTAGGGTTTTTCACATGAGTTGATTTTAACTCTAATTTCTTTTGCCAAACAAGATCATATACATATAATTACATAACTACAAGCTTATTTTAAACAAATCAAAACCAAATCATCTTAAAATATGAACCCTAGTTTTCGGTCATCATAGGAAATTCATAGGGTTCGATTTTCATTTTCACAATCAACTCTAATCATGCTCAAACGTCTTTAATATCATAGATCCATGCTTAATTCAAGAAATCATTAACAAATCTTCAAGATAATAATTAGGGTTCTTCACTAAAGTTTAGGTTTTTCATGTAGATATCAAACTAAATCATAGATCACGCATGAATCATATCAAAAATCGTAGATCTAAACATATATAAACAAAAGATCGAAGAACGAAAACTCCTTGGATCAAGGCCATCATGGCCGAAACTTAGGGGCTTTGGAAAGGGAGTTTTCTTTTGTTTTCTCAACATAATATCACTCAATATAGGTAGATCTATGCATATATCAACTAAGAAATCGAAGAACAAAACCCGTAAAGAACATGGCCAAATGGCCGAAAGTTTGGGGTTTTGGGGGGTGGGTTTTTCTTGATTTTTCACTTCAAAACTTAAACAAGGTTAGTGGATTACCTTCGTAAAACGTCGATCTACCAATTCGAAATGGTTTGGAAGTCCGGATCTTGATTTGGAAGAGAGAAATTTCGTGTGTGTGTGTGTGTGAAATTTTCGAAATTTTGAGAGAATGGGAGGAAGTGAAACCTTTTTCAAGCTAATTTCACATATATATATAAGGTCTTAGGCACTATTCATTACTTGGGGGCTAAGTTTGAAATTTTATATAAATATATTCTTTATCTCACTATTTAAAGCTTACTTGAGAAGCTTTTGGAAATCTTCTAGAATAAGCTTGTAAATGGCTTCCAACATAAGCTATATTTTAGCTTCTTTAATAAGCTAAAAAGTTTCTAGAAAAAATCTTACTATAATACAAGCTTAAAAAAAAATAACGAGACAATATATCTTTTGAAATTATTAACTCAATATAAATCAAATAGAGTTATAGAAATTTCTAGCGAATCGAAACTTTCAATAATCAATCTTTCTAGAATAAACGTTGAAATAAAACAATAAATTGAAATTTATTGTCAAATCAATCAACTTTAGAATTCTAAAATAAATCTTTAAGTTAAAACTTTATGAAATCTTATCTCGAGGATCGTTGTCCTTAGTCACCACGTAATTAATTTCTAATTAATTACGTGCTTAGCGCTTAATCGAGCTATGAAAACTGGGTATTACAATAACTAACTTATCTTCCAAGACAAGCTGCGTATATCTTCTCAGACGCCATTGTAATTCCATCTTGAATCTGCATGCGTATTTGCTTATACGCGAGCATACATAACAATTCTCCACCTTGCTAAGTATAAGCCAAATTCATCCCCTCGGTCTATATTGATTATCTCATCTTTACAAGATCAAAGCAATGCCTAAATTTTACCTTTGGCAATGCTTTTGTTAATGCATCTGCTGCATTATCCTCAGTTGAGATTTTACTAACAACAATTAACTCTTTGTTGACTAGATCTGTCACAAAATGGTATCTAACGTCTATATGTTTAGATCTCTCATGGAAAACTTGATGTTTAACTAAATGTAGAGCACTTTGATTATCACAGTAGATTTCTACATTTCTCTAAAAAATCCCAAAATCACTTAACATACCTTTAAGCCATATTCCCTCTTTCACAGCCTCGGTCATTGCCATGAATTCAGCTTCTGTGGTTGAAAGAGATACTACAGATCGAAGCATTGATTTCCAGCTTATTGCTGTGTTGTATAATGTAAATATGTATCCAGTTTGAGATCTTCGACAATCAACATCTGCTGCGAAATCAGCATCCACATATCCCTTCAACGGTTCATCACTGTTTTCTACATCAGTTTTCTCAAATATCAAACCAAAATTTGCAGTGCCTTTCATGTACTTAAGAACATATTTCAGAGCTTCCCAGTGTGCCTTTCCCGGATTGGACATATACCTACTCAAAATACTAATAGCATAAGCAAGATCAGGTCTTGTGCATATCATCATATACATAATGCTTCCTACGGCATTCGAATATGGTATTGTATTCATGACTCTTTTCTCAGAATCTGTCTGCGGACATTGGGATGAAGAGTATCTAATCTGTTGAGATATGGGAACAGTAATACACTTGGCTTCTTGCATATTAAATCTTCTTATTACTTTAGTGATGTAATCAGTTTGTAATAAGCATAAGCTCCCTTAGCTCTGATTCCTTATTATATCCATGCCAAGTATACGTCTAGCACACCCTAACTCTTTCATCTCAAAAACAGATTTCATTTGATCCTTTAGTTTTTGAATTTCAATCTTACTCCTACTAGCTATCAACATATCAT
This sequence comes from Salvia rosmarinus, assembly GCA_036937905.1. Lineage (NCBI taxonomy): Eukaryota > Viridiplantae > Streptophyta > Magnoliopsida > Lamiales > Lamiaceae > Salvia > Salvia rosmarinus. The sequence continues at coordinate 17,296,588 of CM072818.1, forward strand.
CTACGTATATAAGTAAATATATGTTTTCCTCATCTTTTCCTTCTTTCATATATACACAACTATCGTGCTTAGATTTGGAATATCCTGAGCTTATCATGAATTCATCAAATCTAATGTACCATTGTCTAGAGCTTTGCTTAAGGCCATATAAGGATTTCTTTAGAAGGCATACCTTTCCTTCCTGCCCAAATGGAATGAAACCTTCCGGCTGCTCCATGTAAATTGTTTCTTTCAGATTTCCATTTAAGAATGCCGTTTTCACGTCCATTTGTTCCAAAAACATATCCTGTTGAGTTACTAAAGACAAAAGAATTCTAATCGAACAATGTTTCACAACAGGTGAAAATATTTCATTGAAGTCAATGCCCTCCTTTTGAGTATATCCCTTTGCTACTAATCTGGCTTTAAACCTCACAACTTCATTTCCATCGACCATCTCTATCTTTCTTTTGTAAATCCATTTACATCCTATGGTTTTCTGATGTCTGGGTCTGTTTTCTAAGATCCAAGTTTTATTTTTGATCAATGAATTCATCTCTTCATTCATAGCTCTAACCCAATTCTCTTTGTCTTTACAGCTTATAGCATCATTATATGATTTTGGCTCTTGATACTCTACATCTTCAGCTATATTGAAAGCATAAGCTATCATGTCAGCATGCCCGAATCTGTCTGGGGTTTTATATGTCTTCTTACTCTATCTCTTGCTAACATGTAACCTGTTAGCTCATCACTTTCATTTGGCGTTTGCTCTAAATTATCTGATTCTGTCTTATCATGATAATAAGTAGGAATAGATGATTCTGCAAGGCTTTCAGGCTCCACCTTAATCTCTTTACTCTTCATATCTTTTCCTTCCTTTTGTTTAGTGTCTGTCTGAATGTCTACTACAGTTTTCTTGAAAGGCATTATATCTTCTTTGAAAATTATGTCTCTACTAATGATGAGTTTATTAGCACCAGGTTCAATACACCATAGCCTATAGCCTTTCACTCCACTTGGGTATCCTAACATAATGCATTTCAAAGCTCTCGGTGCTAGCTTACCTTGTCTAATGTGGGCAAAACCTAGACATCCAAATTTCCTAAGATTAGAGTAGTTGATATGTCCACTCCATAGTTCGTCTGGAGTCTTAAACTCCAGTGCAGAGGAATGAGACTTATTAATCAAATATGCAGCAGTGGCTATTGCTTCTCCCCATAATCTCTCAGTTAAGCCCAAATCAATTAGCATACATCTCATTCTCTCAAGAAGGGTTCTATTCATACGTTCTACAACTCCATTTTGCTGTGGGTTGGCAGGAATCGTTTTATGTCTTTTTATTCCTTTCATTTTACAGAAATCTTCGAACTCCTTTGATAAAAATTCTAAACCATTATCAGTTCTTAAACATCTCAAACAGACTCTCTTTTGGTTTTCTACCTCAGTGCACCAGATTTTGAAATTTGCAAACGCATCAGATTTCTGTTTCAGTAAGTATACCCACACCTTCCTACTGTAATCATCAATTAAGGACAAGAAATACCTTGCTCCACCTTGAGTGCTAACACTAGAAGGCCCCCATAAATCAGCATGGACATAGTCTAAAGGTTCTTTAGAAAAATGTGACCCTTTCAAATATGGCAGTTTGGTGGTTTTACCCAATATACATGGTTCACAATATTCTAGTTTCGAGTTTCCAGAATAGGGTATGGCTTGATGTTTTATTAACTCGCTTAACCCTCTTTCCCCGATGTGACCCAACCTTGTGTGCCATATCATGGTTTCATCTTTGATGTTAATCTCAGTTTCTCCAGTGATTGTTTGAGCATCTAGGTAATACAGACTGTGATCTCTATATCCTATCATTATTATTCTGTCATTTTTACTAACATGCAACTCTCCATTATGTGATCCCCAACTAAACCCTTTCTTTTCTAACATCCCAAGTGATATTAAATTCCTCTTGAGATCAGGTATGTATCTAATGTCAGAAAGTATTTTTATAGAACTATCATGCATTTTGAATTTAATGCTACCAATTCCTTCAATGTGACATACCTGGTTATTTCCTAAGAGGACAGATCCTAGCTTCTTCAATTCCAAAGTATCGAACAAGTCTTTGATGGGGCACATATGGAACGAGCACGCTGAATCCAGGATCCACTGTCCTTAGCATTTCCTTGCATTACATTCAAAACTTCAGCTTCCCCAATTTCTTGAATATTATCTGCATTGTTAGATGACTGAATCTTGAAATCTTTCTGTTTTCTTTTCCAAACGTAGCAATTCTTCTTGAGATGTCCAGGTTTTCCACACTCAAAGCATTTTCTGATTTCCTTCGATTCATGTGGTTCGATAAAATCTCTCTTCTTGGAGTCATCGTAAACTTTCTTGTTCTTTCCTTTGAATCTTCTTATGTTCAGACTTTCATGAAATATTTCCTTGTTCCCTTCTTGCGTTTTCTGGAGCTCCTTTGTTTGAAGAGCATTTTGCACTTCTTCAAGAGATATAGATCCTTCCCTTCCGTAAATGATAGCATCTTTGACATGCTCATAGCTTTTGGGAAGAGCATTCAAGAGGAGTATAGCTTTATCCTCATCTTTTATTTCTTCATCAATTCCTTCAAGATCATCAACCGTCTTGCAGAAATCTTCAATTTGGTCTTCCAGCGGTTTTTCTTCCGGGAATTTCATGGAGTAGAATCGTTGCTTCATATACAATATGTTTGCTAATGACTTGGTCATGTACAATGACTCCAACTTAAGCCAAACAGCCGCAGCAGTCTTCTCTTTAGCTACCTCGCGTAGAACTTTATCCCCCAGGCAAAGAATGATTGTGCTGTGTGCTTTCATGTCGATCTCTTTATCGGTCATTCTTGTCGTGTAACCTGAGTCTTCCTTTTCCTCCCTCCACTTCTTCTCTGTTCCTTCGCCTTCAATGGCGCGAAGTAGACCTTGTTGAATCAAGATCGCACGCATCTTGATTCTCCACAAATTGAAGTCGTTTCTTCCATTGAACTTTTCCATTTCTGGTCTTGATGGATTCGTCATGATCCCCTTCTTACACAGAGGTGAAGAATGTGTTGTTTTCAGCCGTGAGCTTCGTTCCCACAGACGGCGCCAATTGTTGAATAATCGAACAATACAACACAAGATAAGAAAAGTCGACTCGAGAATTTACGTGGTTCGACTTTGAAGCCTACGTCCACGGAGAGGATAATTGGATTCTATTTCACAAGGTAGAAAAATTACGGAGAATGATATCTCAAGCTCTCATCAATGGCTTGCTCATTCACTAATTATCTATTCATCCGTATCTGATTTCTACTTGAAAGATTAAGCTCAAAGAAGATGATTACATCGCTTTTATAAACTCAATAACTCTACACCTAGAATATTGTGTATCAAGAGTCCATGCAGTAGAGGTCTTCTATTGCAATTCGATTACATAAGCGAAACCATAACCAACTTATCTTCCAAGACAAGCTGTATATATCTTCTCAGTCGCGAGCTTGTAATTCCATCTTGAATCTGCTTGCGTATTTGCTTATCTGTGAGCATACATAACATGGTTGATTGTGGGATTTGATTGAATTTTGTGTTTTATTACGTGAGTTATGGATATTGATGAAAAAGAATGCAAAATATGTTCGGTTTACCTTTTTTTTTCAATTAATATAGAATTTTTTAAAGATTGTATCATGCTGGACTCGAATTTGTGATATCAGGAGTAACCACCCAACACACATTGTTGTAGGCATGAACAATGGCTTTTCTCCCTTTGTCCTATCTCCTTCTCTGACTCCGTCCTCCCTCTACATGCAGGTTCTGTCATGCCGCCAACAAGAACGCCGCCGCCAAGAACCCTTTCTAACCATTTCAGCATTTTGTTTTTTGTTTATTTTAGAATGTTATTTCAAAAAGCTTGATATGATACTTGACTGTTTACATAGAGACGGTTTGGATTTTACTCTAATAATTTAGTTTGATGATTATTTGGATGTCTTAATTTTAGTTCCATGAGTCTGATTGAGCAATCTTTCGCTACATATTTTAACTGATAATGTTACTGAGTGTCTACTAATGAACTTGGGAAAGCTTCAGTCTCTAAAACTTAAGGCATTGGATGGAAAATCAGATCACCATATTGCATGATAAATGTAAGTCTCTTCTTCTCAAAATGAGAGAGCTACAAATATTTCTGTTTTTTTAATCTTTGATAGCCATAAAAATGATCTTAAGACCTTGCACTAGAATTTGATCAATAATAATTTGCAAAATGACGATGGAATGCAGTAACAGTATGCATCAGTACTACATTTGATTTGTTTATCTCCATATTAGAGTGTACTTTGCATTATGCAATTTGATTTGTAATCCTTCCCTATTCTTCTTTCCATATTTTTTATACAAACCTTGCTACATAGGTGCAAGCAAATATACATATCCACACAAATTTGTTGTAGATATTTGACTAACACAATATAATGTGTGAATAACTTTCTTTGTTGAAATTACAGACTTACGCAGTTATTCTCTATCTTAGAATTCCTCTGGGCTTTTGAATGGTATGTTGAATATGTTAATTAATAGAAAAAAATAATTCAAAATACCGATGGATTACCGACGGAATTTTCGGTCGGTAACTCCGCCCGATTTGACGACGTTGGTGAAGTAGGCAGTCCGAGCGACGAATTCACCGTCTGAAGTCCGTCAGTAAAATATTTTACCAATGCATTTACGACATCAAATGTTGTCCGTTGGACCTCCACAGGTGATTGAGATCATCGATGGAATTCTTAAACTTACAGATGAAATATTACGTCGGTATCCGATTGAGTTTTTATAGTGGTATACATATAGGCATAGGCGGATCTACATAGGTGCTACACCGGGCTCCAGCCCAGTGCAAGCTCCAAACTTTTTCTTACATCTATGTATTATATGAAGCCCAATTCAAAATTAGCCCAGTCCAAAATAATTAAAAAATTAAAACAAAGTTGTTGTTGTTGAGTTTTTTTATATTTTTGACCCATGAGAAAAACCAATGAGCCCATGAGAAAGTTATAAGAATGAAAAGAGTCAGTCACCATTTTTGAAGGGAGAAATTGGGCAGTCAAAATAGAAAAATTCGTAGTATTTTTTTCTCCTATCGGATTTTTAGCGAGCAGCTTCAGAAAAATTCCGTTCCCGAAGATTGAATCGTTAGATTAGCGTGATTTATGGACAGATGCTTCACAGCATCTGAGTGAATGTTGTGGACGGTGGAGATCGGATTTTGAGATTCGTAGGTTGGGTCGTCGATCTGAACATAAGATAATTTCTGATGATATTTTTTTTATCTTTGCTCGATTTTGATTTCATACATCTTGATGTGCTTATTTTCGAGTGTATGATGTTTTGTATGTCTCTAATATAATCTAGAGAAGATTGGGTACTGCTCCATTGTTAATTATAATTGATTTAAACGGCTCTAATAGTCCCGTGTTTTTTCATTTCTTTCATTTTGAGAGGTTTTCCATGTTGAAATTTTATGTCTCCTTATTATTGTGTGCCTACTGTTTTGAGCGACGTATACTGATGCTTTTAGAATACCATATTTATCTGCATCCTCAAAGATTCATACGAGTCGCGAAAATTAGTCAAACTAATGTCATATTCTTCCTCAGCGTTGCATCTTCTCAAGTGTTTGCTGATGTTGCTCTCTGCCCATTCGAAATGTCAAAGTTAAAGTTCAATCGCAGCCAAGTTTTGCCAGTGTTTGGCTGATGGATTCCCTAAAATTTACGCTAAAGAAGAGTTTATATTGAAAGAAATTTTATTAAAAATATAAATATAAACTCAATTATTGATGGATTTTGTGTATTGAAATCTCGCAAGACAACTTATAAAAACCTAGAAATATTTTAGCATTTATGATATTTAATACGCCGAAGTACTTATTTTTCAGCCCACCCCATCATCAACTTCTGGATCCGCCCCTGCATATAGGGTTATCGGATATATGAATATCCTATACAAACATATTTTATTTAACTTAATAATATATAGTTATAACAATTAAATAATATTCTAGTCAAGTCTGAAGAGTAAAACCTCAAATTCTCGCTCGCTCTTGCCTCCCGCAAGTCGTTGCCTCCACCCCGCCTCCTCTGGTCGCCCCAGCGCCGTCGGTCTCCTCACCTCATTTGGTCGCTCCGCTGCCGCAATCCACCTTGAAGCCTTCGATAGCAACTAGCAACAGCGCTGCAGTAGGCCCCCAAAACCTCCGCAGCTCCACCTTGAAGTCCTCGTCAGCTACCGTTGGTCGGGCCTTCATAGCATGCAATATCCTTCATCTCTCACCTCCGATGTGTCACCTTCATTCCTTCAATCAGGGCTCTAATTTTTAAGTTTAAAGCCTTAAAAATGCTATCCTTCGTTAATGTTGATTGAAGTTTGATTAGCCTCAAATTGTTATACGATGCTATTGTAGGAAAACGTACAAAATAGTACAGAACTTGCCGGGTGTATTACAACGTGAAACAGAAAGGTAGGAGATCAAAACTAACAATAAACTTAAACAGAATCGAAAATAAAAATGAAACAAAACCGTAAGCTAAATGCCGAGTCGAGGAGGCCTCTTTCCGCAAGACGAGATACGCCCCGGTAGTACTCGGTTGCCGGCGTATCGTCCCCAGAGATGAAACGGCAACGTCTCGTAGGTGGCAAGACCATGCAGACCAACGAGCTCCCATGAACGGACGGAGGCGAGGAAAGACTTGGATACAAAGTATGTATGCGTGGAGGCTCTAAAGTATCTTTGGAATGCTTTTGCAGAGGTGGTTTATCTTTGAGGAGACATGTCCTATTTATAGCGTCGCCCCCTCACGTAGAGCATCTTTGAGTCAACACCGCATTGATGTGGGGTGTTCTGAGTTATGTCCCCTATTGAGTGCGCGAAGTTTACGAGACAACGTGGGCACGCTTCCGCAGAGCCATCATGTCGGAGCGTTACCGGCGGTTACGGCGAATCCGACAACGCGTGCGTCGTGTTCGTTGGACGTATCCGGACGTCTCTTCAAGTGCACAGCAGCCCAACGGATTGGGCCACACGAGTTGGGCCTCGGACCAACTCCATCGCACAGCGAGCCCAACGGATTGGGCTACACGAGTTGGGCCCGGACCAACCCATCTTTGGGCTCGATCAAACGTTGATCCAAAATATAAGCGACAATGGGCCATGGAACCGTGCCCCGAAGCAAGCCCACGAACAGGCCCAAAGAATGCCCAAAGACCACCCAAAGACCAATTGCCAAGATCCAAGATCCACGATCCACGATCCACGGACCACGGACCCGAACCGAATCGAACCGATTGCGGACCAAACCGAACCGAGCCGGCCGAGCAGCGGGCGGGCGGGAACGCAGGCGCGGCGCGGGCGCTGGCACGTGGGCATGGCGGGCGATGGCGACGGGCGCCGGGGCCCGGCACGGGCACGGGCAGGCGGCGGCGGCGGCGGCGTGCGTGTCTTGGCGCGCTGGGCTTTCCAACCCATCACTTGTGCACATAATTATACTAAGTGTTCAATGAACCACTTATATAGGCAATTAATGAAGGTACATTAATCAATGTGGGATAAGGATTAATTAATCCATGCTTATCCCCTTAATCACATAACTCCATGTTTAAGTGACAAACTTTGATCCATTATTTCTCACTCACCGGAAATCGGATTTGAGAATGTGAATACACCACGATCATCTACTCGAAACGTAGATCGATCCTATGCCGTTTAATTTCACAAAATTAAATGTTACATCACTCAAAATCTTGGTCAAAGTAGCTTCCTGGTAACTTGACCACATATATAATAAACATATATATATATATATGCGTGATTTCCAACAATCCCCCACATGAGTGGAAATAGCCATATGCATGTATGCAGACACAGCTCAGTCCTCAAGAGATTTTAAAATATTTGGACAGGTGGTTTATAGCCTTGAACCTTCCATAGTTAGTACCATCGAGTACACAGGCGGATTAGTGGACACGATGCTTGAACTATTCCCCACAACGCACCGAGACAATGGTATTAACACTTTAACACCTCAACCTCATCCGCTCTAACGCTTGATTCCATTTGGCCATGGACATCCACTTTGATTCATAAGTGTTTTGTTTGAAGCGCCCCACTCGCACTTACATAAGTGATTCTTTACCGAGTATCTTGCCATACTCAACCTCCGAGAGGTATCTTAGGAATCATTAAGAGTCAACGACTCAACCTCACCACTAGGTAAGTTTTTCAACACTCGCTTGTTTTAGGAACATACTAACTCGAGTGTTTACACACGAACTCCTATAGCTTAGTTCTCCCATTGAACCAAGTTCTTGGGATCTCAGGTCATCATGGTTGGGTTACCACTATGATTGTTCTTAAGATGTGGATTTTAATCCCATTCCTCTAACAACTTGATCATTTGATCCGGTTCAACCCTTTGGTTAACGGATCGCCAGATTATCTATCGACTTGACATAGTCAATTGATATAACCCCACTTGAGATCAAATGCCTCACGGTATTATGTCGCCGACGATATGTCGAGACTTACCATTATACAAACCATTTTCGCTCTTCCAATAGCGCTTGGCTATCACAAGGTGAATCATCACCGTGGCACGGGTTTAGACCAACATGGAATATCTTCCAAAAATTACGGAGCCACTCGGCTTCCTCACCGCCTTTATCCAAAGCTATGAATTCGATTCCATGGTGGATCGGGCTATACGCCCTGCTTCGTGGATCTCCAAGAAACAAAGACCTCCCAATCGTGAACACGCACCCACTTGTAGAAAGTGAATCTTTCGTGTCGATATCCAATTGGTATCATAGTACCCTTCAAGCTTGGGGATATCTCGTGAAATGCAGCCCATGATTTTGAGTATACTTCAGTACCTCAAAACTCTCACTAGAGCCTTCCAATGCTCCTTGCTTCGATTGCTCGTGTAACCACTCAATTTGTTCACAGCAGAAGTTATGTCGGGTCGGGTGCAATTTGTAAGATACATCAAACACCGATGACCTTAGCATAGTCTTCTTGTCCAATGTGTTCACCCCTGTTCTTAGTCAAGTGAACATTGAGCTCCATGGGGTCTTAGCGGTGTAAAGCTGTCAAACGCGTTGAATTTCTTAAGCACTTTCTCGACGAGTGAGATTGTGTCAAGATAATTCCGTCGATCTTCTTAGAATCTTGATTCCAAGAATCACATCAGCTAATCCCATGTCTTTCATGTCAAAATTTCTTTTAACACGCGCCAGGTCATTAATGACTTGAGTATTGCTACCCATGATCAACATGTCATCTACATACGCACACACTATAACATAACCATTATCGGTGTTCTTAACGTAGACACATTTGTCACACTCGTTGATCTTGAAACCATTTGCCAACATTATATTGTCAAATTTCAAGTGCCATTACAACGCGCTTGTTTCAAACCATATAGAGACTTCACGAGTTTGCATACCTTGCCTCTTGACCGGTACTACAAACCCTTCGAGTTGCTTTCATATATACCTCATCCTCGAGGTCACTGTTCAAAACGCAGTCTTAACATCCATTTGATGAATCTCAAGATTCGCAAGCAAAGCATTGCGCAAAGCACCGAATAGACGTAATCCTCGTCACGGTGAATAGGTATCAAGAAATCGTACCCTCTCTTTGTTTAAACCCTTCGACAACCAAACGGGCCTTATACTTTTAAATTGATCCATCGCCTTGTAATTTCTTTTAAGGATCCATTTGCATCCTAAGGGCTTACAACCTTCTCGCAAATCAACCAAAGACCCAAGTGTGGTTTTGCGTAATAGAATCAATCTCACTTTGAGCGACCTCTCGCCGAAGCATCCCGTCCGCCGAGCATAGGCTACTTTGATCGACGTTGGTTCTTCGTCAACATGAACATAATATAGTCGGGACCAAAATCCTTTGGTGTTCGACTCTACCGCCTCATCTCGGTTCCGACCCTCTTGATCGGACCTCGATCGCTATGCGATATCGGTTCTTCCTCCAAAGGTTTAGCACTCGAAGCCACCATCGCCTCTATTGCTAGAGTCGGCTTCACTTTATCCTTGTCTTTCTGAGGATAAACACTTTCAAAGAATATAGCATTCCTTGATTCAATCGTCGTCCCCATAGTCATATCCGCACCTCGACCGTGGATCGAAACGATAAGCGCCATTGCTCGATGCATACCCAATAAAGATACAATCGACTATTTTAGGTCCAATTGTAACTTGTTTAGAAGAGGCACCTCAACCTTCGCCAAACACCCCACACTTTGAGATATTTGTGCGATGGCTTTCTTCCTTTCCATAACTCTTAAGGAGTGACATCCTTACCCTTGAGTGGAATCTTGTTTAGTATGTAGTTGGTGTCAAACGACTTTTCCCCACAAGTTCTCGGGCAACCACGAACTAATCGACAAAGCATTCATCATCTCCTTAAGTGTTCGATTTTACGTTCGAGAACGCCATTAGGCGAGGTGAATAAGGAGTCGTCGTTTGATGTATTATACCACTTTCGTTGCATAATGCCTCAAACGAGCTACATATTCTCCCCCATCACTTGAGCGGTCTTAATTCGACAACTTAGTTGATTCTCGCTTCGTTCTTGAAGTTTTAAAAGCTTCAATAGCCTCGTCTTTACTTCTTAGAAGGTAAAGATAACAATATCTTATACGATCATCAATAAACGTGATGAAGTACTTTTACCACCTCTAGTTTGTACAAACTTTAAATCATACACATCGGTGTGAATAAGTTCTAGAGGCTTAGTGTCTCCTCACCGAATGAAACGGTAACTTAGTCATTTGGCTTCCACACAAACCTCACATTTCGTTTGTGTATTAACTTCATTTAACTTTAGTAAATCTAAATTTACTAATCTTTTATTGCATTTAGATTAACATGTCCTAATCTACAATGCCATAAATCGAGCACTCGGTCAAGTAAGAGGAAGTAGATGCATTTTCATTAATAGCAATCTTGGGTACACGGCAAGACAACCATTACATTCAATTTGAAAGACCCCAAGAAGATAACCCCTACCAAGGAACTTCCCAAACTTAGTCAAGACAAACTTGTCCAACTCAAAACTAGTCTAAACCCTTGTTAACTAGAATAGAGCTCGAGACCAAATTCTTGCGGATGTCCGGACATGCAAAGACATCCTTCAACGTGATCTCAATGCCGGACGACATCTTGAGCACCACATCACCAACTCCGCAACCTCGGATGAGCTTGGTTCCCCATGTTGAGCTTCCTCCTCAACAGCTTGTAGGTGGAGAAACGCATCTTTTCGGCGCAGACGCGTGCGCGATGCTTGCCGATGTCGATGAACCATCCACCTTGATTCTCGACGTGGTTGACTTCTTCGGTCACCACAGCAGCCAAGTCATCCTTGTCCCATTTGTCGAAGTCCTTCTCGACAACATTGGTAACTTGTTTAGCCTTCTTCTTCTTTGGCTTACGACAGTCCTTACTCGTGTGGCCATGCTTGCCACAATTGTAACAGTTCCCGTCAAATTTACGGGCAACCACCTTCCCTTTGCCTTTGTCTTTGACATTGGGACGAACACGTTTATTGGAGGGACCGCCTCCAACAGTTGGCTTTAGCATCGATCAAGCCTTTCGCTTTTAAATCTTTTTCTTCACGCGGACTCGATGCGGTTTGACGATCAAGTCTTCAAGTGTCATATCCTTTCGCTTGTGCTTAAGATAGACCTCAAGTCTCTCCACCGGGGTAGCTTCTCAATCATCGTAGCGACGACAAAGCCGTCGAAACAAGGTGCCTTCGACTTGAACCTCGTGTACAATGAGTTGAAACTCTTGCACTTGGTCCATGATCGGTCGAGAATCGACCATCTTGTAGTCCAAATATTTGGCTACAATAAACTTCTTTGTACCGCATCATCACTACGGTACTTCTTTTCTAAGCGCATCCCATATACATTTGGATGTCGTTACAACAAGATATGCACTATACAAACTATCTTCTAAACTACCAAGTATAAAGTTTTACAAAGATAGTCTCAGGGCATGATTGTCATATATGTCGCTCGGACATGAAAGTCCGTCACTTCACCCGAACGGCGGGCTCATCTTCCACCAAAACTTGGCGAAGCCCAACATCGTGAGGTAGAACAAAGATCTTTGTCGCCATCTCAAGTCGGATCCTCCAAACTTTGGCGGCTTCTCATGCATCATCCTCGCGGTATGAGCAGCGCCGAGATCGATCCCAAACCGGATCCACCAACACCACTTGAAGTGTGCTGGAACATGGAACTCGAATGAGAACCACCAGTGTTAGATCCCATGGATCCAACAGTCGACCCACTGAAGAGTGCAGTCGTCGAGCCAATGGAACCACTAAAAGTGGAACCAAACGTTGAACCACTAAAAGTGGAACCAACAGTCGACCCAAAGGGTCCAATGGTTGACCCCGAAGGCATCGAACCAAACATGACCGAAGTCATAGTGCCAGAATTGGCAGCAGCGGCGGAGGCGGCGGCAGAAGCAAGCAAGCAGTCGGTGGTCTGGGCAATCGACATCTCCAAGAAGGTTTAGGTTTCAACGTTTTAAGTTAATTAAGAGTCTCGAACTCCTTGGCAAGTGTTATCTCGTCTTGCGATTGTATGAAAACGCATAAAATAGTACGTAACTTGCGGGCGTATTACAACGTGAAGCGAAGGTAGGAGATCAAAACTAACAATAAACTTAAAGAATCGAAACTAAAATGAAACAAAACCGTAAGCTAAATGCCGAGTCGAGGCCTCTTTCCGCAAGATGAGATACGCCCGGTAGTACTCTCGGTTACGTATCGTCCCCAAAGATGAAACGGCGTCTCGTAGGTGGCGCACCATGAGACCAACGAGCTCGACGAACCGGACGGAGGCGAGGAAAGAGTTTGGACACAAAGTATGTATGCGAGGTGCTCTAAAGTATCTTTGGAATGCTTTTGCGATGAGGTGGTTTATCTTTGAGAGACATGTCCTATTTATAGGCGCCGTCCCCATGGGAAAGCATCTTTGAGTCAACACCGCATTGATGTCGGGTGTTCTGAGTTATGTCCCCTATTGAGTGCGCTGGCGGTTTACGGAGACAACGTGGGCACGCTTCCGTAGAGCCATCATGTCGGAATGTTACAAGCGGTTATGACGAATCCGACAACGCGTGCGTCGTGTTCGTTGGACGTATCCGGACGTCTCTTGAAGTACACAGCAGCCCAACGGATTGGGCCACACGAGTTGGGCCCTGACCAACTCCATCGCACGCAGCCCAACGGTTGGGCTACACGAGTTGGGCCCGGACCAACTCCATCTTTGGGCTCGATCAAACGTTGATCTAAAATATAAGACAATGGGCCATGGAACCGGCCCAAAGAAGCCCAAAGACCACCCCAAGATCCAAGATCCACGATCCACGATCCACGCACCACGATCCACGGAACCGAACCGACCCGGCCGGAGCCGGGCACGGGCGGGCGCAGCGCAGGCGGCGGCGGCGGCATATGGCGATGGCTTGGCGCGTGGCTTTCGACCCATCACTTGTGCACATAATTATACTAAGTGTTCAATGAACCACTTATAAAGACAATTAATGAAGGTACATTAATCAATGTGGGATAAGGATTAATTAATCCATGCTTATCCCTTAATCACATAACTCCATGTTTAAGTGACAAACTTTGATCCATTATTTCTCACTCACCGAAAATCGGATTTGAGAATGTGAATACACCACGATCATCTACTCGGAACGTAGATCGATCCTATGCCGTTTAATTTCACAAAATTAAACGTTACGTCACTCAAAATCTTGGTCAAAGTAGCTTCCTGGCAACTTGACCACATATATAATAAACATATATATATATATATATATGCGTGATTTCCAACAGCTATATTAATGGAAGTAAATATACAGCCGAAATAAAATTGAGGAATTGAATGAAGATCTGGACATAATTCTTCCCAAAATCATGGTCATGTGATTTTTTCACTCTATTTTTTAAATAAAAAATTGATACATCAAGTACTCTAATACTCGACTCGGATACCCTAATACTCGATTCAGGTATCAGAGTCGAATATTCAAAATCGGGCAAAATCATGATCAGGAATTTGATTTTTTTTCGAGTAGAATACTCGACCGGTACTGACCCTCACTTAAATCACTCTAGACTTTGTTAATGGTTTAAAAAATATAAAACATTTAGAAACACAAAAGATTACTAAATTACAGAGAGAAACAAAGACTTAAAGGTCCCTCCTTAAACCTTGCGCTGCAAATTAAATCCAAACACCAACCTCAAAGGTAAGCAAAACGACTTTCCCAACACGCTACAATAATCAATTGTTTATTTGAAGGTAAAAAAATGTGAAAATAGATGTAGAGCCACACTCTTATATTGGGCCGTCCTTACTTAAGGACGGATCTTCTTGACTCGAATCAATTAATATTAATATGTTAATTTATAAATAATATATTAATTCAGAATAAATAATATATTTATTAAGAATAACTGATACATTTATTTATAGTAAGTGATACAACACTGTTTATTTACAGTAACTGATAAAATTATTCACAACAAGTGATACATTTATTTAAAGAAAGAAATACATTTATTCACAACAAGTAATATATTTATTCACAATACAGTGATATAATTACATATTTATTTAGAGCAAATGATACGTTTATTCACAACAAGTGATACAATGATATTTTTATGGGCCGGTCAAGTTGAACGGATTTGGTTGGGGTCGACATGTGAAATGACCTAACCTTAGATAGGGTCGACCCTACTCAAGTATTTGTGATAGATATATGAGCCCAAATATTTTTTGGAGCCCTTGTTCTTTTGGTTTCATGTGCGATGTCCACCCTAGGAGATGACGACGGCGAAGGCGAGAGGAGAAGAAAAGATTCTTTTGTTTTTGTTTTCCTTAGATTCAAATCAACACCTAGCGATACCCATATTTACATAAACACTTGAAAGAGAAAATAGAATCTCATTTTATTTATTTAAGAGACTTTTCACATCTATTTAAAGTATTTTATAGACGGGTCTATCTCGCCAAGATAGACAAATGAAAAGTATGGATTATGATCAGATTCGAAATCAATACGTATCTCGCTTCATATCAATTAATTTCTATTTATAAAAGAAAGATTTATAAAGAAAAATGAAACCATGTGTCAGGAACCAGATTTGAACTGGTGACACGAATGTTTTCAGTCCTTTACTCTACCAACTGAGCTATCCTGATCATTTCCAATGTTATTTTTGTTCCTAAATAACTCCCAAAATCATTCAAAATGTATCACATCGACAATTCGCTAAAGGTCCATCAAAAAAATGCTCTTACCGGTTGGCAATAACGCCATTTGTTTTTCATGTTATTGAACATACGCAAGTTCTCCTACCTAATTCCATGGATGATATCGCTCAATATAAATTATAATAAAATTATATTATTAGATTAAATTCATATATTCATCTCAAATGAAAAATAGTGTCATTTCTCTATGTTGGTAGCTGTGCGTCGTCTCTCAGGTGTGCTTTCCAACATCGAAAATCACTTCAACCTAAAATTGATACAGATCTAATTAATTGAACTTGAACGATGTATATTATTGATTTGAAGTGCTAAATCTGTCACAGAATTTTATTATCAAGCTAAATGAGTGTATCTTGTCCATTTTATTTTACTTTTTACTATAGACTGTTATAATACTGAGATTCTATATGAGAATTTGAAACATTCAATCAATTTAATAATCAATTTCTTTCTTTTGGTAGCAAATTATTGTTCAGTTTTTATACCATTACAAAGTACGCAAAAATTCCTATGCGGACCTTTGCACCATACAAATATCTAAAAGTGTCAATTATTCTAAAGAAAAGCACTCTCTCCATCCAAAATAATTGTATCACTTGTGGACGGTACAAGTTTTAATAAAATTATTGATGTTTGTTGTTTAAGTGAAGAACTCACATATTGGGTTGTGAGTAATAAGAATAGTTTTTTTGTAAATAATGAGTGGTTGTGAGATTGAATAATAGGGAGTAGCGTCCAGAAATGAAAGTGTTACACTTTTGGTGGACGTCAAATAAGGAAATTGTGATACGCCTATCATGGACGAAGGAGTATCATTTTTTTGTTGTAAGTAAAAGTATCATTTACACCGAATAAAAATATCATTTATATTAAAACAAATATCAATATCAATATATAAACGTCTGCAAAGAAGACCATCTCAACTCTCAAGTACACAGAAATTAGTGTCCATGAAAAATGAGTTTGAAGAGAATGTTTGTAGATAAAGTTATGATTGTTTTGTTATAATATATGAAGATTTTACTTCCATACGAAATTCAAAATACTTAAACATACTTTACATATTATGTTGTTTTATTTGGAACTGACTTATATTTCAAGTCTTATATTAAGTTAGTGGAGAGCCACGTTAACATAGTTATCAAAAAAAAATCTCTAGAGGGTTACATGATCGTTTTAGTAAAGAATGTCGGAAAACTACTTTTTATATGGGAAAACACTTTTGTGGTTTTAATCTATATTCCTGATAACTTTTAAGTTGTGGGAGCTATGAATACACAATATATCGAATAAAATAAATCTTATTTTCTAATTAATTATAGGGCTATAAGAAGAAGACAAACACTTGTGTGCGAGCGCGTACGCGACGCGCACAAGTGTTTGTTATTTTTTTATTTTTTTATATTTTGTTTATTAATTCATAATTAGTGTTTATTAATTCATAATTAGGGTTTATTAATTCAAAATTATGGTTTATTATTTTCAATTAGGGTTTATTAATTCAAAATTAGGGTTTATTATTCAAAATTAGGGTTTATTAATTCATAATTAGGGTTTATTATTTAACAAGTAGGGTTTATTAATTCAAAGTTAGGGTTTATTAATTCATAATTAGGGTTTATTAATTCAAAATTAGGGTTTATTAATTCAAAATTAGGGTTTATTATTCAAAATTAGGGTTTATTAATTCATAATTAGGGTTTATTAATTAACAATTAGGGTTTATTAATTCATAATTAGGGTTTATTAATTCATAATTAGGGTTTATTATTAAAAATTAGGGTTTATTATTTTCAATTAGGGTTTATTAATTCAAAATTAGGGTTTATTATTCAAAATTAGAATTTATTAATTCAAAATTAAGATATATTAATTTAAAATTATATTTATTAATTTAAAATTAAAGTTTTATTAAATTAATTAATTTTAATTAGATTTAATTAATTAATTAAGATTAATTAACTACTTAATTAAGATATTAACTAATTAATTAAATAAAGTGGTCTCACTGTGCGCGGGCGCTCTCGCGCACAGGAGACCACTTCTAAGAAGAAAATAGAACTTTGTATATAATACCCTATTAAAAATTGCAAAGGATCAATGTCTTTTAATCATAAGAGCGTCCGTGTTGTGCCCGGAAAACAAATCTGCCGCGCCTGCCAAATGCATAACAAATGTATTTTAAGTATATACATTTTAATTTATATTGATAAGTAAGAGAATTAAATGAGAATTCTTCCATTTTCAATTCTTCGTCATTGCACTAAATTTTGCTTACAACATTTCTCGATTTCTTTTCTTGCTTAGCTTCAAATATACTAACCGTCCATTGTAAAATAATATATATGAAGTGAATAAAATGAGAATTCAAATTTTTTTAGAACTAAGAACTAATGTGGTCCATCCAATTTTTATAATCTAACGTCATGATTAATTATAAATCGTTTATTATCCTCAGATTTTAATGGTAACTGTTTAACCCTATAATTAATGGATTTTGTACATTCATTTATGTATCTGTTTTCATATGCACAATCCCTACGATTGCTTGCACAACATGGTGAATTACATAAACATAATAATTAATTGGAATGTAATAGCATGCACAAGAACTACGATTATAAGAACAACAACATGAATTACACGAACAACGAAGAATTGAGTATGAAATATTCAAATAGCGAAGATTTAAGAATTTAACTATTTTTTTCATTAAATAATTATCATCTGATCTTATTCAATCTAACGTTGGTTATTAGTTTTTAATTCTTATTTAAGAGGTAATTACATCTATAACTAACTCATATATATATATATATATATATATATATATATATATGATTGAGTTCCTGTAATATCCCAAAGTTTTAAAACTAAGTTACGATAATTTAAGTCGTTAATTAGGGTTTTGTTTCGATAATCGAAATAGTAATTTATCAAGCTCAATTTCGACTATCCATAATGAAGATTTTCATATTATATCCATAAATAATTAGTAAATTAAGGAATATATATGTTATTCCTTCGAGAGTGTTTTTCCAACGTCGATTAATCCTTGATAGTTAGTCTTATGTTATTTTCTAAACGACAAAGTTTAGAATTTATTTCTTTATTAACGAAGAACTAATAAGGTGTTACGACTTTATTATCAACATTTTTGAGACGATTCGAAAATTTTAGTATATTGTTAAAGAATTGCAATATTGAAAGTCCTATGATTATTTTATGAAACAAGAGCATTTTTTTTATATTCCTATCATTAAAATAATTTTATTTATTAAAGAAATGAAGATTGAACAATTTATTCCTATTTTCTAGCTATGGTTCAAAAATTCCATCTTAGAACATAAAATTGTTCTTATTTATTTTTCTTATGATTTATTTCATCATCTTAGACCTATATTATATCATGTTATTATTAAATGGAAAAAAAATGAGACATGTAGTATATTTATCTCATAATGGACGAAAATATTGATGTAGTGTGAAAGAGAGAAATTTTTCATCCTTTGTGATAGTGATGTGTATTTATTATGATAATGAGAGGTTATTAATGTAGAGATAAGATGAATTATTAATAAAAGAAGTTATATGTGTTGTATTGGGGTAATGGCGAAAATTTTAACATAATGTGAAAGGAAGAAAATTCAAATTGTGTTGATAGTGATAATTAATTGTTTTGAAAGTGATAGGTATTTAATTTTGGCATAAGATAAGATGATTATTTAATGAAGTGATAAGGTGTATTTGTTTGGTAGTGAGGGTGTAGGATTTTAAGAGATAAGGAATTGTATATTGTTGACTTTTTTTTAGATATTTTTGTTAAAGTTTGATTAATGTATATTATCATCAAAAAATTAAAAACAACTCCATTTTCATTTTGAAAGTGCCGAAACTTGAGAGAAAAAAAGGAAGGAGAGTTCTTCAAATTTTCTCTTCAATCTTAAGTTAGAAAAACGATTTCTTCGCCGATCGACTCCGATTAAAAGGTTAGAAATTGTATAAGCTTCTTATATATGCGACAATATTAGAAATCCATCCATGAAAATTTAAGTTATATGCTTTTGTTATTTTATGTGAAATTTGAGAAATTTTGTTAAATGTTTAAGTTGTTAATTAAATGTGTTTATATGATGGTTGTAAGCATGTTTTATGAATTTAGTACAAAGTTGAGTATGTTAAAAAATTTCTTATTATATGAGAAATATATGTTGGTGATAATGAATTTTGATTGTTGTTTTGAGCATGAATTGATAATAGTTAGTATTGTTAAAGCATGTATGAATTAATTCATAATTTTTGAAAAATATTGGATATTATTTCATAAAAATTTCGAAAATCATAAGGTAATGATATATTGATGTGTGATTTGTGTATGATAGATATTATGGTATATTATTGATGTATGATGATGATAATGTGTTGTATGAATTAATTATGAATTTTTAAAAATTGTTTAATTGATTAGTCAAAATTTTCGAAAACTTCAAAGTGTAGGGTTTTGATGTCAAATTTTTCTTTATCTAATGTTAGTTGATATTATTGATCATATGTTAATATAGTGTGTTATGTGAATTTATAAGAATTTATAGATAAGTTTTGAAGATATTTTCAAAAGGGTCGGAAAAAAAGGGGGGAAGTTAGAGTTTCAAATTTATTTTATTAAATGTGATCACATATTTAGTTCCAAAAATAAGTTTAAGATATACTATGAATTTATGTGAATTTTTTAAAATGAGGTATAATATTTTTTACATTGAAACGTTTTGTTAAGTGACGTAAGATTTTAAAAAAATAAAGTGTTATGCTTAAGTTAGTTTCATATATATGTATATTTGGGCATGATTAATTGTTAAAGTGAAAAATCGATATTTAAGGGAATGTGATTAGAAATCTATTAGAATTTGAGTATATATATGTAAGTTAATAGTTCTAAATATGAATATTGAGAAATACATGTTTTGATGTTAAAAATGACTTAATAAGAGTGCAAATATATAAAGTATGTTAGTGCGTGAGTAGAGTTATGTTTAACGCACAGTTATGTTTTACGCCTAGTATAACTATGGGTTTCTCTGAATATATATACTAGGACGTGTGAGACGCATTAAAGATATAAGAATATCTCTTTTATAAGAATCGATTTCATAATTTAAATCATTATATCGGAAAATAGTTAATATGAGTCAACGATTGACCTAATTTACTGGTATGTGGTCTGAAGTAAGGTTTCGTCTCAGTTTAAAAATGAGAAGTTATAAGTTAGAATATTCGATCAAAAGACGTTCTAAATTGGTTAAAAGATACAAAGTCTTTAGAAGGTTTATATTTAATTAATAAGTCGTAATAAGATTTAAAAGTTATCGAGTTCTATTGGATTTTGACGATTTTCAAAAATGCGACCGATGTACTAAATTAGTTTCTTACGTAAATGTGGAGTACGAAAGTGAACCCTGAAGTAAGAGGAGAAACGTTTTGAGAAGCAGAATATACCAGGTGGGCTTTTACTCCTCAAGGATAAAATGAAATGACAAATATTTATTTATGATGCTTTCTTTTGAGAAATGATGATGAAATGCTATTATTTAATTACATGTCCAAAATATTTATGTTTTATGTATGGATCCTATCAGTGTTGGTTCATAAGCGTAAGTTTAATCGAATTCGGATCCTATGCTAGAGGAGAATTCTAGCAAGGATTAACGTGTACACTAAGGTAACTGCTTCTTTGAAAGCTTTGCTCGATCGATTCACGGTGATTGTGTCTTTGAAAGGTTTGCTCGGCAGGTCACGGCGTCCGTGGAATGATGCCTCCTTCTACGGCGCAAGATGCGATGAGATATGGATCATACAGACAGAAAATATGTCTGGCCAGACAAAGTTTATGGAAAATGATAGAAAATTTTTAGTAAGCACAAGTATTTCAAATAAAACATCGTGTGTTACTGATGGGACAGTGTAATTTAAAGTTATGATGTATGTTTTTGGCATAAGTCCACTGAGTCTTTATACTCAGCCCTGCATGTTTGTTTTTAAATGTGCAGGTTGAGCTGGTGATGCGATGGAGCAGTGTTGAGCAGTAGGAAACTTTTGTCGCTGATAGTAGAACCTTGAGTGCACATCTTCATATGTGTACTTCACATGTTTTCCACTGCAAGAACACTAAGTTATATTTTGAGCAGAGAATTAAATTTCTTCAGATCAGTTACACCCTTTTGTTAAAGATCTGATAGTCTAATCTCTCGTATGTAAATTATGTTTGCTTAATCTCAAATGCTTTGAAGTTCTAGAAGTATTCTTGATAGATGTCTCACAATTCGATATCTCATTTTCTTGTTACGCTTCTTATTTCCCGTTCCAAGTAATAGTCCATGTTAATCCGTCCTTAGGAATGGTGTACTGTTACAGTTCTCGTAGTATCCGGTCCCCAGATAATATGTAGTACTTAATTTAGATCATATATTTTGAACACGTGACCGTACCACAAGGTGACACGTGACAACTCTTTTTTCTTTTCTTTTCATGGTGCAATATGGGAAGAAATCAAATCAACCTTCTTCTTCTCCTCATTGGCTGTAGCGGACGGCGCCGGAGACGACGACGACGGCGGCAACGGAAGCAGACGGCGCCGGCAACAACGGCGGACATCAGCAGCAAGATAAACAAACAATAACAAACAACATATTTTGAAAGAAAGAAAGAAAAAAAAATTGAAAACAAAATTGATGAATTTTGAGAAAAATTAGAAGATGAATTTGATAATGATTGAAGAATCGAGAAAGATGGTGGCTATAGCGGTGGTTCACGACGAATTCATCGGGAATCATTGAAATATACGACGAAATTGACAGATAAGGATGGATGAGAGATTTGCTGTAAAAAATCACAAAAATGTATTAAACAAAACATGAAATTGCATTAAATAAAACATGAAACTGCATTGAACAAAACATAAAACTGCATGTTACCACGAAACAAAAACATATACATTTAACAAAGCACATTCATGAATTGATCAAAACATGTTTATGCATTTAATAAAACATGTTCATGCATTTAATAAAATGTAAAAATATATTGTTATTAACGGGCGCATGAGCGGCCGAGCGACGCGTGAGCAACGAAGTGCCTTGGCGTGCCCAGCGCTAGGCGCGAGCTTCCAACCGCATGCATTATTGTGTTAAATTATATGCATTTTTTGTTCGTTTGAATGCATTATTCAATTTAACTAAATGCATAATTTTTTTTTCGCAATCATATAACAAATCAAATTACTAATCTATCCTTACTTTTACGAAAATCAACGAAATTAAGTTTAAAAGTTCGAAAAAATCCCAACCATCGAAACTATGAGATAGGTGGATGAGATTTAATACTACACACTATCTCATACTCGTGTCTATTTGATCCTCATATATATATATATATATATATATATATATATATATAGAGAGAGAGAGAGAGGATCATAATGAGAACCACAGAATTTTTTTGAACTCTGCGAACCATGCATAAGGCGTTAAAGATGATGCACAAGGCGGTATAAAGTTGTGTATAACTAAAACTTTCTAAAATTGTTTTGTTGTGCAATAATTTTAGAATGTTTTCGTTCCATTAAAACTTTATAGATTTTATTCATCAACTTTATCGTTTAATGCAACTGCTATTAGGTATAATTTTAAGTTCTCAAAAGATGAGTTATCACTAGATCCAATCCATATATATATATAGTATTATATTGAGGCCAAATGATAGTACCAAATATAGCATGATCAAAAATAGAGATTCTTTTTTCTTTTGATGTGAAACATAGAATTTGGTTGACACATAAAATGGATTGAGCAAATTGCATAAATTTTATCTTTCCCCTTTGTGGTTTCATTCCTGCTAAAAAAGCGACGACAGGAAAATACCGCGTGAGGAGGAAGAAGAAGAAGAGTCGTCAATGGGCGATCATTTAGCGAGGGCCGAGGACTTCGAGAGCCGAGCCGAGAAGAAGCTCGGCGGCTGGGGCTTATTCGGCTCCAAATACGAAGACGCTGCTGACTTATTCGACAAAGCCGCCAACGCTTTCAAGCTCTCCAAATCATGTAGTTTGAATTATGATTCTACGTTCATATTCTCCTTACGATGATTGATCTTCTTGGTCTTCCTTTTTTCTCCATTTTTGTTTGGTGTGATCGTAGTTCCTGGCATTTTATCCTTTCGTAAACAATATCGTAATCAATGGGAAGATTTGCATATCATTTGTCTTGTGAAATTCAATTGAGCATGTGAACTCGTTGGCATTAGCTCGTATTTCAGATTTCATATGAGATGACCTAGCAATTGAATCTGATTTCCATTTCTAAATTATGTACTTTTGATCATATGTACCTTGCAGAAATTGTTTCTAGCACACCTGCATTATTGTGTGAATCCATTTTCGTTTCGTTTAGATAGTTGATAAATAAATAAATAAATAAGTCAATTATGCGTACGATGAGGCCGAAATTAAAAATGTTTGTAGGGATTTAATTTGGGGTGATGACACGAGTCTTTTTTATTTTCTTAAATTTATTATCAGGGGATCGAGCAGGAGCAGTATATGTTAAGTTGGCTAATTGTCACTTGAAGGTAATTCTGTTTGCTAGAAATTGAGATGATAATTAATATCATATTATTTTCCAAGTCCACCGCATTTTTCATCGTTATTAATAGTGATATGATTTTTCATTGTTATTAATAGTGATATGATTTTTTCCATTTCCCTCTTTGCAGTTAGATAGCAAGCATGAAGCTGCTAATGCATATGCTGATGCTGCTCATTGCTACAAAAAGTGCAATATTCAAGGTGTGGTTTTGTTTGGACATATAATTATAAAATCATATATGTCTTTCTGGTTGATATTTCTTAATACTAATGATAAACACTAATTTGAATCATATATACTCGTCTTGTTTTGTTTTCTACTTTTAATTGCTCTCATGTTAGTTTCATGGTTTGCAGAGTCAATTTCATGCTTGGAGGAATCTATAAATATCTTTCTGGATATAGGAAGGTTTAATTTGTCTGCCAGGTATTATAAGGTAAAACATTATATGTTTGCCGATCTCTGATGTTGCCATTCTTTCTTAAGACTCTTAAATTTCACATTAGCCATCGGGTTCTGTTCCATATGCTGAATTTCAGCCTTAGGTAACAAACCGTTCTCTGTTTAAGAAACACTGATATGCTATTAATAATTGTTTAGGTATAATCTTGGTTCTTGTGGAGTATTATTACAATACTTGTAAGAAATTGAAAGATGGTAATTTGAGATATCTTAATTTGCAGGAAATAGCTGAGTTGTACGAGCAAGAACAGAACTTGGAACAGGCTATCGTGTATTTTGAGAAAGCTGTTGATCTCTTCCAAAGTGAAGAAGTATCAACATCAGCAAATCAGTGCAAGCAGAAAGTTGCTCAATATGCTGCTCAGTTGGAACAGTAAGTCTGTGTTCTCTCTCGATATCCCACAACAGGCTGTTGGATGGTTTACACCATAATAATTAGCTGCACCTTTTCTTATGCTCCGTTAAACTGGATATTGGTTTTTGATTGTCATCCAATTTCATTTTAGTGACACAATTTCCTCAGTAAATTTTAAAAAGTCAACACTTATATTCTGGTATAATCTACATTACTCTTAACCAGCATATGATCGTGTGCGTTCATTTTCCTTTGTCAGCTCCCATCCTTCTTTGTCCACTGAATCTATGTAGCTTAGAAGGTTGACTCGTCATTTTTTCTGCTACAGAAACCCATCCCAGCCGCTATACACTCCTCTCCTTGATTGCACCACATCTGAACATTCATATCCAATGAACATACTTCTTCTAAGCTGAGTCCTCATTGTTTACCAGTCGGTCAGCTCAATTTATTGGCTTTAGTTTACTTTGC
This sequence comes from Salvia rosmarinus, assembly GCA_036937905.1. Taxonomy (NCBI): domain Eukaryota; kingdom Viridiplantae; phylum Streptophyta; class Magnoliopsida; order Lamiales; family Lamiaceae; genus Salvia; species Salvia rosmarinus. Next base: position 17,321,885 of record CM072818.1, read on the forward strand.
GATGATAATATGCATTGCAAATACCAGCTAATACAAATCTTTTTTTTTTTCTAACTGGAGTTGAACTAGCATTTAGCTCAATTAAAATTATTATTGTTGGTTGGACAAGTGGATTAAAAACAGCGCCAAAGACTTGCTAGCATGATTGAATACTGTGAAGTTGTTTGTTGTTTGTTGTTTATTGGGTGTTACAATTTTGTGTTTTATGAAGATTGGATATTATGCTGAAATAGATACTGTTCAACATTATCAGATATCAAAAAGCCATAGAGATTTATGAAGAGATAGCACAACAGTCACTCAACAATAACTTACTGAAATATGGCGTAAAAGGGCACCTTCTAAATGCTGGTATTTGCCAGCTATGCAAGGCTGATTTTGTTGCAATCAACAAGGCATTAGAGCGATACCAGGTGCTTGAGATTTTCCTTTCGTCTAATCTGCAACTGTACTCTTTGTCTGGTAATGGTGCTAAACATGTGCTTCTTTTCTTCTTTTTAGGATCTAGATCCAACATTTTCTGGAACACGTGAGTACAAATTGCTAGCGGTATGTGATGGATCTCAAGCATTTATTTTGTTTCACTTTGCTTACCCCCACCTCCCAATTAACAGGCATATACACTGATTGATCAAATAACCTCATAGGCAAATGAAATTTCCTGTCTTATTGTATTGTGAATTCTCTTTGTTCATGTTATGCTATTTCTCAACTCCTAAACTTCTATTTTCAGTTTGTTGACGACTTTATGATAAGGTCATGAATCGTTGGCCTTTGATATTATGAGAAATAACTACTTTGAAGCCCCTTAAGAATTGTTATATTTTATGTTTCATATCTCTTGGTCCTAGGATTTAGCTGCTGCCATTGATGAGGAAGATATGGCCAAGTTTACTGATGCAGTCAAGGAATATGATAGCATGACTCAGCTGGTAAGTGAGTAATTGTGTTATAATGTTTCTTGAACTTTGATTTCCAGTCTATACGCAGTAAGTTAAAATAGTCTGCGCACCTGTGTGGCTAGCTGTCTGTGATTCAATTAAGCATTGAATTATATTATATAAAAATAAATGTCTATGTAGTGGATCAATAGATATATGACAAGTGAGTTAAAACCTCAAGTTCCGTTTAGTGTTTTGTTTCTTTTTTCCCCATATGCTTATTTATCACTGCAGTCTTGAGATAAAGTACCAGAAGAGTCCTGCCTTAAGTAATTATTTGCGGAGTAAAGATGGCTGTTATTGTTAAATCTGTGTTGCTGTTCTGTAATTCTTCTTAATGATTTGTTGTTATACAAGCTACTGTGCATCAGATTTATCATGATAGAATATTCTTTCGATCACCTTTTAGTGGGTGGACTGGAAGATGTGAGGATAATCATGCCATGTAAATATATAAAACTTAGAATATCTGTTTGTCTGGGTATTTTCTGTTGGTTTTTACATTTCCCTTGTCTCTGCTATATTGGGAACTGTACTGAATAAGTTGCTTTTTATATAATGGTTTCACTACCCGAAAAAACTTCAATTTGGGTACTTGCTTCGTGCTGATCCATTACAATTTCTACAGTGGTCCATTATTTCAGATAATTGGACTACATCTTTTTTCTTTTTTACACTAAAGAGGAGATCTAGCATGAAAAGTAAAGGTATAAGGTTTTTCTTGTCTTCAGAGTTCTACTATTCTCACAAAGTGTGTTCCTACTCTTTACTTGTAGCGAAATGGGTTAACACATTTAAATTGAACTTTAACTTTCACTTTCAAGAATCATTATGTAAGGTTTCTGGGATATTCTTACATGAATCTATGAACTGCCTTTTACTTTTCCTTTATAGTTTTCATCTTACAATGTACAAAACATTTTCCCAGTTTTTGCGTTGTTACTGCTAACACTTTCCGATATTACGTTATTTGATAGGATGGTTGGAAGACAACGCTGCTGTTGAGAGTGAAGGAAGCTCTGAAGGCCAAAGAACTGGAGGAGGATGATCTTACTTAAATCCACTTTTTCTGCTTCTCATACTAACGCCATTTTTCTTTACTTTTTTTCTCCTGGTCACTATACATTGACTTATAAATCATTACGCCTATTGCAAGCAATAATGTCGTAATAATGTAAAATCACTTGTGACAAATTTTAGATTGCTGCATGCCTATGCTTTTAATTAATTGGTAAAATAAATACTTTTGTAAATATACATTCACGATCACACTATCTTCTTTACGTTGCATAGTGGCTGGATGAATATAAGCAGATGGGGTATAGTTTGACGTGTGAGATTGTTTTATTTTTGCATGAGAGTTCAGCTTGATGCTATCGAAATTTCCATTAAACTCGTAGCTGCATGCAACTCATAAACCCTATAATTACTGATTTTTGAATTACTTTTCCTAAGTGCTGTGGAATAATTGTATTGATTGTAGATCTTTCAGCAGCGTCTTGGTACTGTATTTTATTTACTCTTTCGTTCAATAGATGTGCTGCCTAATTTCCATAGATTGTGATACTAATAAGCAAACAGTCACAAACAGTTCTTGACAGATTTCTTGGATAAGTATTCTTGACGGATTTGTATGCACTACCACAACTAAATTTTCATTTACAATAGTTGTTAGAAATAATAATAATAATTGTTAAGAAAATATTAGTATGTGGACTTACTTCTATATAACTAAATGCGACATCCATTTTTGAAAGAAAGATTAAGAGGGTGTTTGGCTGAGCTATACTCCAAAACAGCTTATGAGCTGTTTTTAAGCTAAAAACAGCTCATCCAGCTTATTATGCCAAAGACCTCTAAATACGTCAAGAGAAAGAACGATTGGATGATCTACTAAAATTTCCTTTTGAACTATAAAACATATCACATAATCATGAAAATAATCTGATCATAAAGAGATTTTCAATTTGTTGAGGAACATAATTGAAACACACACACACACAAACTTTGGGGTTAAGGTCTTTAAACGACAGATTCAATTAGGTACTTCTGTGATCTCTCTACAGAAAGCGAAGTTAAAGTTAAACCTAAATTCAGTAAGAAAGCCTACGAATCAATAAGAATTGTCGCATGCTTCCTCATATGGATTAATCATTTATCTTCTCGGGGTATTTGACATAGAGATTGAATTTATGTGCTGATAAACATATATATTTTTGAAGCGATAGCAAAAATTTATGTGGTCAAAAACTCCTAATAGTGCATCAATTCGTTTTGATTTTAGATAAAAAAAAATCAGATTAAAATAGTCCGAAAAATCGGGAGCGAATCATTTTTGGACTAAATATTTGGCTGAATGGGGCTCCAAATAGGAGGATTCATGGGGAAACGAGCTTTGGATTTGCATGGTTTTTAGGGCTAATCGCGCATGCCCATTCCCATGGGTCTTAATTTTCGATAGCCGAAGTTTCGAAAATTACGATATGGTCCTTCGTATTCTAAAATTGCATAATTGACCCTTTAAGGTTTTTATTTCTACAATTCAGCCATATTTGTATAAATCTATATGTACCTAAAGTGGTTGATTTTATGTGGCCAATTAATTTGTCTGTTGACCATTATTTATGTCATGGAATTTTGTGGTGCCACTTGCTCTTTTTCTTTTCTTTTTTCTTTTTAATGCGATTGTCCTCATCATTATGATTTGCTCCTTTGCTATGATCTTTAAATTTACTTTATATGTAGTAAAGACGGTCAGTCACATTTGGGATTAGGACTGGAAAAATATTTTTCGATTATCGGTTAATATCAAATTGAATCGAAACCGTATCCTATTCGATTAACCAAAACACTGCATATTCGATTTACGATTAGGTTAGTGGTAAAATATTATGATTTTTTTTCGTTTTTCTGTTAATCGATAATCGAAAAATAAAAAAAAAATATTTTATTTTTATTTTTACAATTATATTCTCATCATAAAATGTTACACCCTCCGAATTTTTAGAGTTGGCCTCTTTGCCAAAAATGTCTGAATTTTTACAGTTGGCCCATTACCCAAAATGGGTAAAGCCAGCCCAATTAGTGTATCCCTTATTAGGGATTAGTTTAATTAAAAAACCCTAATGTTGTCGTGTTGCTTTCTCTCTCTGGCTCCCGATTGCGCCGCAATACTCATTTCCTCCACCATTCTTTCTCTTTCATAGCTCGATCTCACTCCACCTGCAACCCTATGCCGCCAGCCATGTTGCCCCCCTCTATCGCCGACGACACCCAAAATTCCCCTTTCCCCTCTGATATGCTTCATGATCTATGTCCAAAAATCCTAGATGAAGCAGATTTCCAAGGTCAGGCCCTAAGATCTTGCATCTCCGACTGCTACTCGGCCTTGAATAAAAATCTCTGTGTTGATTCCATGGCTGAAACCCTCATCCCCGATACCTACTCAGTTCTTGACAAGTCGGGGGGCTATGAAACACTCCTCCCCAATTCGTTACTTGACGAATCCGTCGTGCCGGAAACTGAATTCGAAGATGCATTTCTTGGGGTCGAATCGATGGTAGAGGAAACCCTTCTCCCGAATCGGTTTGGCACGTGCTTTTGTGCGGATACTCAAATCAAAGAGAGGTTTTCAGCCATTGCTTGAGGGGACACGAAGAGGAAGTCTCCAGTGATGTAGAGGCGCGACGACGGCGGGCAAGGTCGCGATGGCGGCGGAGAAGATCTAACACGACATAAAAATTCGAGAATGGGCGGATGAAATGTTGCTCATTTTGGTGCTGCAACCGCCTCTTGGTGAGATCTTTCCTATAGTTCTTTGGTCTTGAAATGTTGCTCATTATTGTGTCTTTGGTGGTGTGGGAAATTGATTTTGATCTTGAAATGATGACAACTTTTACACACCATGTTATGTTAAGTTGTAATGCATCATTGATTTGCCAAAATATCATTGAGATGCATACTTAGTTCTACACACTTAGATTACATTAGCATCATGTTGAAGTTGTTCTAATCGCGAAAAGTTTACATCAAAACATATGCAAAATGTTTTGTTATGCAACCGATCCCATATCCTTGACTCAAACTTCACTCTTCTTCAACTTCGAGTTAATTCCTAGGTTCTTCGAGCACCTCCACCACATCCTTCAATCCGGACTCTAGCGGATGAAGTAGGCATTCTTTCCTAATTGTTTTGACACATACAAGTTGAGGGTAATGTGTGCGCCTTATCATTGCATCTTTTCCCAAATGAGGAAGTTTATACCGATTACGCCCCTAACCACGGTACCTCTACCATAACACTTTGTAGAGTTAGGAAAACATTATTGACTTGTTGGTTGTTAGCTCCTCATATAATCTCTCCACGACTTTCACTAAATCTACCACGTGTGACATACTTTTGATATTGTAGTGTTGAATTGCGACAAACCAACCCAAATCAAGCACATTAAGGTCCGTGAATTGGGTGGTTCTTTGACAGTGTAAATGTGAGACCTCCATCAATGGATGCCTCTCTAAATAAGGGGTCATTATCTTTGATATGGGGTCTTGCATTATCTTGTTGTATTCTTACATGTTGCCCACATTCAACACCACTTCTCTTTATTGCGGGATAATCTGCAATAAAGAGTAAGCATAAACATACATAAACAAACGATTTCTCATTAAATGAAAATGTTAAGCGAGTTTGCTTACATGATAAGTTACTGATCATAACAATCATATTGACTAGCTAATGAAACACCTAAACACATTGAGTGACACAAATCACAAAATTCACCCTTATCTACTCATACCTTGTTGATAATGCAATCTCTTATAACATCTCGGTTATGGACTCAATTGCTTTGGTCTCCATTGTTCGGATGGTCTATTCTTGCTTGATCTTTTATTTGGTTCCTCATATGTGAATGGAAAGATACCTATTTTCCCATCAAACAAAAGCAGTTCCATCTCGCACCAAATATTGGTCTACAAACAACACACATAAACATCACCTTTGTGATGAATTTCTTACTCTTGCATGATCTGTGTGGGTCAATCTCATCAGGAGTTAGATAGTACCTTTGCATCCCTTTTGTCATATAAAACCACTTCTCATGAATATGCCTCAGACATGCATACTCTTAAACTTCAATGTGTTCATCAAAGTGTCTAGTTCTAGTGCTTCAGAGAGAATTGTACCCTTAGCATCTTGTTAGCATCACAATCCGGACGAAGAGGGTGGTGTGTGTTCGTCATCCACCTTTTACCCATGTTCCCACAGTTGATTGGGTGCACTTTACACCAAATGCTAAGCTTCGTTGTGTTGTTCTTCGATGCAGATCCAAGCTTTTGATGAGCTCTAGATCAATATGAACTCTTTTGCACGCTTGTTTTTCTTTTCTTTTTTCTTTTTGGTCAAAACGTACGCAATAGCATAAAACGGGATAAAACATGTTACAATCTGAACTCAGGCATACCCGAGGGGGATACAGCCAAATTTCCGTAGAAACAAGGCTAGGGTGGGGAGAAAAGACCTAAGGGCCAAAACACATAGGCCAAAGAGCGACTCGCTCAATCCTATGAAAGCGATAAAGAAACATAAACCTCCTCAACAAACCCCTTTGTGACGCATAAGGGGCGGGCCTCATTAAAAACCCCATGACCAGTGGGGAAAAGAGTGCCCTTGTGCAGTGTGATCGCGGGCACAGGGGAATGGGAATGTGAACACATGCAAACATCTGAGGTGCACTGCTTTGGTTGGGCCTAAGCAGTCCCTCCACACACACACACAAGAAACCACTAACAGATATGCAATACAAGATATGGCATCCCAAAAGTGGACCCAAAAAACAAACCGAGACATCCCTCAGCTCACTACAAGGCCAACTCAAAATGCGAAATAACAAGATCCACAGAATACATAGAATATAAAAGATAAACATCTTCTTTAATATTCTTCACAATGGTCTTCACGTCGAAGGGGATGTCCTCGAAGTTGATCTTGTTATGCGCATACCATGTGTGATTGACCGTAGTGCTAATCCAATCTGCTTAGCTCGGAAGATGATAGCTGACCCCGCCTTCTTCTCCCTTTTGATGTGCTTGATAGCACTGGCAATCGTAGTCATACTCCTCGGGAGATGGAGCCATTCTTTGATATGCTTCCAAACCGCCTCCGTACCCTTACATTTAAAAAATAGGTGATCATGAGTTTCCAAATGGGTATTACAAACGGTACATACCTGCGAAATATTCATATATCTCAGTCTATCCACCGTCTTAAGTCTTCCCCTCATGGCAAGCCATATGGTGATGGAAAACTTAGGCGGGATGTAGTCTTTCCAAATCGCCTTGTGCCAGTACTGCCTTTCACCCTTCTCCCGGAGGTAGTGATATGCAGCACTCGTTCCCTTGGACCTAAAAACACTCTTAAGAAGATCCGCAGCTCTATCATGATTACCTCCTGAATCCTGCAAAAAACGATCACGAAGGATGAGAATATTCTTAAGAAGGGGAGATAAACGAATGTGATTAGGAAACTCCCATATGGTGATGGTCATCAAGTACTCTGCATGGATCCACTGGATCCATAGGGAGTCCTTCTTGGTATGTATATTCCACAAGGTCTTTGCTAGAAGCGCTTTGTTCCAAGTCGAGAGATCTCTTAGTCCAAGACCTCCTTCATCCTTTGGTAAACAAACGGCTTTCCACGCGACTGGACAGTGTGTCGAACCCCACAGGAACCTCCTGGTCATCGTATTGATGCGATCAATGACTGTGACCGGCAGCGGAAGGACCTGCAACCAGAAGCACTCTACTCCTTGCAGAACCGAGCGAATCAACTCCAATCGTCCTGCACGAGATAAATTAAGATTAGACCAACGGTGGATACAAGACGCTATCTTCTCCACTAGTCCACTATACTGAGTGATTCATAGTTTCCTTGAAGATAGAGGGATGCCTAGATATCTTGTCGGGAGTTCTCCCATGGGAAGCCGAGCGGATCTAAAATCGCGCTTCTCAAATGGTCGAACTCCGCCATAAATATCAAGGACTTTTGATTATTTATCTTCAATCCGGATGCATTGGCGAAGTCCCAAGTGCATCCGAAAGCACCTCCATAGATGCAATGTCACCCCGCCAAAGTAACAAATCATCGCAAGGCAAGATGTGTAATAATGGAAGAACTACATTTAGGATGAAATTGAAAATCCAACTCCTTGTTCGTTTCTTTAGCGATGAAAGGTACTCCATACGACAAAGGAAAGAGTGGGTGACATCGGGTCACCCCGCCTAAGTCCCATTGTCGATGATGAATCCATGTGTCCTCCATTGATTGCCAAAGTGTATGTCACCGAGGTGACGCAAGTCATGATCCAAGAACGAAACAAGGGTGAAAGCCAGCCCATCCAATGCTCGTCGAGGAACTCCCAAGAGATCGAGTCATAAGCCTACGGAGGTCAATCTTGACATGCATCTCGGGGTGATCTGTTTCTCTCATATCCTCCGAGCAACTCCTCGGCAAAAAGATGTTGTCGAGATGTTCGTCTCTCACAAATCCAGATTGTCTTTGGATCAATGATCTGCCCATCAAAGACGTCATCCTCTCGGTCGGGATCTTTGTAATGGTCTTGTAGACGACATTGGTGCACGAATGGGTGCGAAATCGCTCTTGTGGGGTTGTGATGCTTCTTGTGGATGAGAGTCACCACCGAGTGGTTGAATTCCCGCAACATGACCCCCTTCTCAAAGAACTCCCGTATAGCCAAGACCACATCTTGACCTACAATTTCCCAGTTCTCTTTGAAGAAGGCTGAAGGGTAGCCATCCGGTCCCGGTGCTTTCTCACTCGCAATATCGAACAGCGCATTCTTAATCTCCATCTGGGACACCTCTATAACCATATTCATCCTGTCATACTCATCAAGCCTCGGGCCTTCCTCAAAAACAGTGTGATCAAATCCACTCGTGGGAACCTTTACACCGAAGAGATTGGTATAAAAAGTCTCAAAATCCTTGATTATTTCCTCCATATCATAAGTCGGCTCCTCCGATTCCCTGCACAGGAAAGAGATGGTGTTACGTGTGTGATTTCTTTTCACCATAGAGTGAAAGAATTTAGTGCATCTGTCGGAGAGGTTGATGTGCATGTTCTTCGTTCTTTGCTTGAAGAAACTACGCTCAACCTCTTCCAAGAACTTAGTCTTCTTTCGAAGACCAAGTTCTTGTTCCAACAGATTCCCATTCCTGGGGTCTCTGTCCAGAGCTAATTGCACGTCGTGCAATGCAGCTCTAGAGATACTCGTCCTCTCCGTGAGATGGCTGAACTCCTTGAAATTGAACTCCTTAAAAATGCTCTGCATCCTCTTCAACTTTGCAGCCAAGATCCACTGAGGTCGACCATTCTCTTGTTCAATCCAATTTTCTTCAAGAATGCATTTGAAATCTGGGTGCTTCATCCACATGTTGAAGAACTTGAACGAACGGTGGTACCGGGTGACATCTCCAAAAAGAGTGATCAGTGCCGGCGAATGATCGGACAATGTGCCTCTAGGCAGAAAGTTTGTCCTGCAAAAAAGGTTAGCATCCAACCAAGCATTATTAATTAAGACTCTATCAATCTTAGAATACTTCACCGTATTGGTCCAAGTAAAGTGGCATCCGTCGAGGGTGAATCCTCGAGTCCCACGAGAGCACAAGTATCAACAAAGTCCTTGTACTGCTCGTTCAGCGGAACTCGACCTCAATCCTCTCCTCCGGTCAAGGACACGGTTGAAGTCTCCCGCGACGATAGAAGGCTTAGAAGGTTCGGTGTGGATGATCATTGAATCCCACGCCCCGCCTATGTATAACCCGCCAAAACCATAGACAATGGAACATCCAAAAGTGGTGTTAGTAATAAGACAAGTGAAATTGGAGTGGATCACTGTTTTTCTCGATCGATGACCTCAACTCGATCCTCCTTTGGTTCCAAATGATGAGAATCCTTCCCCGTGGACTTCATCAAAGTTGTGAACACACCCATTGAATGAAGTGCTTTGCCATGAAATTCTTGAGCTTGACTTTGTGAGCTTCGTCTCAATCAATGCAATGGCATCTAGCTTATGCTGGTACACATGATCTGCAATCGCAGATTGCTTCTGAGCCTTGTGGACGCCTCTGACGTTCCACGTTGTAAAAATCATTTACGACGTGTTCTGCGACTAACCGGACTCTCGCTTCTTGGCGGAGAACTCGGCGGCTTGTGTTCGATCGACCGGTGATCGGACACTAGGAATTTCTACTTCTTCATTGCTCGCTGATTCTCCTGCAAGGTTAGTTGCAGTATAATCATCAAAAGAACTTGAAGAGGTAGAATGTACCGATGATTCCGACACAGTGTTACGAATGGGTGGTTCCTCCAAAGCAAGAATAGGTTCACTTGACTCTGTGAAGAGCTTTCGTTGTCCCCCTGCAATTGGTAGCCGAGCAGGGTGGGTAGAACGAGTTGGTGGTTTTTGAGGTTCGGTGGGCTGTCGAGGATTATCGACGGGTGTTGAAGGGTTCAATGTCACGGATGGGCGAGAAATCTCGGCAGGTGGCTCGGTGGTTCCTGTCGAGAACTCTCGAGAGGTGTCTCGACAGGTGATGAAGTTTGGGTGTGCGAGGTTGGGTGTGAAGTTTTGGTCGAGGAATGTTGGGATGGGTCGGATCGAGGATTCTCAGCCAAAGGTGAGGTTGGCCGAGAGATGTCATCCGAGGAAGGGAGATAGAGGCTGCCGGCTCGGTTCGAGAATTCTCGGCCGGTGGAGAGGCTATCAAGAGTGTCGGTAGAAGGATGGGCGATGGGGTGGCGAGGATCGCTGGGGTTTATCGGCGGGAGCGATCTCGGCAAGTGGGTGGGGGCCGAGCACCGAGATTTCTCGGTAGGGCTTCGAGATTTGTCGGATGGAGGGGCGGGCGTGGCGAGACAGCTCGGGTGCGGGGTTTGGTGGACGGTCTCGGCGGTTGCCGATGGTTGTCAATTTCAAAACTTGGGTACTATTAGAGGATTCAAAGTGTAAATGTGTGTTTAAGGCCTCGAATTGGTTTTAATCTCAATCCCATGTGTGATGGGTTGAGATGGAATCTGTTATCCTTTAGGCGGGACACACTCCTCCTCCATTCGGCTCTACAGGACGGAGTCTTGGAGGCTCGACCACGTCTGGGGACGAGGTCTAGGGTCTCTTCCTCGGCTCGTTGCCACGTATCATTCCTGCATGGTTAGTCTCACCACGGGGGTTCGCACCCCACGTGGTCTAACAAGAATCAAACAAGATGAAGCTAGGTGGCCCAATTTTTTACAGTTTTTGCACATTTTGGGATAAAATTCAAATTTAATATGTTGCAAAAATGTGTTACCCGTGTGCAATTGCAAGTTAACATATTCCCTAGGTTCACGATAGCATCTACTAGCACATGAAATCTAGGTCCGTCTAAATTGTTCTTAGCAATCGAAGAATTGAAGATGATGACTTCTTGACTTTTTCTTTCCATTCTTCAATGCTATCACTTCACCTTGTTGTTTTGTTTCATTCTTTGCAGCCCAAATCAGAGATGGTCCTCTTGAAGAATTGAAGAAGATGACGACTTCTTCCTTTGCCCTTGGCCATTTCTTTGTTAATCTTTGCTTTCGAGGAGGAATTGGACAACATGATTTTCTCTTCCTCTGAAAACTCCTTTCTTCTCACCATTTTGGAAGCATTTATGGATGTAATGAATGTGCATTTGAATGATGTTAAACACACATATTTATTCCCTTTTGTAATGGATATTACCGGGAAAATTTGAAAATTTCATTTGTAAATTTAGTGTTTGAAATTTTCAGTTTGTAAACTAGTTTGCCTCCAATTTCAAAATTTTGCATTGCTTAATTTACTGTTTGAAATTGAGTGATGAGTGATGTTGACTCTTTGTTAATTAAATCACTAAATATGTTTTCCTTGTTAAATAAAGCATTTCTTAATTTGCGTGCAATAAAGTTGGGTGCCAACTCTAAAAATTCGGAGGGAGTAATAAATAAAAATCGAGTCTCTATTTGTAGGTAAAATTCAATAGAATTACCAATAAATAAAATAGTAGGTTTGTCTATAGTGAGCATATGTGTTTTTCATTTTAGTGGCTAGAAAATTTGTAATTAGTCGTAATCGTATGATATCAAAACTTAATTATTTGTATGATATATCGAGTAATTAATTAATATATGCAAGTAATTAAATAAAATATTTGAAGTCAACTGTATCAAAAACTAAAATAAAGCAAAAATTACTTTATCGTAATATAGTTTAATAGTAACTATATAATATTTAGACTATTTAATGTAGTTGTGTAATTAAAATAAAAAAGTTATTCATTCTTTCTCGAGTTTTCAATTATAATAACCAATGTAATTTTTGGTTAACAGAACTTAATAAATGGTTTGATTTCGATTTTGAAATTTATGGAAATTTTGGTTTGGTAAACCAAAAAAATCGGTGTGGATAATTAAAGGATCTTCTATTCCCATTTTTAGTTTTTTTTCATCAATTTAAATTTCTAGTACTTTAGTATAATTATATAATTATTAATTATTGAATTATGGTTTATAAATATTTTGTTATATTTCATTTCCAATTTTTTGATTAATAATTATTTGTTTAAGGTTAATTATTCCATAATCAAGGCATATATATATATATATATATATATATATATATATATATAGGGGTTGGATCAGGTGAGCTCATCTTTTTGAGAACTTGAGAACCATGCATAAGGCGTTGAAGATAATGCACAAAGCAGTATCAAGTTGTGCATAACGAAAATAAAATTGTTAGTAATAGAAAGTATATATATATGATCATCTTGAATCTTAGTATATACAATTATATATATAACATACATTAAACATAAATGAGAACATATCATATCCACTAGATTTGGAAATCTAATGGTTATTTTTAAGTTTATATCTGAATTAATTATATACATTTCTACATATAATTATGCATTTATGTATCTATGTGATAATTTGTTCATTGAATATAAATCGCTCATTATTAATTTATCAAAGGGTATGCACGATAATTGATATTGGCTTTTAATGGTTTTACTAGGGTTGGCTGGCCGCCGAAATGCTATCGGGTTGAAAATTTGGTGGACCCACCCATCTGGGCCATCGAGCCACCGGCCAAACCATTAATATTTAATTTAATAATATATTATTTTAATTTCAAAAAAATATGATAATAATAAATAAATTAAATCTACTAATATCAATTTCACGATACTACCATCTCCAAAATAAATAAATTAAATTAAATAGTCTAATATCAATTTCAACGTAAATAAGATATAGTTACAAATATATATATATATATATATATATATATATATAATAGAGAGGTTGAAAGGATGAGTTTTAATAATTCATTTTATTTACATTTAGTATTTACTCTAATATAAAATATTAAAAAAATAATGAATTCATAGTGAAAGTTGATGAATCATTTGGACCCGGGCCCAAAACAACTCTAACGATAATTTATATAAAATAGATTTTTCAAATAAAACCAATTTTAACGTGAGAACTAAGAACCATGCATGCGGATGCAGAAGATGGTATAAACCTAAAATTATTTTGTTGGACAACAATTTTAGAATGTTTTCGTTATGCATAACTTTATAAAAATTTGATTTTTGCATTCATAATAAAATGGTTCTCACGTTAACCTTCCCTATATATATATATATATATATATATATATATTATTAATTATATATATATAATTCTATTTTTGAAAAAAATAATGAATTCTGAAAGTTGATGAATTTTAGGATAAAATGGGATTGAACCACTTTACAAACGATTATTAATTTTGAATTCCTCTAGTTTTATATGATTCTCATTTGAATCTAATATATATATAATGTTAATCTGATTTTAGAAAAAAGTAATAAATATTAATTAGGCTTCATATGTAATAATAATAATAATCTTTTCTCTCTTTTTTACAATAAATACTATCAAAATAATGAAATTAATAATGAGATAGGTTATGACACAAAAAATATGAGATAGGAGATCCTTACCGGTCAGCCATCGCTCATCACACACCGCCTCTCAAAAGAAATTCTGGATATAATAATAATAATAATAATAATAATAATAATAATAATATATCCATCTTGGTCTCCCGTCCACCAAAATTTGAACCACATTTACGTGTAACTAACGAAATATATAATGAATTAGTCTGTTGACACAAACATTTTAGTCAAGAAATGCATGCAATTAATTAGACTTGTTCATTCCTTCTCTGAATATTCATCAATCCTTTAGTCAACCAAATCGCAGTCTCTCTAGAAGAAACAGCCTCCTCCTCTCCAAACGGTCTCAGCACTCCCGCCAGCTCCTCAAACCTCTCCCTCTTCAGCAGCTGCGCACAGCTCCAGCAACGACTCCATCGCCTCCGCCTTCTCCTCTCCCAAACCTCTACCTCCGCTTTTCTCACTAATATTCCACCGCACCAGAGCTGTAATCCTCTCCATATTTAGATTCTCTGCAGGCTGATCGCTCAGTGTGCTCGACTCCGATGAGGAGGATGAATCAGTCACTTTCTTCGAAGGCGCATTTGCATTTTTTTCCTCCATTTTTGGGATGGTGTCTGATTGTTTCCTCTGCTCTGCTCTGGAAGGTTTGTTCTGCTTCTCGAGCAGCTCGATTTTCGGTGATTTGGACCTCACCGGGAGGAAAACGGGAGATAGGTTGGTATACTGAGCAAGATATGGCTGCAGATGCGGATGCCTCAAGAGCTCGGCAGCCTGCAGCGGTCCATAATATTTTCTTCAATAATGTCATGAGACCAATTTCCGCTTATGGCATTTGGTACACAATGTTCATTTTTCAAAAAATGTCATGAGGTCAATTTTCCACTATCAGAATGTCTATGCGGCCATATAAACGTGACACTGAACATCTTACGCGCCACAACCCCATGAATGACGTCAGTTTTTCATGAGATGTGTCGAGACATATGTTCCGCGTCACATCAGACGGTCATACAAACATTCTGATGCTGAAAATTTTGCCCTCTTCACATATTGATAAAGATTAAAAACGTGACATTCTTGGAAAAAGTTCAAACTTTGTGACATTTTTTGATATTTTCCCCCGTATTAATCATATTTGTGTCACTAACCGTTGGTCTATGCTCGGGGCTTCGCCTTAGCATGCTTCTGATGAGCCGCTTTCTGCAGTATAATGCGATTCTTGATTTTCAGATGAAATGAGAAAGTTTTTTTTTTTGGAACTATGTATATACAAGTGTGAGAGTAACTTACAGGGAAGAGGAATATAGTGTAGGCAGAGGCGAAATTGTGGATCTGTTTATTTTGTTAACTAGGCTAGCCATATCCTGTTTCAATCACAATTATTGTTTTTCTTATCAGATTGGTATTGCTGAAGGGAGAAGAGTGTAAATTGAGTTTTGGGTTGGGACTTACTGTAGCCCTAAAGGGAGGTAGATGAGCAGCGATTTCGAACATGCAACAGCCTGCAAAACAGTACGAGTTTAATTCAGAAAGATTATTGAAGGTGAAAGGGAAATATGTGAGTGAGGTGGTGCATTTTGTTGTTACCTAAAGACCATATATCGGATTTGTAGCCGTAGGGTATATCTGCTAATATTTCTGGACACATGTAGTTTGGAGTCCCCACTATCTGATTTTTTTAATCACAAACAAGAGTGATAGCATTTAGTACTACTCATTATGCATAATTAGCAGCGGAAATAAAGAACAGAAGAATCAATTTAACATCTAATTATTGTTTCAAATAAGGACTTTAGACCTTGGAGTTTGATCAATTTTTGAGGTATAGTGAGTTTTATCACAATGCAAAATAGAGAGATTTGAAAAGAGAAAACCACAGTTGTTAGTTTAAATAGTGTATAGGAGGGAAAAAAGATCCTCTGCTGTGCACCAAATCAAGAGGAAATGATATGAAATGAAAAACTAAATGCAAAAATGAAAACTGCAAAACCCTCTTGTTTTGGTGCACAACAAGATGCTGTGCACTGTAGAAGATCCCAACCTGCATATGAGTGTGTGTGTGTGTGTGTGTGTGTAGAGAGAGAGAGAGGCATTACAGATGAAGCAAGATCATCTTTGACAAGCAGCTTTGCAAGCCCAAAGTCACCTGCAACAAGTCTCTAATGAGAAGAAAGACACACAAGACATCGACATATCACCAAAACATCGTAAGATGCAAGTTTTGTTAGGCCTCACCAAGTCTAATCTCGCCGTCTCTTGTAAGGAAAATGTTGGAGCACTGGCAAACAACACAACAAGCGATTAGGTTACGAGAAGAATCTAAACACGACACAAACCTCAAACGACCCAAAAATACGCACCTTAAGATCTCTATGAAGGACGCGGTTAGAGTGAAGGTAGTCCAAAGCTAGTAGTAACTGAGTAAGCCACCTGCAGATCTTCTGCAAACACAAAAACATGCCTTACAACACCTCTAGCTTTGATTCTTAAAAAAAACACTCATTTCAAATCCCTACCTCTTCAGAGAAATATACACCTCTAGCTTTCTTGATTATCCCTGCCCTGAAAGATCAGAAATGATACGTCAAAAACATCATATAATTGATCAAGGAAGATTGATAAGTAGTGGTGAAGTTGAGCTCAACTCACATGTCTCCACCTTCACAATAAGTTGTTACAATGCACACAAATGAGTCCTGATTCAACAGAAGAAAACAAAGTTCTAGTTTTCCTTCAACATAATATGTATGGTGGGTTGGATTGTTTATAAAAATACATTTCTATTGTAAATTAATCTTACCTTCTCCACCCATGCATCCTTGTACCCGATGATATACGGATTATTTAGCTTTGCCATCAATGCCATCTGCAAAATTTTCTTCTTTGGTAAGGGTACAATTACAAACATTTTGTAACAAGAAAAAATGACTAAAAAATAGAGTTTTAAAGTGCGAGTATAAACAGCTTTGCCCTCAGAGGTTTGTAAAAAACATTGCTACCTTATATTCACAAAATACATTACCTTCTCTCAGAAAGAGTAGTGTGCTACTTTGGTTGCTCTAACTACTAAATTAGTATAATGATTTTTCCAATACAACTGAAAACATACTATAAAATCTGCCTTGATCTTTTTCTTTCATAACTTCTGAAGCATTACGTTCTCAAACGGTATCATTTGTTTATTATAAGTTGCAAAGCACGTTAAGAAATGGCCCTCGAATTAGAATAACACTTGGGGTAAAAAAATATTCAAGAAGCCTAAGATATATAAACAACTATCTATTTTCCCCGGTTCTTGAGGTCAAACGTCTCAAGTTCGAATAAGACAATTATATGTCTTTTAGATCGAGTCTATGACACTTTATTTTCAAAATTCTTCATCTTTTATTTTTCTTTTTTTTGTATCAAGACACAGCTCCAGAACTTGGCATTACTTTGTGAGGGAGTCAGAGCGGTAGGTAGTTAAGAAATGAATGCTTATGTCAATCCAGAAAGAGTGGTTGGTGCATCCGACATAATGCAACTTCATAACATAATGAAGGAATATGATGTATGTAATAAAGGGCCTTATCTCAATCATTTAAATCAGAATATTTGTTGCCTAATTACGGATGGTGGGATCATATCTCAACCAACCAAAACACACACATACACACACAACTGTGGAGAATCAATATGCAAGTGAAACAAGAATCCTAGTTTGGTTTCAAGAATCACAAAACTGCAAGGAAAAGCATATATAACAAAAAAAGAAAGTGACCTCTTGATGTGCAGTCTGCTTGAATTTCTCAGTTTGCTTTGCCAACCTAATCTTCTTTAAAACATACCTGCATTTGATCAAACTTCATCAAATTACCAAAAAAAAAATAGAAACCGAATGATCAATCAACTTTAGTCTAGAAATGGAGCATTAATTATTTACCTCTTCTTTTCAACTTTGTGATGAACAAGAAAAGCAGCCCCAAAAGCTCCTCTTCCGATCTGCTCCACCACTTGATAATCCTCCATTCTTCTTCTTCTTCTTCTTCACACCCAGCACCCTCTCTCCATCAACCTCAAAATTACCATCTATTTAAGTCAAAAATCGAGTTTAAAATTTATATGGCATGAATGCACAAGAAAAACAAAGTGATCGCAGCAATGAGATCACAGAAGATGTCAAGAATCATGTCTGAAGCATGAGGAAGAGCGAGGGGTGTATTGAATGCTGCACGAGTCAACTAAAAAAAATATATTCCAAGAAAAAGGAATGAAGAAAATCATGGCTGTTAGGTGCAAAATCAGGTTTATTATACTTGCCTACGTTGAATTATATACAATTTGAAAAAAAAAAAAGGTGGAACCACTCACTGAAATTGACGTGAAATTTTTAATTGGGAAGGGAGGGAAGATTTGAGGAAAAAGCAAAGTACTATGCAAGGGAAAAAAAAAGAAAGAAAAGGAGAATGTGACAGATGTGATGCCTAAAATTTAAATAAAATAGGTAAAGTTTGCTTGTATTTTCAGACATTAAAGGGAGAGGTATAATTACAAGTGTGTTTCTGGTAGGTATGTCGGGTTTTTCCTTCTCTTTGAAACTGAACATGGAGTAATATACATTCAATTATTTTCCTGTCAATTTAGGTATTGCCCATTAGATAAAGTTACCAATTACCTATTAAATTAAGGATGGTAAATTTTAGTATTTACTTTTGATTATATGTGTTAAAATCACTCATTTTTATTAAATAAGCCACCTTTTGACTTGATTTTTGTGAAAAATGATGAGAGGTAATAATAGTGAAAAAATCTCTTACACATCACGTACTTGAGGTCATTTTTTTAGAATACTATGATGTGAATTGTCTGATAAATAAACTTCTCCATCGTCAAACTTATCTCTTATCTTTTTTTTAAAGATCAAAGTTACATACCTTCTTATTGATTTAAGTGTCAAATCACACAACTTCAACTTGTGATGACAAAAAATAAAAATACCTACCTCTAGAAATCATGTACAAAATACCCAATAGTACTTAATTCTCCACATAACCCACCATCCTTGGCCATTAATTGAAACTTGGGCTGACGATAAGAAAAAAGGAACATGTAATGTGAAAAATAAATACCGTATTTGTGATATTTTTTTTTATAAACTTCACGAGTCCCACTTGAATTACATCATACTCCTTCCGTCCCATTATTGTTGGCTCGTTTTCCTTTTTGGGCTGTACCATTAAGTTGGCCCGTTTTCAGAAAAGGAAACAATTTTATACTAAAAAGTGCCTCGAATTTTGTGTCACACACTACTTTACACACAAAACACAACTCTCATTAATCTACTTATAAAAAAGAAACGTGCCATGAATATTGGGACGGAGGGAGTGATAAATCTAGTGTGTGAGTTTGCAAAAACGATAAAGAACACAAGATGTTTTCGTGGTTCGATCAAGGAAAAGATCTACGTCCACGGAGGTATGATTCCTCAATACTTTCACTATGTTCGATTACAATGAATGTATCTAAAACTCGAGTATTGATAGTTCTTTGGCCTTCTACCTTCAATCTAACCTCTATTTATACATGTTGTGGATCCTTGAGATTACTATGGATCCTTGCCTTGTGTGATCCGATCTCGATGATAGGCTCGATCCTTGAGTATCTCCTTTAATATCTCTTCTTAGATTTGATCTTGAATAGGGTTCGGATGTTGGGCTTTGGGCGAACCGTGTAGCCGAATTGCTAGGTGGGCCGGTTCATTGGTGCGCTATTGGGCTTGGCGGTTGGGTCATATCCCGTCTTAGATTTGACCTTTAATAGGGTTCGGATGTTGGGCTTTGGGCGAACCGTGTAGGCGGTGCTAGGTGGGCCCATTCGCTTGGGCTGCTATTGGGCTTGGCGGTTAGGCCATATCTCATCATAGCCCCAATTAGTCGAGTAACAACTAAGCCGGGTGATGTGAAGGATGTCTTTGCCGAGGATGGTTGTTGCTCGGTGAGGTTATGTGAGGATTTTCACGAGTTTTGGATGACGAGGTGGAATCGCATTATCTCATCCAATGGATTGGATGATTTGCCGAGGTCGAATCGAGTTGGACGATTTATCGAGTCCGAATCGACTTGGACGATTTGCGAGGTCGAAGCGAGTTGGACGATTTATCGAGTCCGAACTGACTTGGACGATTTACCGAGGATCGAACTGACTTGGATGATTTTCCGAGGTCCGAGCTTACTTGGACGATTTGTCGAGGACCGAACTGATTCGGATGATTTTTCGAGGTCCGAGCTGAGTTAAGGATGCCGAGGTGGGGTACTGGCTGGATCTAGAGTGATGATTGCGATTAGGCGGTGCGTCGGCGTTTAGGATATCACATCATGTGTGCCCGGTTAGTTGATGCTCGAATGCAGCGCGTCTACCTCACGTCAGTCATGGTTAACCACATGGGAAGTTGAATAGGCAGTTTTTAGGCGCCTATGATACTTTAAATAGTTAAGAAAAAGGGAAAACTGTTTATTTCCTTCTTCATCCAGTTTAGCTCCAGAGAGATTTTCAAATCTTCTTTCAGAACTTCGTCGAAGTTGAAGCAAAATCCCACTTTAAAAAAGTAAGTATGTCTTCCTCATCCTCTTCTCATTCTTCTCCGGTAGAGGTTTCTGAATCTTCCCGATCATCCTCTTCCCCTGATAGTGAGGTGGAGATTCGGGATTATACCTGTTATACCCTATCGGGTAGGTCTAGGAACATAAGTGCTAGGGTTCCGGTGATACCAGCCGTCTGGGATAGGTATAAGATCAGGGATGTTAGTTCGTCTTTGACCGCCGTGGATATGTGCACGATAGCCTCGGAATTTCATATTCCGGCGGAGTCATGGTGGTGTTTGCCGCAATCTGGGGATAGAGCGATGGCCCCTCCGGAGGGATTTATGACTGTTTATAGTGATGCCTTGAAAGTCGGCCTTAGGTTTCCCTTGGCTCCTATTTTTTTGAGCATTCAAGAATATTACCAAATTCCGATATGCCAGTTGACCTCGAACTCCATTAGGTCGGTGGTAGGGCTAGGGCTTGCCTACTATGGCATCGGTGAGAAGATTTCTTTTGAAGTATTGATGCGTTTTTAGCATTAAGAGTATAGGAGGTGTGTACTACTTGTCACCTCGGCAAGCGTTTAAAGTATTGCCCCCGAAGGTGTCCCATTGCAAACGAAGTTCTTCTTTTTGTGGGCTGAGGGGCACCCAAGGTATGAGTGGGGCATAGGTAAGATGAGGGATGTGAAGTACAAAGCCCTGGGTGCTATAGAGGATGAACTGAACATGTTGGGTGAAATATCTTGTAACTTTACTGAGGACGACCTGGTTGATGCCGGGCTGAGCACTTATAGATCGGAAGCTTCGTGATCTGGGTCAGATCGGGGTGAGGGCACCCCCCTTTTTATTTATCTCATTATATTTCTGATGTCTTTGTGCTAATCAACTCCTCTTCTTATTGTGTAGTGAAGCTCGATGCACGTAAGAAGGCGAAGGTGGCGTCTTCGTCGCCACCCGCACGTCGTCGAGCCCGAGGCCACCGGCGAAGAAGGCGAGGTTGGCCGAACAGAAAGGGCCCCAAGTGGTGGCCGACCTCAGTCAGTTGGTGACGAAGACCACGACACCTCAGCCGAGGTCAGGTCCGACCTTGGCGGGAGATACCCGTACTCGGATCACGTACGAGGTGCCGATTCAAGCTCCCCTATATCATTTTCGTAGGTATATGTTTATTTCGTATTCGCTATTATCTCCTTTTGCGATGTGTTTCTAATGATATGATTTTCAGGATGCGACTTCGGCGGCGGGGGATCTCTACCGGATCGCCGGACTCATTATCGGCGTCTCGATATGATCTTGTGGAGAGGAGAGGGCGTTCTTTGAGGCGCGAGGGCGATCTTTGAGGCCGAGGGCGGCGAGGCCGCGAGGCCGATCTTGGCCGGGAGGGCCATTGCTGAGGCCGCCCTGAAGGAGAAGACTCAGGCCTTGGAGGTGGCCCAGGCTGAGGTGAGGAAAGCACGGGGGGAGATGGCGGTGGCTGTGGCGTCGGCCGTGGGCGAGGCGGAGAAGAAGTTCACCAAAGAGAATGGTGCCTGTTTGGCGGGCAGGGCGATCTTGAGGGCCTTTGCCGTGAGCTTATTGATCGAGACCTTCTCCGCCTTCATCTCGGACCTGGCCGCCGTGCTCAGGACACAGGTGGTGTCCGACCATCTAGAGGAGTTGGCGGCCGAGATGCCTGACTTTGATAAGGTCAAGCATGGTTGGGTTGAGGTCGATCCCGAGGTGCAGCAGATGGACTACGATCGCATAATTGCCGAGGCGAGATCCTTCACTCTGCTGGAGACCTTGGCGGCCTCCACTTCTCTGCTGACGGCCGAGGTCATCTCCCAATGCAAGGAGGATGAAGATGCCGATCTTCAGAAACTCCTTGCCGCAGTGCGAACTGAAGCTGGGCCGAGCTCTATGATTCCTTCTGAAGGGCAGGCTGGTGATGCCGATTAGAGCCTGCAAGAAGGTTCTAGTGAGCCCCGCCAAGAGGCTCAGGTCAGTTGACCTTTTGTAATAGGCTTGATCTGTCGGGATCATTAGGATCCCGAGCTTTGTACAAACTTCCACTTATAAATGACAAATGCATCTTTTTGAAATGAATGTGTTGGTTCTTGCTTTAGCACTCGTCCTCTCGATACATTGGGCTAGATCACGATCTTCTGACCAAATTGAAAGAGGTCGGGGTGCCCTCGCTGAGAAGGATGAAGAAGTAATGTTCTGGAGAAGCCGTTCTACCGAGCTGACTCAAACCTTGCATAACATGAGCGATTGGAGTTCTTGAGGTTGGTAGCACAGCGCCACCCACCGGATGAAAAGCGACCGGTGTCAAGCGCGAGGTGGCTCGTCTTCAGGCAAACAATGAAGCCTTAAAGCTCAAGATTATCAATCTCGAGGTCCAGAAGGTGGATGTTTATACCGATGGCCTACAAGTGCGTTTGATACAATGTGAGGAGCAGCTTGAACTTGCCTAAGAGAAGTTGGCGCGGATCTCTGAAGAACATGCTGAGTATGAGGCGGTGATCCGCCGATCTGGTGGTATTACCATTTCCGAGGCCGATGACCGAGCTCAACTATTGCTAGCCGAGGGTATGGTACTGAGGGATGAGGAGGGACCCAACAGCAAGAGTTTTAAAGACTGCCTCGAAGAGCTGGTCAAATGCCTCCAGCTGTATGAGGTCATTCGCAAGCGTCGCATGCCTGAGCCACGCAGCCACGGTCCAGCCGATGTAAGAATTGAAGAAGTCGAAGTGGGTGGCGGCTACCTGGACCACTCCGAGGTCGTCCGACTGATGGGTTCAGATGTGACAGCAACGTCATCTCATGGTCGGGCCCTATTATCGGGAGCTCGACGAGGAAGGATGTCATGTCGGGGGCGAGGTCGTAGCCCTGGCAGGATGGCGAGGTCAAGAGGCAGGAGTTCGGCCTCGGCCCCAAGAGTATCCACCTCATGTCAGGGCACCTCTGCGCCTGATCAAAGAGCCTCGGGAATAGGTCGTGACAACACCAATCTCGTCGACTGGGTGGAAGGCACCGAGTTCATTTTGGGTATTCACCGTCGACCCGGAGATTTTATTTCGAACTGGTGTAGCTTTAGCGAGTCTTGGCGAGGTGCTGCTTGGAAACCCGAGTGATATGTATATAGCTTAGAACTTGGTTTTTAGTCATAAATGTATTTAGACTTTGTATAGTCATAAATATATTTAGACTTTGTACCGAAGTGTATATCTTCCCAATAAAGATGTATAAATTGTACGAGATCCGATTTGGACGTCGTTTGCACGTAGATGTTCAAATTAATGAGTAATCTGTATGTGCTTGCACGTAGATGTTCAAATTAATGAGTAATATGTATGTGCTTGCCTTGTTTGTCGAGAAATATCGATAGGGGTGGTCCCCTGGCGCGCGCTTAGTTTGAGTACCCTACGTTGTAGGTTTGTCATTCTCGCAAGGGCGTCCCCTTTTGAAGGTAAGTTGTGTTTCATCCGAGGTGAGAACGGATTTTCACATAGATATAAGATGGGACGAGGTAATCCACTCATAATAAAAAGATGTTTTATTGATAAGTAAATGACATCGTGCCTTGGAAAAAATAGAAAGAGGGCTAACATAATGCCGACGTGAAATAAAAACTATGTAAAATACCTCCTCAGGTGAGTAATATGCCAGGTTCGGGGGATAAATGTACCGGATAGGTGAGCAAGCTTATAGGCCCCTTTGTCGAGGTCCTCGTGGATGCGGTATGGGTCTTCCCATGTTGGATCCAACTTATTAAGGCGCTCAGCTTTACTAGCTTCATTGTTCCGTAGGACGAGGTCGCCCACGTGGAGTCTGGAGGCTTTCACCCTCTTGTTGTAGTACTTTGCTACTTGGCATTTGTACTTGACTTCATTGATGAAAGCGAGTTTACGCCTTTCCTCTAGAGCATCGAGATTAGCTCGTAGGTTCTCCTCGTTACCATGCTCGGCAAAGTTAAGAGTTCTTGGGCTCGGGGCACCGATCTCAGCTGGTATAACAGCCTCGGTTCCATAGACTAGGCTGAAGGGTGTTTCACCGTGGGAAGTCTGAGGTGTGGATTACGTATGACCGGAGGACTTGAGGGAGATTTTCAACCCAATCTCCTTTAGCTCGATCTAACCTCTTTTTTAATCCTTGTACGATCGTACGATTTGTCACTTCGGTCTGGCCGTTCGCATGTGGGTGTGCGACCGAGGTGAACTGTTGCTTAATCTGGAGCTCTTCACACCAGTCTTTGAAATTTTTGTCGATGAACTGGGTGCCGTTGTTCGAGATCAAGACATGTGGTATGCCGAGCGGCAAACTATATTTTCAAACAAAGTTACGAATCCTTTTGCTTGTGAGGTTGAAAGAGGCTCACCGATCCATTTGTGAAGTAGTCTATGGCTACAACCAAATCTGAAGTTGTCCGGTGCTCGGTCGAAGGGACCAGGATGTCAATTCCCACCGCATAAAAGTCCATGGACTTTGTAGGCTATTGAGTCGGTTTGAGGTAGTTTTTCTTGTGGCATGAAGTTGGCACCGGACACTTCTTGACGAGCTCGGCCGAATCTAGGATGAGGTGGGCGATAATATCCCGACCTCAACGTTTTCTTTGAGAGAGCTCGTGATCCGATGTGGCTTCCACAAGATTCCATGTGAATTTCTCTAAGTACATAGTCCACCTCTTCTGGCCCAAGGCATCTCAGGAGGGGTTGGAGGTAGGATTTCCTATATAGAGTTCCTTCATGAATAAGGTATCTTTGGGACTTGACCATCATTTTTTTGGCTTTGAGCCGATCCTGCGGTAGCACGCCTTCTTCGGTATGCCCTTATAGGAGTCATCCGGTTCGGTTCGGTCTACGTGATGATGCCGATGTGGGGCTCCTCGATACTCGGATTGAACTTCCTCCTTTGGTGGATTCATTGATGACGAGGCTAATTTGCTGAGGATGTCAGCTCGGCTATTCTCTCCTCGTGGAATTCGGTGAATTGTGAAATACATGAAGCAGGTCAACATCTCTTTAGCTTTCTCAAGGTATTGCTTCATCCTATCCTCTTTGGCCTCAGATTTCCCTAAGACACGGTTTACCACCACAGGAATCTCCAAAGATACGTATTTTTTCCACTTTCAATTCTTTTACGAGGCGAAGTCACGAGATTAGTGCTTCATACTCCACCTCGTTGTTTGTGGTCGGGAAGGAAAACCGAAGTGCATAGGTTACCTCTTGCTTTTCCGGACCGAGAAGCAAGATGCCTGCCCCGCTACCTGTTTTGCATGAGGCTCCATCCACGTACATTTGCCAACAGCCGTGAGGTAGGTTGAGGGGCGGTTCCTCCGTTGTTAGGGCGGAGTTCGGGGTGACCTCGCTGGTAGGATTGACCTCGGTAAACTTGGCTTCTACCAGGAAATCAGCCAGAGCTTGCCCCTTTATGGTCGGTCGGGGGGAGTATATGATGTCATGCTCGCCGAGCTCCAGTGCCCATTTAGCGATACATCCTGACGATTCAGGTTTCGATAAGACTTGCCTCAGGGGTAAGTCAGTTAGTACCTGGATGAATGGGCTTGAAAATAAGGTCGGAGACGTCGCTTGGCGTTCACCAGTAACAACGCTATTTTTTCGAAGCTGGAGTATCTAGTCTTCGATCCTTTGAGAGCTCGGCTGATGAAGTAAATAGGAAGTTGTCGTCCGAGATATCTCGCACAAGTACCGCATTGATTGCTTCGTCCGAGGCAGCCAGGTATAGGGAAAGGAGTTCGCTCTCTTTGGGGGGGCGAGACGGTCTTGAACAAATCGACAGATCTTTAGTTGTGTAAAGGCGGTATGGTGCTCTTCCTCCCGGTGAAGTCAGGGATCTTCTCAAGATTTTGAAAAAAGGAAGTTATTTTTCAGCGATACGGATAGAAACCTACTGAGGGCGGCTAAGCATCCGGTGAGTTTGTGGATTTCACGAATTGTCTTTGGCACTTGCATGTCAAGTATCGTCTTCACTTTGGTGGGATTAGCCTTTAACCCTTCTTGAGAAACCCAGCATCCCAAGAATTTCCCCGTTTTTACTACGAACGTGCACTTTTGAGGGTTGAGCTTGAGGTTGACCGACCTAAGGAGCTGGAGGATAGTTCTGAGATCCTCGGCACAACTTTCTATTTTTTTGCTTTTGACCACGATGTCGTCGACGTAGACCTCGACGATCTTTCCTATTTGGTCTTTGAATATTCGTCCACCATTCGTTGGTAGGTAGCTCGGCATTTTCAACCCAAAGGCATTTTTCGGTGTGCGAAGACACAAGTCAATGATGAATGTTGTTTTTGGAGCATCTTCCTTGCTCATCAAGACTTAGTGGTATCCCTTATATAGATCCAAGAAACTGAAGATCTCATGGCCCACCAATGCCTCCACCTTCTTATCAATATCGGGGAGGGGATAACAGTCCTTTGGGCAATGTTTATTGAGATCGGTATAGTCGACACACATGCGCCACCCCCCTCCTGGCTTTCGAACTATGACGGGATTAGCCATCCAGGTTGGGTACTTGACCTCGAACAGGATCTTGGCTTCCTGGAGTTGGGTCACCTCGTCCCTTATCACCTTGTTGCGCTCTGCCGCAAACACCCTCTTCTTTTGTCGAATTGGTTTGGTAGCCGGATCGATGTTGAGTCGATGAGTGATGAGCTCGGGTGACACTCCTGTCATGTCGAGTGGTGATCATGCGAACACGTCCCTGTATTCCCTCAGAAGTTGCATAACATGCTGTCGAATGTCAGTGGGACTCTGGGTGCCGACCTTGACGACCTTGGAGGGATCGTCGTCATATAATTGGAGGTCGTCGGTCGGATCATCCCGGGTGATAACCACGAGGTTACGTAATTCTAGGCACGAGGTAAGGCCCATCTTGGGTTGAGATCCTCGGACATTCTTTTCGCCGCTTTGTGATCACCTTGGATACTTAATACTCACGCCGGAGTGGGTATCTTGACGGTAAGGTGGTAGACCGAGCAGACGGCCTTGGTGGCATAGAGCCAGTCTCTTCCGAGGATGATGTTATACGGAGAGGGAGCCTTGTAATATCCCGAAGAATTAAAGGCCTAATTACGTTAATTAAATTTCGTAAATTAGGGTTTCGCTGTGATATTTAAATTAATAAATTATCGAATAATGATTTCGATTAATTATGATATAATGAATTCCTATATCATATTCACTATGATTGTGAATTTAGGGATATAATTATATAAAGTATTTCGGCAGTAATATTTTAACGTCGATTGAATATCGATAGTTAAAATTTCGTAAAATTTTCTAAGTGACGAGGCTTAAAATTAAATTCCCTTATTAATGGAATGATTTAATAAAGTTATTACGACTTTATTACGACCATTCTGAGATGGGTCGATTATGAACATTTTGAGACGTTTTGAACGTCAACGTTTAGAGACGATTAGAAAATCGAGTTTAATGATCAAGGAATTATAATATTTAAATTCCTATGATTATTTTATGTAATTAGAGTATTATTTAGCATTAAAACAATGCTAGAGAATTAAGGAATAATTATGGTATAAGAGTTGTAATTTTCGAAAACCCTATTATCGAAAATTAGGGTTTTCACCCATGAATCATTCTAATTATTTTTCCTATGATATAATTTATCATCTAAGACATATATTATGATATATAACTACTTATAGCATGAAAATTAAAATGTTAGCACTTAAGTATGGAAATGTCGTGTACATATATGAATTAATGTTCAAAATTTGTGATCTCCAACATGTTGTACATTAGTGTGATATAATTACACACTTATCAAGGCCATTAACTAAGATAATCAAGTGGAGGCTTTGTGTATAGTGAGAGAGTCGTATACATTGACTAGGAATAGGTGAGAAGATTTGATACAACTCTTATTTGATGATGTATTATTACATTTGGCAATGTGTAACTATTATGTATCATGTATAAGATAAATTTAATAACTCTCCTTTGTGCTTAAGATAGAGAGTGCCGACGGCACTTGCGAATCCAAAGTAGGATTTCATTTTTGTGTTGTTCAAAATGTATAAGAGGTATTTACTTTGATGACATATTAAAGGTGATGAGTCATAAAGCTAGATAAAAATTTTGCTTGCAATTGTGTGTCTTGACCGAGAATGTTAGGGAAACATGTTAAGTGTTTTTAATTCATTTGCTTTTGTATTTAGTAATAGGATTACATCAAACACCATCTTCTCTTTCCTAAACCAAATTGCCGAGAGCTTTTGAAAAGAAAAACCTTGAGAGTTCATCTTGTTCTTCCCCAAATCCCTTGACACTAAATCCTTTCACAACAAATCGATACCGTTAAAGAGGTTAGGAATCGAACGAGCTTCGATTATACGTTAAAAATTTCAATTTCTAATGGTTTGATTTTAAATTATAAACTTATGGTTTTAATAAGAAAAATAGAAAAAAATTATGCTAGCATGTTTTATTGTTCATTAATAATGTTGAGCATGATTTATATGTTTCATATTGGTGATTTATTTGGAAGCTAAGCATGTTATAAATTATGTTGTGATGACCGAAAATTCTAGGATTTGTTTTGATGATGGATTAATGTTATATATTGGCAAAGGAACTCATTGTGATTATTTGGGAATTTTTGGGAATTGTTTGCTATAGTTTTTATAATTACCGAAAATCCTTAGAAATTATATGTTGGTGTACAAATTTTATTTAAGTGATATTATAGCATAATGTTGATCTAGAGCATTGAGTTGGTGATATGTGAATTTACTAGAATTTAAAAAGAATGTATGTTCACATTTGGGATAGGAACCGTGAGCTATAAGCATTAGTATGTTGATTTGTAAGTTGTAAGTGTTGGATTTTATGATGTATTAATGATATAGAATGATGTTTAGGCCTTGTGTAATTTTATTAGAATTTTAGAAAATTGTTTGGTTATATTTTAAAAAATTCGAGAGCTTTAAGAATGGGATAGGTGATGCCCAAATTTTCTATAGCTAATGTTAATACATATTAATGATCCTATAATCATATAGTATACTATATGAATTTAGAAGAATTTTTGGAAGAAGTTTGAAAACCTTAGCAAGAAGATCGAGAACTATAGGTGAGAAATAAGAGGTTTAATTTCTTTTTTTTAAAGAAAAATAATACATTATATGTCTAGAAATTATTTTAGACCTATTAAGAATTTATGGGATTTTATAAACATAGTATACTATGTTTACGGCGAAACGTTATATTAAATAACGTTGGAAATAAAAAATAATGTATTATGTATAAGTTAATTCATATTAAAGTAAAATATTAATCAAGTTTATTGATTAGCGTGAAAAATCAAGAATTAGGGTTTTATGAAAAGAAATCGATTGAAAATCGATTTATATAGAAATTGGTTATAAAATGTGTTAAGAAAAGTTAAAACGTTGACTTATGATTAAACGTATTAAATACGTTGAGTAAATACACTAATACGTGTAAAATGTATTAATTTTAAAAGAATATCTCATTTGTGAGAGTTGATTTCACAATTGAAATCATTTTTATCAAAAGACATTAGTACACGTTCAACGTTTACCCTAAATGGTTAATATGAGATCGTAAGATCATATCACGTCTCAATCGAAGTACGAGAAATATTTAGTTAAAATACGCATTGAAACGATGTATTAAAATTAGTTAAGGGATTGCGAGTTATTATTTTATAAGTTATCAAAGTTTATTAAACTTTGATGTTCTCGAAAAACATGACCGACGTACTAAAATAGTTTTTACGTAAAGGTTGGACGTGGACGTGAGCAAGAGACGAGAAAAAGAATCATATTTTTGATAATCGACGATCCAGGTGGGCTTTACTATACTCAAAATGATAAATGCTTATCAAATGATTTA
The DNA here is from genome assembly GCA_036937905.1 of Salvia rosmarinus. Taxonomy (NCBI): domain Eukaryota; kingdom Viridiplantae; phylum Streptophyta; class Magnoliopsida; order Lamiales; family Lamiaceae; genus Salvia; species Salvia rosmarinus. The sequence goes on from CM072818.1 coordinate 17,352,304, forward strand.
TTTACGATGCTTATTTTGCAAGAAATGATAATGAAATGATTAATTTAATTACCTGCCCAAAATGTTTATGTTTTATGTATGTATCCTATCCATTAAATGTTATGAATGTTGTTGGTTCGCTACCAACTTATGAATGAAATCGAATTCGGATCCTATCTTGGAAGGCTATACATAGCTATGATTAACGTGTACACTTAATGGTGATGAAATTGTAAGGACAATGCACGGTCGGTCACAGTGACGTAGAGGGAGGCCTCCTTCTACGACGTTAATGGAAATGATATGAGGAAAGGAATGGATATGGATCATACATACAAGGAAAATATGTCTGGTCAGACAAGGAAAATATGTCTGGTCAGACAACTATTTATGAAATGATGAAAATGTTTCGTAAGTGCAAGGTCTTTTCAAATAAAACCCTTGTATCTTACTATGATGGGGCAGTGTAATTTAAATTGATAAAATGTTTTGGCATGAGTTCACTGAGTGCATTCTTGTACTCAGCCCTGCATGTTTGTTTTTAAATGTGCAGGTTGAGCAGATGGTGGATGGAGACGTGTTGAGTAGTCAGGCTATTTTTGATGATAAGATGTTAGAAACCTTGAATGCACATCGTCATATGTGTATTCACATGCTTCTCCACTGCGATAGAACACTATGTTTATGTTTTGATGTTGACAGTTAAATCCCTCCAGATCAGTGGATTTTTGTTAAGAACTTGTAGCCCCTTTCTATATGTAAATTAAGTGTGCCTTGTACATAAGGGTTGAACTTCTTAGTTCACTTGATGTTTATTTCCATAAGTCTTTGAGTAATTCACTTTAATGTTCTATAATTACTGTTCCAAGTTTCAGTCTTCATTAATCCGTCCTTAGGATTAGAGGGTTGTTACAAGCCTTGACAAGGAAGAACTGAATGGCTTTGGTGATCGACCTGGGAGCTCGTCCTACAGTGGCGGAAGGGTGATGATGCCTTCTAGTTGTATCGCCTCCTGAGTGAAGCTCCGTAGTTTAGATGGTGCTGGAAGAATGTGAATCCCTCCGACCTCAAGTTTGTCTAAACAACTTTAGAAGATGATGCTGACAGAGGCACCGATGTCGATGTAGACCATGTGGACGTTTTTGTTACCCACCACTGCTTGTATGGTACTAGCATCTTGATGGGGCATGATCTTGGGTACCGGGTCGTTGTTGGAAAACACGACGCTCTCATCGTCCCGAAGTCGTTTATTTTTTGGCTCCTCGGGGATCGGTCTCCGAGCTTCGTTTCTCAGTGACGACCTCGTCGCACCCACAGGAAGTCGGTGATGGCATAGACTTGTTCCATTGCGTTGGGTGAGCCGTCGTCCTCGTCATCATCGGGGTGCGTCATCTTCGAGGTCTGCCCACAATTGTTGCCACCTCCGTTCTTTCCTTTACGCTTCTTGTTTCCGACTCAGTTGTGGTGCGGTCGAGGTATTTCTTAAGCGTCCCTCTTTTAACGAGCTCGTCGATCTCCGAGCTTAGACTTCTGCAGTCGTCGGTATTGTGACCGTACCCCTGGTGGTAGTCACAATACTTGTCCTTCGACTTTTTCTTGGATCCTCCTTTCATGGGAGGTGGTTTCGGGAAGAGCTCGGTGTGGAGTTCGAATATCTCCGCCCTTGACTTGAGCAGATTATGCATATTATTGCCAGGATTTTGCCGAGATCCCAGTCTAAGACTCCATTGGGCCTTTTTTGATTACGTCGAAGGCACTTCGTCGATCGGTGCCTCTTCCCGATCATCAAACCTTCTTCTCGATTTTACGTTCGTCCCATGTCTCTCTCTTTTTACGATCCGACTCGTCCCCTTTAACATAGTTATCCACCAAGGTCCAAAGGCTACTCGCCGTCTTCGATTTCTCCCTGGTGATTTCTTTGTTTAGTACGCCAGGTCGGATCCCATTTTTGAATGCATTGATGATGTAAAGGTCGTTGCTCTCATCGATCTTGAGGGATTCTTTGATGAACCTTGAGACAAAGTTTGACATCGTCTCGTCTCGTCCTTGGCGGATGGTGAGCAGGTCGGATGAAGGTTGCTGAGGTGGCATCTTTTGATAGAAGCGCCACTTGAATTGATCCATGAGATCTCTGAAGCTATGTATGCTGTTTTGGCGAAGTGAGGTGAACCAACGCCGGGCGTTGGAGACCAGCACCTCGGGGAAGATTTTGCACATGTTGAAATCTTCCATCCCCTGATTTACCATGTTAGTAGTATATGCAAAAAGAAAATCTGAGGGATCTCCCAGACCGTCATAGGCAGCGATGTTGGGTGCTCGATATCGCTGCGGCAATGGTGTATTCAGGATTTCTCTGGAAAAATGGGAGATGATCCGTCCATGTTGGTCGAATCCCGGGAGTTCGTTGCCATCCCTCCCAGGAGGAGTGGGAGATCGTTATCGACGTCTATCGTCTCTTTGATGAGGGGATCGACTCCGTCTTTCCTCTCTTCGGTCCCGTTCGGGCACGCGGACGTGTCTAGGCGAACGGCTTCGGTAATTGTGCCGAGATGACCTACTTCGCGGGTGACGCCGGGGTGAATAGTTATGGGTGACTTGCCGAGGTGATCGTTCTCGGCTATCTCACCGAGGTGAACGTCCTTGGCTATTTCACCGAGGTGAACGTCCTCGGCTATTTCGCCGAGGTGAACGTCCTCGCCTATTGCGGAGAGGTGAGCGACTCCGGGTGCCCGTGATTGCCAAACTGGGCGTTCTATTCATGATTCTTGAGGTTCCCGCACCGTTCGCCCTTTGGCTCAGAAAGGTTTGAAATTGGCCTATATGGGCATTGAGGAATTCAGACAAGGCTCTGCCGAGGACCTCATGAGATTGGTGAGTCGCTTGTTCACCGGCGTTAAGGTCGTCTTCTTCCTCTTCCGGAAGGCGGCGGTCCCGAGGTGTATAGGTAGGTCCTCTATGTAACCCTCGGGCGTGTTGTTGTTATCGGCAATGACGACTTTTTTCGTGACTGCGTAATGACTGGTTGGGGTCTTGAGTCCGTCCGTTGCCAGCACCACCGGCGGCGCTAATATTTGCACGAGTCCTTGCCATTGATTTTGCGTAGAAAACGTAGCTTTTTGTTCAAAGGATCCCACAGACGGTGCCAATGATAAATCTAGTGTGTGAGTTTGCAAAAACGATAAAGAACACAAGAGGTTTTTACGTGGTTCGATCAAGGAAAAGATCTACGTCCACGGAGGTATGATTCCTCAATACTTTCACTATGTTCGATTACAATGAATGTATCTAAAAACTCGAGTATTCAATAGTTGCTGGCCTTCTACCTTCAATCTAACCTCTATTTATACATGTTGTGGATCCTTCAAGATTACTATGGATCTCTTGCCTTGTGTGATCCGATCTCTGATGATAGGCTCGATCCCTTGAGTATCTCCTTTAATATCTCTTCTTAGATTTGATCTTGAATAGAGTTCAGATGTTAGGCTTTGGGCCGAACCGTGTAGGCCGAATTGCTAGGCTGGGCCCAGTTCGCTTGGGCCTGCTATTGGGCTTGAACGGTTAGGCCATATCCCATCTTAGATTTGATCTTGAATAGGGTTCAGATGTTGGACTTTGGGCCGAACCGTGTAAGCCGAATTGCTAGGCTGGGTCCAGTTCGCTTGGGCCTGCTATTGGGCTTGAGCGATTAGGCCATATCCCATCAGGGAGTATTATTTTTCTATAGAATTTACGAACTGTTGAGTGCCTAAAGACATTCTTACATCTAGGCTGACAAGTCATTCTTCTAGATGAAACCGAGATTTATTTTCCGGACTTCTGAGAGCTTACTCATCTCTCGGGAGTCACATGTGGATATTATGTGGAATTTTTTTACCCAAAAATATCTCATTTTGATGTTTAAATTTTTTTTTCTGGTTTGTTTGATTGTAACAATCAAGTATTTTCTACTAGGCCTAGGATTATAGTGGAGCACTTTATTTTCTTTTGGGCCTAGTGCTTAGTGGCCCACTTATAAATAGATATAAGTAAAGCTAAAAAAAATTGGAAATCGACATTGAATTTTAATTAGGAGATTAAATTATTGTTAATACAATTTCTAAAGAGATGAACTTAATTAAGAGTAGAATATCGGTGTCTGTGTCTACACAAGTAAAAACAATTTCCTTTCCACTATTCTCTTCTTTCTTTTTCTTTTTCTTCACTTCTCCCACAAATCTTACTAGTTCAAGATGAGTCTCACCAAGCATAAACTTCAATTTGTATGATTTCTGATTCTTAAAGTATTTGTTGCTAGAATTTAAGCTCTTAACCGATTATTTGGAATTTCCCGAGCTGATATTTTTTTTTTCGAGCGGATTTTCAAAAAATTTCTGAGTAATTGTTGTTGAGATTTTTACTGCTTTAATTTACAAAATCAATGTTTGGACCTCAAAGGAATGAAAGTTGTTCGAAGAGAGATCGAGGAGAGTTAGGGAATTGACATAATGTTTGAGATTGAGCAAAGATGAATTGAGTTGGCCTCTCAATCTGAAACCATCAAGATGGAGTTTATCAACATGTTGTTACAGACAACAATTGACTTCACTGTCCCATGAAGACAGTCTTGCAAGGACTGCTTGAAGCTTTGGAGTCACTCTTTTTCTATTTGGATTGTGAGCAGAATATGGCGTTGCATAGTTTGGAAGAAATTATGGACAAAGAAAACAAGGAAAAAGGATAGAGGGTTGGATTTGAGGCGCTCATGGCTTCAGTTTGTAGGTAGAATAAATTACGAAAGATGAATAAAATGAGAAAGATATCATTAATTTATTCTCAAATTGCAAACTAAAATACATATTGAAAAATGAGAAAGAAATAAAAATATGACACTCGTAAAAAAAAGAAGGAAGTAAGTTCAAAGATGAGTGTAACATCAGTATAGTTAATTTGGATATATTCTTTCTATATTTACGAGAGCGGATATATTTCAAACGATCGTTTATCATAAGTGAGAAAAAAAATTCTTACCCCATTATCATTTTTCCTTATTTTAATTACATGTAAATTTTTTAAATAAGTTCATCAGTTCCTACAATAAGATTAATCTTGAACTTTTGGTTTACGACAAGAATTACTTTCAATATAACTTATAATTTGATGCTAATGAAGACAATGAGGTAGGTGAATGCTATTCGTGGTTCCCAACTTCTGCTTCAACCTTCGGCATAAAATGCCAGATTTTAAAAGGAAGACTTCTTCTGGTTTAGATCTATCTATGAGGTTCACACTTCACAACAGTGTTGCTAATGAATAAAATAAATATTATTTTGACCAATCTTAGATTTGCCCTTAGATTGAGGTTGGGGTCATTTTTAATTTGCTTGTACATTTTTTATTTTTGGACGAGGTCGGTTAGAAATTGATTCCCTCCATCCTGTTGACGATAGCTTTTTGACACGTTTAATTAGGATAATGATATAAAATGATTAAATGGATAAAAGTAGATAGTAGAAATGTATAAAGTGGTTAAAATGATAAAAAATAAGCAATACTCATATCTTTAAAAGATATAATTATGTTTTAAAGATGAAACAAGCCAAATTCGATGGAACTAATAAACTAAGATCCATCTATCTTCCTGAGAAATTGCTTCAATTAAGTTGCAACATCTTGCAGTATGTTTGTCACAGCCCGACTACTTAATCAAGTAATTAGGTCGTAACGTGGGTTAAGAAAGAAATTCTGGTAATCAATAACAACAATTGTGACCAAAATATCATATCAATAACAATGTGTGTGTCATCAACTTTCATCGTGAAAGAATCAAATGTTTATGGTCAAAAGAGGTAAAATGGAGTTTTACAAAGGTTGATTCTAGGTCCTCAATCCACAATAAATGATCAAATGAAGAAAAACAATGGCTGAGGACGGATAATCAGAACGAAATTACCAATATCAAGAATGTACATTTTCAAGCATGCTTCGACGACAATAATAATTTATCCAAGTTTCAAATCACGGTTCTACAATATTTCCAAGACATGATATAAACCACATTGGATCTAATAAAATAATTCTGAACTTTCTAGTAAATCCTTATCACGGAGGCATTTCAATGAATCCATGTTCTCATAAGCAAGTCGGCAACGTAAAACGATGCCGAGATCATAACAACAAAACAATGACCGTCATCAAGATTAGGTCAGTCGATTCGGCATAACAAAACATAACAGCAGGTGAAAGCCAAAGTTCGACAACGAGAAGTGTGGTTGAGAATTATGTATGATGACATAACTCTTTGGGCAACGAAACATGCTAGCATCAAATGAACAAAATTGACAATTAAACATATCATCATAAATAAAATCATCTAGAGAAGCTCCTTTGCACAGCATTCGATTCCAGCATCCTCTCGAGCTCAACCTGCACGTTTAGAAATATATGCACGGTGTGAGTACAAAAATACACTCAGTGGGTTTACGCCATAAAACATTACCCTTAGGGCTATAGGATTGACTTGCCATAACATTAGCAACGCACAAGGGTTTTCGTGAAATGACTTGTGCATGCATCGTAAATAAACACTTACTTGCTTTCATATTCATAGCATCATAAAATATGCATATGCATGTCTATGTCGGCCGACAACTTTCTCTTCCTATATCCACAAATTTTTTCTATGTGTTAAGAAGTAGGCCTCTTTCTCAAACACGCTATGACCCGAAGGTCGCTATCCGACGTCGATACATTCTTTCTTTCTTTCATTTCTTTCTTTCTTTCTTTTTCGTGGATAGGTAAATGTATCGTGCTCATGCTCATGCTAAAAAAAAGGCAAGTCAGTCAACTTGCAACTTTGCAATTAAATGCAATTCATATCATTTTGAAAATATAATAAGCATATCATATCATTTTAGAAAATATTTATACCCACCTGGCAACAGTTACTCGAGGACTGTACTTTCTGTCTTTCATTTCTTTCTTCTTCTTCTTGGTCCTTCAATCCACATAAAGCGGCATATAAGCCTATCAAGAACCAAACAAGAACATAACTTTTATCTTAGTCATCGATACGACTATTTTTTCTCGATATCAAGACACTATGGTCTATAAACACTTGGGTCATTGCATCCTCTAACATCTTACATATAACAAGACATCCCGAAGCCTCATATATCTAAACGAGCATAGAAAACTCAACAACAAACTTAAACCATCTAATCTTAGCCAAAAATCTAACAACCCCTTAAGACATAGCTTATGTCCGACGTCAAAAATCACATGAGACGTCATCCAACATCAACGAACCTCTATACATACTCAACTATCATCAAATATCACTAATCAACCATTAAAATCCAAAGATCAAAGCTTTAGCATTGAAAACCCATTTTTGCCGACAAACTAAAATTTTGCAACTTTTGAATCGTCGGCGAAAATCGAATAAATCATTTTAAGATTTATTCATATCATAGAATCCAAATATAAAGTCAAAATGATCAAATAAAATCAAAAATCCAACATAAGAAGGGCTAGGGTTTCGGCCAAAATGGGGTTTTCGACGTAGGTTCGATTTCAAACGTTTTTCTTGCTCAAAACATATTTATATCAATCAACAACACTTATATGAAGGAATATCAAGCATATAAACATCATAAATTCAAGATCATAGCCCTCCAAATTTTTGAAAATCATAAGAATTCAAAGAATAACCATATGTTCAAAATTTCAATGTTAAACAACTCGTCGGCGATTAACCTAACATAATATCAAGAAATAATCAAACATCAACATATCCTTTTCATAATTCTCAATATGATCGAAAATTACAACATGCTTAAAGGTTCATATTTTTCAATTTTTCAAACCATAGATGTGTTCTAGAGATAGAATTATACCTTAATTCGAAGACGGATCAAAAATTCAACGGTTGGATCTTGAAAATTTGGAGCTTGAAATTTCAAAAAATTTAGTGTGTGTAGTGTGTGTGAGGCACGAAAATTTGAAAGAAAATGAAGATGAATAGTGGTCTCCAAAAATTTATGTGTATTTAATAACTAATTTCTATTTCCTATTTTATTTTCATTTAGTTACTAAAAAGGGAGGAGGAAAGATTTTATTTGATTTTCTTAAATATGGTGATTATTCACCACTTCTAATGAATTCTTTAATTTCTCCATTTTTCATTTTCTTTAAAACATGATAAATAATCATGTTCTAGAAAGTTATAAAATATACACTTTTCTATAAATAACACTAATATTATAAATACATACTATTAATCCATACAGTTCCGATTTTAAAACTCAATTTATGATAAAATGTTCTCTGCTTGAAATTCTCTTTTAAAACTCAAATAACATATTATAAACATCAAAATTTGATTATAAAAATATTTTTAACTTCAAAAACCATTTTAGGTATTCTGCCGACGATTCGGGTTTATACAGAAACGCTTATATATCAAAGAGCAAACTCTGAAATTCTAGGACTCTGAGATCAAAAATTCTATGAATATATATCTATCATCTCAAGACTCTTGATTTCTAAATCTATTTATTCTAAACAAAACCTAAGAATCTTATTTCAGGTTCTATCTCGAATAAATCTCAAATTCTATATTCTCGACTCGAAGCTTAACATAAAATTTTCTCGCTTAAACAACTATTTCTTAAGGATGCAATGTCCTTCTTATAACTCTTAATTAGGAGCTAATCTTTATTATAGGAATGCAGGGTATTACAATGTTTGAACAAGTTCAAATGGGTTGGGTTTGTCCTCGAGTCAATTTAACCAATATTTTAAAACATTAGTTGGATATCATATCAAAGGGTTGGGATTAGTTAATTCGTCAACTACTCGAAATTTGACTTGAAAATTTTGTTAAAATTTAGATTTGAAAGCTTTTTGAGTTGCTATCAATCTCCGAAGTACCCGATTGGAAAACTCGTGAGTCAATTCGAAATAAGCTCGCAGCTTAATTTATAGATATTTCACTAATAGTTTGAAATAAAAACATCAAATTTATGTGATCTTTTATACTTATATATATTGCAAAAAAAATGTTTATTGCAACGCATAATTTGCGTTATTAAAGGGATAAATTGCATCTAATATAATTGATTTTGCGTTTGTTTTAGTTTTAAAAATGGTTTGAATATCGTTGCACCAAAAACACAATCTTGACAATTTCTGCAATTATACCATTGATTCAAATTTTATTTCAGTTGAAACTTATGTGACATAAATTAGAGGGGGTTAAACTTAAATACTCATTTTTGTTATAGTGTGTACAATCTATAATTATTTTTAAAATTTGCTACACTTTATGTCTATTTTATTAATTTAATGTATTTTAAGTGAAGTATGATGTGATTTTCATTTTTGTCTTTATATTTTTGTAGATCAGATTGAATACAATGTAAATTAAATAAAAATATTATAATATTATAAATTAAATATAAAAAATTTAAAATTGTCAATTAAACCTTGTAAACGAAAATTTTTCCCTTGAAGAGACGGGCCAGAACTATCTAACATTGTTCATGGACCGGTTAAGAGCGCCTTATGGGGTAACAAAATCGTTGATTTAGGGCCCGAACCGGTGGTCTGACATCGGGACTAGGTCTAATGATGAGTAATATGTATGGAAAAAATGAAGATAATGAACTCGAAGTCTATAAATAGTTAACTCTGCATATATATTGTTGGAGAGGAAATTCAAATTAGAAAACTAATCAATGTGGTAGTGATGATGCATACAAATTATCATAGCAAGAAAATAATTATGCATGATTGATAAAAATAATCAATCTCAATCACATGTTTGGTAGGCATGATTTGGTCGTGATATATTATTCGATCCGTACTCTATCATCCATTTGGATGATAATTAATCATCCCAAATTTGAATTATTATTTAATCATTCTTCAATCCTAAGTTAAAATTCCTAAAATACCCTTATCAAAATTATTGTTTATCATTGTTCGATTGTTGCTAGGATAGAGAGGATAGCGGTAGAGGCGATGGCAGCATGGTTTCTGCTACTGCCGAATGCTTCACGCTTTATTCTTGCATTTCCTCCCTCTTTTGCAGAAAAAGTATCACTCCTCTGTTAGGATCGGTTCGAAAACGCAATGAAATTAAAATTTTGAGCGAATAAATGAAACAACGATTATTTCATTCCAACGATTTTGGCGACTTCACGTTAACATGATGTAAGGTATTGAGCGATCAAATCATTGCATACCTTTTCGCACTCCGTTTGATGTAGAGATTAGAAGCAATCAATTGCTCGTTCTCCAAACTCGCAGAATCAAGCGTCTCCCTCCAGTAGTCACACTTGGTAGAGCGAATCAAATGCACAATTTTTCGCTAGTAAAATTGAACACACTCTTGAGTTGAAAAATCAAAGAAGAAGAAGAATTGTTGAAAAGTTAGAAGGATGATTCACGTCCCTTTTTATATGGAATAGAAAACCGTCATTCTTAATAGTATAAGAAACGTTTCTTATTAATAATCATTAATACCATATCAATGATAATTAACCCTCATAATTAAGAAATCAAATCCTTCTTTATTTTATCAACGTGATATACTATAAAGTAAATCCTTCTTATTCTTCTCTTTTATCTCTCTCTCTCTCTCTCTCTCTATATATATATATATATATAAGCGATTTTCTAGATTCAAAATTAATCGAATTAATTTTATATCTATTTAAATTAATCTAATTAATTTAATATAGAATTAGACTTGGTAATCCAATTATATTCAACTAAATAAATTTAATTGAATATCTAATTTAACATATTAAATTAGAACAAATCTCAATTAATTAATCATCATTAATTAATCGGATTCAACCATTGAATCAATTCAATTGATACGTTCTAGCTTTTTGTGTGTGACCCTCTTAGGTTCATGACTAGTACTAGTAATAGGCTTGTAACAAATTACAACTTAAACAAATAACATTTATTAAATTAATTTATCCAATAAATTAATTCGCTTGAAATTAACTCTTTAATTTCAAGAACCTATAAACCATGGGAACATCTAGCAAGTAGCATGGTCACTTAGCACTAGGTAAAATAGCGAGTAAACCTATTTTGATTATGAATCGACATACACGTCGGTCCTTCTATTATCTAATTTCCCAATTGGATATTGAGTATGGAATTAAATCGAAAACTCATAAATAATCCCAATAGTTACATTTTCATTAAACTCAATAACTCCTTATGAATCAATATTCATCATGCCTTGGCCAAGGTCTTGAGTTATGAATAATGAAAGCGTAGGAAATTCTCTTGTCTCAAACAAGTAATAGATTCTTTATCGACCACGCATTAATCTCCATATTTATTCATATCGCATCAACATAAAATCTTTAACGATTGTCTAGCAATAAGATAATATATCAAAATGAAATAGAACTCATACAAGATTACTATGGTGTCTCAAGTCAAAGGACTAATCATGTACTATCATAATTTAGTAATTCTTATTTCGATAAATTCCATATAAAATTTCTAGCGGTCGATTCGATGTACTTGTTCTCTAACAAGCACCCGTATATACACTTACGTCAACTACGTTAATATTGATGAAACACAATATTCTCATCTTATAAGTGTGTATCATACGTGCGAGTTATTTCAACAATTCAATGTCGCATCTTGAATAGTCATTTCACTCGGAACTAATTTTAAGACCAAAGCTTCAAAGACACATTTCATAATCACCATCATATGCGTGACCATATCTTATAACTTATCATGGTCTAAGGACTTTATCTAAAGTATATAAATTATTAATAACAAATACAATAGATAAATAAATGCCTTTATTAATATAAATTCCAATAAGATTGATTTTACAAAATCATTAAAAAGTAAACGACCAATCTAATTGGTGCGCCGGATGTAACTCTTTCATCCTCCTCCTCTCCACCCCTGTTCGATTTTGCAATTTCTATTCCCACCCAAATATATATATATATATATATATATATATAGGATTATGTTCAAATAAAAATATTATTTAAAGTGGGAACGTGATAACCATTTTCAGTCATTAGATCACAAAGATCAACGGTGATGCATCACTTTGTTGAAAGAGTGTATTGTGCACCACCCCGGTTCTAATCCCATAAGAAGAAAAAATTCAAATATTTTTGTTTAGTGCAATATTTTTCAAGAATAATACCATTGTTCTCACATTTGTAGGATAACAAAGGTTTTTATAATAACTTACCCATATATATATAGGAGGGTTAACGTGAGAACCATTTTTATCGTGAGAACGTGAGAACCAAAAAATGATGAATTCACAGTGAAAGTTGATGAATCCGTTGGGAAAGTTCTTGAATCCAAAAATAGAATTTTAGTCCTCATGGGATTCGAACCGGGTGAAAAATCTGAATTTTGAATTCATTAACTTTCTCAACGGATTCATCAACTTTCATAACGAATTCATTTGGTTCTTAGTTTTAGGATAAGAATGGTTTTTATTTGAACAAAACTCTATATATATATATATAGGGGTTGGATCCAGTGAGAACTCATCTTTTTTGAAAACTTGAGAACCATGCATAAGACGTTGAAGATAATGCACATAACAGTATAAAGATGTGCATAACGAAAACTTTCTAAAATTGTTGCACAACAAAATAATTTTAGAAAGTTTTGGTTATGCTAACTTTATACCGTTTTGTGCATCATCTTCAACGTCTTATCATGGTTCGCAGAGTTCATAAAAAGATGTGGTTCTCAGTTGATCCACTCCCTATATATATATATATATATATATAAAGTAAATAAACTACATATTTAGATAATATATATAGAGAGAACGCCCCGTTAGGTTCAAATGAGAATCATTTTTAACCTAAAAACTAAGAATCATTTAATGTATAAAGTTGTTGTACTAAATGTATAAATTTGTTGCACCAAATTCAACATATAAAATATAGCAGTGGATATAAAGTTGTTGCATCGAATTTGGTGCAACAACTTTATACGTTGAATGTTGCATTTTTATTCATTAGCAATTTTTGTATTCTTACGTGAACCATCCCCTATATATATATCACGTTTCTTGAAGAAACGTAATTGGGAGATCCCAGGGATCAAATTTGTAGATGGTGACGTGCTTGATGAAGTCGAGGTAGACCGGACTCTTGTCGGCCTTGAGCCCAAGATAGAACTAGTCGAGTTCTTTGTCGATTGGGTGAAACCGGGAAATTGCGCGTCTTCGTCCTCTTCCTTAGTAGCGCAGGAGATTGTGCTACTGCAGTTTTAGTGAAGAACTATTTTGGAAGATAGAGATAAGGGGATGAGGGAGAATACGGTCGTTTGCTGCTGTTGTCATCGGCTGTGGCGATGGCGGAGAGGCGGCAGCAACAAGAGGAAAGATGGGGAAGAGCTTCTGGACTAAGGTTCCTTGAGAGAGAGGGAATCAAGAGATGAGGGAAACGTATAAAGATATATTAGGTATTTTTTAGTTTGGAATCTTGGTTGAATTTTTTTGAAACCGAACTTGTAAATTAATTAGGATTAGATTTATATTTTAATTAAATTATAATAATAATAATAATAATAATAGATTTTATTATGTTTTCATATGATTGCAAATAGAAGAAAAGTAGATTCAAAAGTCAATTTTAATATTATGTTATATTTTAATCATAATTCTTCAATTTATTATATTGTAACAGCCCTCTAATCCTAAGGACGGATTAAAGAGGACTATACTTGAAACAGTAATCAATGAATATGAAAGACAATTAATCAAGGGCTTATGGGACATACATCAAGTAAATGAAGAAACTCCAACCATTATATACATTACACACATAATTTACAGGTGAGACTTAGACCAACAGATCCCAAAGAATTCCAATGATCTGAATGTATTCAACTGTCATCATCAAAACATAAACTTAATGTTCTATCGCAGCGGAAAAACATGTGAATACACATATGACGATGTGTATTCAAGGTTTCTAACATGTCACTATCAAAAGGGTCCAACTGCTCACAACACCTCCATCCACCATCATCTCAACCTGCACATTTAAAAACAAACATGCAGGGCTGAGTACAAGAATGCACTCAGTGAACTCATGCCAAAACATTTTATCAAATTTAAATTACACTGCCCTATCACAGTAACACACGAGGTTTTAAATTGAAATGCTCGTGTTTACTAAATATTTTCTGGCATTTTCCATAAACATCGCCTGCGCATGCATTTTCTCTGGTATGTATGATCCATATCCTGTCTTATACAATCGCTCATAAATTCATCGGCGTCGAGAAGTAGGCCTCCTTCTACGGACGTTGTGACCGGCCGAAGATGTTCCTTTCGACACGCGATCACCTCTTGGTGTACACGTTAATCCTAGCCGGTATTTCTGCATCCGGCATAAGATCCGATATCGATTTTCGATAAGTGGGGCGACCCAACAAGCGATTCATCATTCATTCATTCATGGATAGGATACATACTTAAAACATAAACATTTTGGGTAGGTAATTTCATCATCATTTCTCAATAAAGACAGTTCATTTCAAGAAAGCATCATAAATAAAGCGGTTGCTATTTTGAGTATAGTAAAGCCCACCGATTGTCGATTTCTCAAAATACGATTCCTTTCTCGTCGCTGATCACGTCCACGTCCAACCTTTACGTAAAAGCGATTTGATCGTCGGTCACGTTTTGAGATTTTCAAAGTTTAGAATAAACTTTGATAACTTATACTAATATAATTTGAATTCCTTAACGAATTCAATACGGCAATCAATCGCGTATCTTAACTAAACATTTCGTGCTTGATAGAGACGAGATATGTCTAACTATTTCATTTTAACCTTTTAGGTTAAACGTTCAACGTATTCTCACGTTTTTCGATATAAAGATTTCAATTATGAAATCTTTTCTCACCAACAAGATTTCCTTATAATATTAATACGTTTTACACGTATTAGCGTATTTATCGAACGTTAATTTCAAAAGTCAACAATTTTGACTTTTCTTAATAAATTCTTTAATAATCATATTTTTAATATCTAATTTCCATATAAATCGATTTTCAATCGATTTCTTTTCATAAAACCCTAATTCTCGATTTTTCACGCAAATCGATAAACTTTAATAATGTTTTTCTTAAATATTAATTAACTTATTTATTAAACATTATTTTTTCATTTCTAACGTTATTTAATATAACGTTTCACCATAAACATAGTATTCTATGATTATAAAATTCCATAAATTCTTAATATGTCTAAAATAATTCATAGACATATAATGTATTATTTTTCTTGATATTAAGGATTTAAAATCCTTAATATATTTAATCAAAGCTTACGGTTTTAAGCTTTTATTTTCAAACTTCTTCCAAAAATTCTTCTAAATTCATATAGTGTACTATTTTATCATAGTATCACTAATATGTATTAACATTAACTATAGAAAATTTGGGCATCACCTTTTTATTCTATATAGGTCACGATTTTAAGCTTTAAATTGTCTAAATAATTTTCTAAAATTCTAATCAATTTATACAAGGCCCCAACATTAATCTATAACATAATTATAACCTATAGTCCAACATATTTAATTTCTACACCAAGGATTATTACTCAAGGCTCACGGTTTTTCCATAATATATACTAAACATTTTTATAAAATTTCAACAAAATTACACAAGGCTTATATACTATAGTATAACAACATTATATCATAATATTCATTAAAACCAACCAAATCATCCTTAAATCAAGCCTTGAAACTCACGGTCACTTTGAGAAAATTTGAGCAATTGATTTCTAAAATTCTTAATAAAATCATGTAGTACATAACCAAGGTCCTAGATCATCAATATGCTATAATAACACTTAAATAAAATTTGTACATTAACATACATTTTTCTTTCATTTTCGGTAGTCTTCAAACTATAGCTTAGGATTTTTTTTATTCTCAAAAATTCATTACAAGCTCCTATAACATTATATATCAATAAACCATCCTTAAAACATTTCTAAGAAATTTTGATTATCATCAAAATTTCATAACATGTTCAAATTCAATTTTAAACATGATATATGCTTCTATAACATCATACTACATATTATTAATGAACAAGCTATCATGCTAGCATAATTTCATAATTAAAAATGTATGCTTAACATAAAAATCAAACCATTGGAATATTAAATTTCTTATGTATAATCGAAGCTCGTTCGATTCCTAACCTTTTTAACGGTATTGATTTTATGTGCACAAGCTTTAGATCAAGCTTTTGGCTAAAGGAAATCAAGAACTCTCAAGGTGTTTTAAAAGAGAAGCTCACGGTAGTTTCTTTGCTTTGAGAGAGATGAAATGTGTTTGGTTTGAATGGAGCATAATACTATGTAAATAAACTAATTACTCTCACTTCTCTCTCTCGGTCACTCTCTCACTCACAAAAATGTTTGGAAGCCTTTTCTATGTTAGCTTGGTGACTCATAATGTATTACATCACCTATACTTACTTCTTGAATAAAGTTTTTGGTTAAAACAAAATTAATCCTTTGGCTTGTAACATAGGAGCCGTCGGCTACCTCATGCAAGACACACGAATTTTGTGGTGACTCATTTCCATTACATCATGGAAGTAAGTATGTTCTTACACCATTTGTTTCTTGAACAAAACAAAGAAATATCTTTGCTTTGGGACCTTAGAGCCGTCGGTTCTTTCTTGAACAAAGAGGAGTAATTTAATTAATCTCATCTCATTTACATAAGGTTTGTACACATTAACAAATGCAAATCAAAGTTAATACAAAGAGTAGTGTCAAAGCTTCTTACCTTATTTTCAACCATACTACACGGCTATATCATCACAATTGCATCCACTTGTGTATTACTTGGTTAGAGTGCAATTTATATTCCACTTGCATGATTTAATCACAACATAGCAATCCATACTCAAAAACTTACGTAAATAATGCTATACTAATAAGCTCACGACACTTCTCTTTTCACAAGTGCTAAATTTTGATTTTTCATGCTAATTAATATATATATATATCATAATATATGTTTTAGATGATAAATTATATCATAGGAAAAATTATTAGTATCCTTTTATGTGAGAAAACCCTAATTTTCGAATTAAGGTTTTCGAAAATTCTAAACTTGTTCAATAATTAATCCTTAATGTTCTAGCATTGTTTTAATGCTAAATAATACTCTAATTACATATAATAATCATAGGAATTTAAATATTATAATTCCTTGATCATTAAACTCATTTTTCTATTCATCTCTAAACGTTAACGTTTGAAACGTCTCAAAACGTTAATTATCGACTCATCTCAAAATGGTTGTAATAAAGTCGTAATCACTTTATTAAATTATTCCATTAATAATGGAATTTATTTCTAAGCTTCGATGCTTAAAATTTTTACGAAATTCTAACTATCGATATTCAATCGACGTTAAAATACTACTATCGAAACACTATATATATTTATATTCCTTAATTCACAATGCTTAGTGAATATAAAATAGGAATTCATTATCTCATAATTAATCAAACTTATTATTCGATAAATTATTAATTCAAATGTCCCGGCGAAACCCTAATTTACGAAATTAAAATAACGTAATTATGCCTTTAATTCTTCGGGATATTACATATATCCTACACTCACTCAATCAAACATAAAAATAAATAATCTAAATATTAACATCTTATTCTTACCATATCTACCATATCAATCTTATTTATAGGTCAAGCAATAATACCAATAAAGATAAATAGTCAACCAAGGCGACATTGTATGGTCAAAAAGGCTGGCTTGAAAAAATGATAAGGATCCAGCAAAACCTATTGAAATTGAACCGGCCCCGAATGAAATGATACCCCTTCTGAAAAGTACTACTCCCACACCTCAGCAACTAGCAACGCGCCACGTAGCTTTCATGCGAATATGAATATGGGATCCTCCACTAAAAACCAAAACCCCTCATATTCCCCAATTTACCCTCACAGTCACATTCCCTCAGATCCCCAAAATACCCTCCCGACTCTCTATATAAACCCTTATCCCTCCACTCCAATCCCTACCAATTCCCTCAAAATCCTCCCATTACAACTTCCAAGAGCAGCAAAATCCCAAAACTTAGTTTCTCAGGAACTGGCGTTACCCACGGAAATTCTGGAGGATTCTAGAAACAAAGGGGTGGTGACCGCCCTGTATGACGCCCTGAGCCGCCGCGACGCTGAGGCAATCCAGCAGATCCTCGCCCCCGACCTCGAGTGGTGGTTCCACGGCCCGCCGTCTCACCAGTTTTTGATGCACCTCCTCACCGGCGACAAGGACTCCGCCTTCAGCTTCGTCCCCCACAGCGTCGCCGCCTTCGGCCCCACCGTCCTCGCCGAGGGCTTTGACCCGATCCGCTCCATCGCCTGGGTCCACGCCTGGACCGTCACCGATGGGATAATCACCCAGGTACGCGAGTACTTCAACACCTCCCTCACCGTCACCCGCATCGGCAACGCTGACCAATCAGATTGCAGCATTGCAACCCTCTATTGCCCCTCAGTTTGGGAGAGCAGCCTCCCGGGTCGGGTCGGAAAGTCCGTCCCCGGTCTCGTCCTCGCTATCTGAAATATAAACACAAAAGATCCGCCAGTTTCGGGGGTCCGAATCCGATCTCTGCCTTTTTAAGACTGTAATATATATAATTATAATATAATATAAATATCGGCATGGGTTGAGGGAGGACCGTGTGATCTTGCGTCTGGGAGGATGTGAGATTTGAACGGCTAGGATCGATCTGCTTGTGGTGATCAGCTGCTTGTCGCTCTAGTTTGTGTGTCGTGGAGTCGAGAAGGGAGACCAATACGATGAGGATTGGGAGACCCTTTTCCTTTCGTTATCTGTGTGATGTGTGTGAAGTGGATTTTGCAATGAATAAACTGTTATGTGATTGCTTAATCAATGGATCCTTACTTTTTTTTAGGCCCGACTCTAATCAGCACTAACCAGACGTGATAATTGCAAGGATAATAAATACGTCGAATTCACGACTTTCGTCTTCGACCTAAATGTTAGATGTCTAATAATTGACAGCTATGTCTATAATCAATTATTCCAACGGCTACAACCATAAAAATAAAGGGAAAATGATATAAATGGGATTTTGATGAAGGAAAATACCCAAATTCTTTTACCATTTGATGATAACATCTTTGTATGTTTGGAATGTGAACTTTAGTTATTCAACCCTTTACAATTGCTATCTAATTTAATCACACTAGAGACCAGGATCAGTACAATTATTGTGGACCAGTTGATTTAAGTATGTTGACTGCTTCCAATGGAGATGGGGGACTGAGATGCAATTTTGATTTTTAATTATTTTTGTCGAATTGGAACTTCAAAATCATGTTGTTGTCGCATCCCATTTTTGTACTTAACTACATAGCTGATTTCAAATAATGAAGATAATTATGTTATTTAGATGAAATGAGTATTTGAAGTTCCCCTATAAAAGTATCAAACTTCAACGATAAGATTGAGAAATTTTCGAACCTTCACTGTTGGAGGAATCGCTTTAAAATAACAAGATTTATCATATTCGTTATTGGAAAACTTATCCAACTATATGCAGAAAAATTGTATCTGCTTTGATGATAAGATGGAGCGTTTATTGGACGATAAGCAAGTATTTCAGCTGAATGACATTTTAACTTTGGACGTATTAAATAAAGAATTGAAATATAAAATATGCACGTCACAATCCGACTAATAAAAGTCTACATTACGAATATCTATGCTGACTGTTTCAGTTGGAAAATTTGTCTCGATGACAAAGAATACGTGCACATCATAACTTTTCCAAAATACTAATTAGCATACTAGTGTTAGTTCATTGAGGGCATATTTCATGCAACACAAATTATATTAGAAAATTTATATGACAATAATTTATAAGTTTCATTAGAAAACAAAAACTCATGTGACATACTTTATTTTAAAAAAACACTAATGATGAACTCGTGAACTTTGGCTACAAATTTTATCCATCCAAAATATTTTCTGACGAATGTACTGATAAATTCTTTTTTTTTTGTCAATTTAATACAAAAATTTAAAGGTCGTGTCACGGTAGAATCGAACCCGAGACTTTTGACATCGGACATTAACCACTCTACCACTAGGCCAACACATGCACACGATAAATTCTTTTTGTACTGTTTAGGTTGATTACTTAATTATGCTTTATTCTATGTAATTTTAATTTATCTTTTGCTAATAGTTGTTTTTACAATAAATCTATTCGGCCACATTATGACTGACCACATGGGGATATTTTAATAATTATCAGTATAATTAATTAACAAAATAATAATATTAAATTAATTTGTTAATCACTTTTACATAAATTTCATTTTTCCACATATTTTGAAAAGTATTAAATTTATTAATTGAAATTTTAAATTTAATTTTTCATTCGATAGGGGCAAAATTATAATTCCATAAGATGATTTTAATGTAAAATCAATTTTTTAATAAATCAAATATTAAATAAACTATTTTTTTCATTAAAGAAAGCTCAGCCACTATCTTAGGTGCGTACTGGGTAAATCCTATGTTCCTGTGCAATAGCCTACAAACCACAGAGACAGATAAATCACACTTGAAAAATCAGGTGTGACAGACTCAAACCCATAGAGGAAGATAGAGGGTTTTGGTTATAGGGTAAGGTGGAGGTAGAAGTTTCTGAATAGTGCTATTGGGAACACTACTTAAGTAGCAAAAGTGCTAACTAGACAGTATTATAACATTATTGTATTTTATTAATATTTTTGTTCATTTTATTTGCAAAAGTAAAATATTAAAATAGATGTTGAAATATTATAGTGGGAACTGTAAATAATTTGTTTTGATGTAACACTATTCTACAGAAATTATGGATAGAGGTTGTAGTTGATGTGGTAAATTGTGTCAAACTGATAAATGAAAATTGGTTGATTCAAAGCTGAGCTAGTTTAGTCAATAATAGGACTAGTAATTCATTGATAAACGGATCGACTCTCATCATACTGAAATATACAATGTGTTAATGTGGGAAAATATCAACTTTTATAATAAACGTATGAAAATAACTTATATGTATAATATACAAATGAAAATACATAATTAACAAAAAAAAGTTTTGGATGTGACAAAATTTACGTGGAAATAAGTGGAATTCTGACTATAACTACTGACTCTGGTATTAGTCGGTGAAATCCACTAGCCGTCGGATTAGTGGCTAATAGGAATCACTAGCAGCAGGTGGAGCGGCTAGTTAATCCATTAGCTACCCACTCTCATTGTCTTGTCTTGTACTCATTGTCTTGTCTTGTACTCACATGCAGCTAGTAAATGATGGATTAATCAACGTGATAATTATACTAATTTACATACAAAATTCGTCACATCCAATAACTATTTTGTTCATTTATTCAAATTTGGGTGATTTTTATATGCACATTATAGATGTGGATGGTTTCACATGTATGGTATGAAAGTTAGTTGTATAAATTTTCACCCATATACAATTTATAAAACAGTATTTAACACAAATTTTTGCACTAGTTCAAACACAAGTAGAAAATTCATACAAATTTAATGTTATGTATTGAAATGTATGTACATTGGTATAGGTTTGACCATCTAAGTCTTCTCTTCAAAATGATTATTGAATGATTTTTGCACATTTGTTAGACTTCTGGAGAAAGTTGCCCCATCCTTGGGCTTGGTTTTTGAGATTTATAATGTTAATTAACAAAGTTTTCACATTTTGTTCGAATTATACGTTAGATTGTAAGAACTCTAATAAAGTATGTCACTTGGATCAACAAGTTCTTGTTGGAATTGATCTTCGATCTTGTTTCTACTGATTTAAGGATTTGATAACGTTAATTATTGGGAGTTTAAGAATCTAATTTTGAATTTCATACAATTTCGAAAATATACAGAATTAATAAAAAAAACTCTGCATTAATATATTTGCTCCTACAAAGTGAGTACGAGGTTAAGCTTATTTACAGAAAGGAAAAGAGTTGCATTGCGTCCAAAGCACAAGATTAATGTGTAGATGGTCTATTAACTAAATAAAAGTGAAATGTTATTAATATTTTGAATTAGGATTTATTTGAAAGGCAGCATTTGGGAGTTTCTTTAAACGATAAACACTCTGTATTAGATGAAAGGTTTCAATTCAGTGCTCTACTTAATTTTTTAAAGTGTGCTTAATTTTCTAAAATGTGTTTTATCGTATTCCTATGATAAAAAAATAAAATAATTCCATTACATTCCAAAAAAAGAAAAAAGAAAATCAGAAACAAGGGGCCACGGCGAGTTTGAAACTCGCGCCAACATTAATGATCTGGCCCTGTGATCCCAAGGCAGGTGGCGTTCTTATCCGTCTCGTATGAGCAGCTAAGTAACTTCTTTTCTTTATGCGACACAATTCTCAAGGAAAGAAAAAACATGAAGAAAGCAAAAGAAAAACAAAAAACTATGCGGTCTCACCGTCAATATGTAGATATTTTAGTAATTATTAATATAATTAATTAATAAAATAATAATATTAAATTAATGTATTTATTATTTTTATATAAATATTATTTTTCACTTATTTTGAAAAGAATTAAATTTATTAATTTTAAATTTAATTTTTCATTCGATAGGGGTAAAATTATAATTTCATAAGATGGTTTTAATATAAAATTAATTTTTAATAGATCAAATATTAAATAAACGATTTTTCATTAAATAAAGCTGATTATAGCAAAACACATTATGACCGACTAGCATCACTCAAAGAAAAAATACCAAAAATCTTTAATATGCCCTTTCAATACATTCATATCAAATCTATCATAATTTATAAAACAATATCAAATCTACCTATTTTCATCAGTTTTCAACATTTAAGACCAATCTACCATTCAATTCAAAAATCTCATATATTACTCTACTACAACCAAACCATATTCATTAATGGAGATAAACATGCATAACTATCAAATTTAACATGCTTCCGTATAACAATTAAAAATAATCAACTGAGTATTCGACTTCACACATTTTTTTACCAAAGTGCTACCGAGTTCAATTTTTTCTAGTAGTTGGATTTTTACGGGCTTTGAGCTACCCCGACCTTCTACCAACCACGCGATCGCAACCAGTGGATTCCTCTCCGTTGGAACTCCTTCAACAACACTCAGCACATCCCTCGTCTTTTTCTATGTGGGGCATAGGGTACTTAATCGATTTCTATGGAAGATTACTTCTAAAAGATACAGGAATAGTCGGGCGAAAGTCTTCAACTTTTATTGAGAAATTATAAAATATTTAATGCATACGTGTATTTTCTTTCGGGATGAGACAAACTTGTTTAGCTGCCTATGGTAGTCGTGTGCGCTATGTACATATAAAACTTAAAAGAAAAGGAAAAAACTTGAAAGAACTGAAAACTAGAACAATTACAAAGAGATTTTATTTTTCTTGTTTTGAAGGAAACTTGGATGATTTTCGATGATCTGAGCTTCCTTTTTCTCTTTCTTATATAAAGGTCTGATGTCCTCTATCCTCGCTGAATTATTGTCGGATGCTTATCCTGTGACAACTTGCTTGTATGTAGATATTGAGTCTCTTATCTCCTGCCGACACTTGGTTTGTGTTGGATAATATGAGATTATCGCGTCTTCACATGTTGTTTGGCCATCTGTTTTTGTTGACGACTCTGTCGTATGCTCCATTTTCTTCTACCGAGTGGAGTCTGCATTAATTACCACTAACTTTTCCTTAGTGGGAATCTTTGTGTTGATTTACCAACCCATGTCGTTTTATTTTTGGTGGATAATTTTCAGCCTTTGAGTCACATGACTCCATTTTCTTTGTCGACCATCTTTTTTTTTTGAGATGCGAGCTGTCCTTTTCTAAGGAACCCTATGCTCGTCTGCTCGGAACTTCTTCTTGTCTTGATTGGGTAAGAATCATTTTCCGAACTCAAGTTCTCTTTAGTTCGAACAGTCTGAGCAGACTCTTGACGTACAGTGCCCAAAGTGAGCCATGTTGCAAAATTTACTGTGAGTTTTTTTGGTCGCCACAATCTTGTTTTCCCAGAGTAAGCTTCTCTTCTTCTTGAAAAAACTCTCTGCGAAGCTCGTTGTTTTCCTTGTCATGGTGTTTAACAAGAATGTCACATTCGCGAAATTCTGGAAGAATTTGAAGGTGAACTTGACCTTGTCCATCTCTATAAGACAGTCCCATAGACCCATGCTCGCCTTGTTGTGATATGATCCTCAGAAAACGTGACGACCAATGAGACCTCTGATGAAGGGGCCTTGATGTTTTTTAAGGCCCTTGTGTCTGTTCGTCGAAGCCTAATGTAGTGAAAGGCTTCATGACTTCCTCTTCCGACTAGTATAGCAGCAGCGCTGATGAAGTACAACTCCAAAATATCTCCTCGACTAAGTCCTGGATTATTCACTCAAGAATCATACACCGCTTCTTGGATCCACTTGGGAAGACCTTTGATCTCGGTGAACGCTAGAGCAATAGTATAGACCGAGGCTAATGTCCCAAAATCAAACCATTGTTTGATGTCTTGTGGATTGGCTCCGGTGGACATCCAGACTCGGGGATATTTTCATGAAACATCAACCCTGCTGTGATTAGGGTTGATTCTTTTTCTCGTCTGTAATTTCTCCCAACTGGACTAGTATACCGTCAAGAAGGAGAAATATCTAAAACGTTAGTATCAGCCTTAGATTTACCGATCATTGGCTTAAGACTGATCTATTTCTCTTTTATCCCAGAGGTGTTGGGTTGACATGATGATTCAAGTTGTGACACCTGGTCATCATCTTTTCTTGGGCCGACTCTGAAGAATCCATTAACTTAGAACTTGTGCTAAGGGTACTTGAATCCCTTACTACATGTATATAGCCATGTACGGAAAAGAGACTCCTTTTTTAGAGGTCATCTGATAGCTTGGAGCAGTGGCTGGTGTGTAACAGATTGGAGCGAACTCGCGTTCGGTATATAAACTCGTATTGGGTCTATGATATTGGTCACATCCCCGTCTTGAAGTCTTCCTACCTGTTTAGCATGAATAACACAGTCGTCCGAGTCCCTCACGAGCAATTCCAAGTTCTCTTGGAGTTGCCTTTGGGCTACGATGATAGAGTCAATCTACTTTGGTTCTATCTCTTGTTAAAACATCTGTAAGAATATTTTCATGAGATTTGAAAACAACAATATCATAAATATAATACTGACATTCAGCTTGCCATCTTAATAACCTATTCTTTTTAGACTCAGATTCAATCTTATTTACTAAAAAAACTTTAACTTGGGTGTTATCAACTTTTAAAATAAATTTCTTTGCAAGTAAGAATATAGGCTATTTCATAAAAGCTTGTCTAACTGAATAGAATTCTTTTTCATTGATATTCCAGCACACAATATTTCCATCGCTGAAAAGACCGCTACAATATTTGCATGGTTCCTCTCCTAGTGGAATGATCTTTGTAAGCATTGCTGCCCACCAATGATCACTTGTGTCCGTGTACATGACTAAGTCATCTTCGTCCTGTGGCACCGAAAGTTTTGGGAAGGTTTTACAAACCTCCTTTAACTTCTTTATCCCTTCACGATGTTCCTCTGTCAGATGAAGAGAATTTCTTTACCAATGGGCTAAAGACTTTCCTCTTCTTTTCAAGGTCTTTGATGAACATCCCTGCAAAATTAACAACTCCCAAATTACTTTGAAGTTGCTTCTTCTCATTGAGATATTCTAGAAAGTTTTGCACCTTCTGCACAATATGATCTTGCAGAATGATTCCCGTCTCATCGATCTCGATACCCAAAACTCTATCTTTTAGGTAGCGATAACTGCCTTCTTCTCGGACAGTACTGATGCAGCCCAAGGTTCGTTTATTCCCGACCCGATTTGTGTTCCCATTGGACCAACTACAAGGGCTCGAGCAAAGCAGTTCAAGGAAAGGTTGTTGGTCTTAGTTCAAGAAGTTTGGGCTCAAGAGTTTTCCAAGAAACCCATTGGAGATGGCAGTCCAACCAGTCCACGAGCGGTCAATTTAATTATGACGAATGGGCTTGATTTTTGAAGACTTTTAGTATTTTTATTTTGTGGCATATGTGGGCCACATTTTTATGCATTTCCGTAGTCCATTTAGACTATCTAGTTTCCTAGGTTATTTAGGTCTCTTCTTATAATTAGTTTAATTCTTTGATAATGAGTCCTTCTTTGATAAGGTTTAGAGTTCATTTTTCAGCCTATATATATGCTTGTATCATTCTCGAAATATTCAGCTTTTGATTTGCAATATATGTGAGTTTTATTCTCTCTTCAATAGCTCTTCGAATTTCTTTAGATTTGCCAAGTAATTCATTTATCGACGTATCAACGAGATATCCATCCCTCGCTTGTGTGTCTTTCATCGTCCCCGAGTTGCTAAATCAATACCACGTTGGGGTTAGGGAGTCAATCTATCCTATATCATTCCTTGGATTAGATTTAGAGGTTTGGGATTTTCCATCGTTTCAAGAGAAGCCTTCCGTTTTCATGTCGGACCTGTTGGGTTCGTATCAAGTACCAATCCTTCTTTTTGACAGACATCTGCAAATATTTCCAAATACCTGACATGTTCATCCATATTTTTTGATGTTATAAGAATATCATCAATATAGACAAACATAAACAAGAAATAATCTTTAAAAAGATTATCCATCTTTCTCTGGAATATGAGGTGCATTAGCTAACTCCATAGGCATCACGTTACAGACGTAGTGTTCGCTGGTAAAAACCTAACTTGTAATCAAACTTAGAGAAAACCTTAGCATTCCTAATGCAATTAATAAGATTTTCTCTATTCAGGATAAAATATCTGTCAAACTCCAGAATGTCATTAATACATTTATATTTAATAACCAGTCTAGGTTTACCTCTTTTGACCTCACCATGATTTCTTACCAGAAATATGGGACTTGTAGGGCGAGTTTCCTAGTTCGATCAACTTTAAATCAAGGTGTTCCTTGATTATCTGCCTCATATCCTTCTGATCCACGAGATTCGTCAGGATGAGTCTTAATCTAACGAACTCGAATTCTTTACCTAGCTTAACTTTCAGACTTGCTTCGAGTTGGTTCATGTTCCACCATGCCAAAGATCCTCAGACAGTTCTGCAATATGTACTCATTCTCCAATATCTTCGTTAGATATTAGAGACGCTTTGAGGATTTGAATCTCCTCATCATCAAGATCCTCAGACAGTTCTGCAATCCCGCAACTCAGCAATGCCTCGTTGAACCGCCTTTGATCATTCATCTTTGGGTGTCGAAGTTTTTCCTCATCACTACACTTGCTGTGAAATCTTATTGGTATTTGTCTATTAAATGCCCATTGCAGTCGCTGAACAATGATTTTGTGATCACAATTGGTTATGAACACCAATCTCCTCCTTTTATTGTCCTGCATGAATTTCTTGAACATCTGAAGAAAATTGTTTCCCAACATAATATCAGCTCATGTATCATGGAAATAGATTGGTGGAGTTTGGACCTTGTACCAAGGTGTTTGACCTGCTCCGCCTATCAAGATTTATGTATGCCTTACTCCTTTGGATAAGAGTAAGATCTTATTTAAGAAATCTCTTCCAACAATCTGAGGTAAGTTTTCATCCACATCTGCTTGGAAAACTCTCTTCTTTACTATGCAGTCCCTGCACCTGAATCGACTTAAGCAGCAAAATATTATGCTTTGTACTTCTTGTATAACATCCCTATTGAGATGTATATTAAGAATGGACTTATCATTCAATTAGCAATTTTCTCCCGCTAATTGTAACATTCATTCCTTCAGTTGTTATTCCCCATAATTTGCACATATCGATGTATTTTCATCCTAGGATTATGACTTCTATTTCTCGACCGGTCTTCCCTATAATGATCATTTGAAAAGCGTCGATATCCAGGGTTCCTTCATAGACATTGGACCCTAAATTCTTTAGATCACATAATACCGTAAAAGGAAAGTATATTTCTTCGTCTGTCGTGTCAAATCTTACGATGATTTCTAGCCATTCTTTTGGACATTCGAGCTTGGCTACAACTTTTATTGCATGCGATTGAATATTTCTAATAGATCTTCTCTCATACGTTTGAGATAGACCCATTTCGTATGGTTGAGAGATAACTCTATCTCCTTGGAATGATAATCTTGGGGCTTCAAATCTTTGGCTATCACCGTACTGAAGTACTGGTTTGTTGCTAATCTAGATATTTGTCTCTCTTATCGGTGGGATTTCCACCCGATCTGGGCAACTTGCTTTAGCTACCTTTTTGAAAATATCTGGTAGCTCGATAAACTTCTTCCCCAAATATAACTCTTTA
Organism: Salvia rosmarinus; assembly: GCA_036937905.1. Lineage (NCBI taxonomy): Eukaryota > Viridiplantae > Streptophyta > Magnoliopsida > Lamiales > Lamiaceae > Salvia > Salvia rosmarinus. The sequence continues at coordinate 17,380,732 of CM072818.1, forward strand.
TGGTGGGAGTTTGAAAGAGCATAAGATACCTGATAAGTGATGGAATAGGGTATGTTCCCATTTCCACCAAATTCATCCTCTTAAAGTCTTGATAAAGCGTCAGGGCTCTACTGAAACCGGAATCTTTGATATTATATGAAATCTTCTAGTAGAAGATTGCTATAATCTTTTTAGCACATAGATTCCCTGAGATGGTTCCCAGTATTGAATCAACATGATTCAATATTCTTTTATCTCAGATTGCGATATCAATTGGCATATCTGTACCCTTGTAGAGTGTTGATGTAATCACTAATTGAACCGCTCCAATATGAATCCATTCCATTGTATTAGCGATTTCTGACTTCATGCTTTAAAGATCTTCACTGATATCGTTTGTTGGTATCAGTTGCATCTCCACTTGATTTCCAATAAACTGGGATGGAAGCGTCATTTCATGCCTCGTAACTCCGTCGATGACATTGTACCTTCTTTTGACTAGTCTCAAATTCCTTAGAACATGGTCTATTTTTTCTTCTGCGGAAAACCCTTGATACTTTTGTATATTCAGGTTTATTCATTATCCTATCCAGTCATTTTTTGCGACGGGATTGTTTGGCTAATATGACCTAGATCATCTTGACGTTTCTGATGGCTCATTCAGTCGGATTATGAGTCTGAGGATTCATCTAATTCTTTTTCTCATTTGAAAACTTCTTCTTGTTTGTATATACTATCATCTAAGGGTATATATTCGAATTGGTATACTTGTACCAATTTCTGGTAGTATACGACATCATGGGCAATTCATGAAAATATGCCCATTTGCACCGCACATCCAATAGTTGCAATCCTTGAAACTTTCATTAGCTCTAGTATGAGCTCGTTTGAAGGTCTTTTTCGTCGGTGTTTGTTCGCAAGAACTGGATCCCTGAGCTTAATACCACCTTCTTGTTAGATCGTTTCTTTGTCCAGATTTATAACATCCGGCTTTCTGTCGCGACCACATCGTCCTTGGCCTTCAAGAATTTCTTTTTTCTTTCCTTCCCTTATTATAGGGTTGGAATCTGTTCTTCTTTCTTCTGGATTGATATGAAAGTTCTTCTCCGATTTCTGTTGGAAGATCTATCATACCACAAATCAACGGGGCTGACTTGTTGATCTTTCTCAATTTTTGAGATTCCTATGGGTAGTTGCTTGTTGACACCATTCTGACAACTTCCTATGAACATAGGACATCCTTCTTGACACGTTCTCAGTGGTTGTAATCCCTGATGAACATCTCCCTCCATGGACTGGGAAACTTCAGGAACAACAATTCTCTTACAACATCTTCGTATTATTTTAGAAGCGTCTGATATGTAATCAAAATCTTAGGATAATTAACTTATACGTGATATTGTTACACCTCCTGACCTACTAGCAGAGTTAGCATTGGCACGAGAGAAGTTTCCAACCGATATACATCGTATATTATCTATGAGAATTTTAATAACATAGAGTAAAATACTATATGAAGACTAATTTGTCCATAGCAAAATTAGATTGTATAAAGCAATTCATGGACATGACTTGAGGGGTAGAAATGACCCTTGGGTAGTTTTAATATGAGTTTTAGGAAATGTAGTATAGATGGTATGGATTTAAAGAAAATAGGTATTTTAAGATATTAGCCAAGAAAAAATAGGCAAAACTACTTCATCTGACTGAAAAGGAACACGCAGAATGTAAAACGCAAATCGAGAAACTAGTTTAAATAAAATATTTTATAACTTGAAAAACATAAGCATAAACATACTATAAAACATTGGAAATTTATTTTTAATAAATGGCTTATTACTCTATTTGATTGAATTTTTTCGTGATGAGATATTTGATTTTGTGAAATTAAATAGCGTATGATCAACTACATTTTGAATAAATAATTATGGTATATTAACTTTTTCAAATCCAAATTTTAATGAGTATGAAATAGAGATGAAAAGTTAGTCACATGAAATGAAATTGTGAGACAAACTGAATAAGTTCAATCATTTAATATTTATCTCGCATTGATTAACTAACATTAACCAGTCTTGTATATAAGTTGTTAGATTAGTGCTTGTAATAACTATGTGCACAAGTGAGGGGTCATAAAGTCCACACGAACATGCTGCCAGCCTCGCCCTAGTTATCGGACGAGTTCTACGAGCCATACGCATTCGACGAGCGGCCCCGGTTTCAAGGTCTGCAGTTGTGGACTTTGATCTTCAGTGTATTTATCTTTTGGACCGTCGATTTCTCGGGGACTAATTCGAGATCGTCTAGCTCGTTGGGCTCCTTCGAGCACGTGGATAACGTTGGTAAGCATAATTGCTCTAGGTGCAACGCTCGTGTTCAAGACTTGATAGAAGACACGGGTGCCGCCCCTAAGCTCCCTACAACGGTCATGTAACGCCTTAATGTTAATGACGCATTATTTGAGATGTGGGAAACATGGGGATAACGTTCCCCAAGATACCTCGTAGCGGCCAAGAAACATCCCTCCATTGTTAGGGGACACCTTCTTTGATTTTCAGCAAGATTTTTAGAAAGTAACAATTCCATTCAGTTCTCTTTCGGAAAACTTGTTGGTCGCGGATTAGTTCGTTCTATGTTGCCAGTGAACTCAAAGGCACTGGTTGATCTCTCCAATTGAGCTGTAGTCATTTATTCAACTTGACACGTGGGGTCCGGTATTCACGAACTTTAAAGAAGGAGCAGCTCGCAAAATCCAACCACTTCACCTACTCATGGGCAGATTGATAAACGCGCATTTTACACGTTTATTGTTGATTTCTAAAGATGATTTTAGATCGATAATGTGCGTTTATGTCTTGGATCTCAATGCTTGCTCTTGGGTTCCGTTTTGGTGTTTTGTAGCTTATAAGTTGAAAACCAAGCATGGAGCGAAGAGCAGCGAGCGAGGGCAACAATGAGGGCCTAGCGACTGCCTTAGCGGGTGCTAGCCAGACCCCGAGGAATAAGCACGAGCGCGAGCACGCATGCTGCGCACAGACGAAGGCTCGCGACCGACCTAGCGACCGCTAGGTCGGCCGTGGAAACACCGAGACACGCGCGAGGTCGGCGGCGAGACGTGCCCGTGATGATTTTCCATGCGACGCGACCACACCTAGCGACCGCGAGGTGTGGCCGCAAGGAGAGTCCGTACGTGAGCGCCCTGCCGAGAAACGAAGGATGGCCGAGAAGAGGAGGATCCCTCGCGACCGAGCTCGCGACCACGAGCCCGGCCGCGAGGCATGGCGGCAAATGCAAAAATTAGGGTTTCAGCCCTAAATCTATAAATAGGGCTTCACCCCCTCGCGCCCCCAACCTTCCCCATCGCGCTTTTACACGTTTTTCCTCAGTTTTTCTCTGTTTTCCACATATTTTCACTTTAGCTTTGATTTAGATTCATTCTAGTATTAGTTTTCCATCATTCTACATTAGTTCTACGCATTGTTAACCTTTGGAACGATTTCGTCCGAAGGAATTCCATCGTTTTCCCGTTTTCCGTTGAAGTTGGGATTTGAACCCAACCATTGTTCTTCAGACGCTTCCCTACGGGTTTTATCTATTTAATTCGTATTTTTATGATTATTTCGTATTTTATTCCGTTAATTATGTCTAGCTAAATTTCTTTTCTAATCCTAGGGTTTGCATGATTCTATCATATATGTTGTGATTCCTGCTATTGTTATTTACCTTCCAGGCATTGATTCATGATTCTTGGTGCTTAATTATATGTGTTGATTTATAATCAATCTTGATGCATATCATAGTTGCCGATTAATTACGTAATGATTTTAATTGTCGATCTTGAATGCATGATCGGATGAATCGTGGGCGAGATATGAACATTCGTAGGAAGCATATTCTTTATGATCCTTTAGGAGTTGCTTATTTTCCTCTAGAGGCGTAATGATGTCGGGAAAATTAGTAATCAATATCACTATTATAAATGGCGAAGTTGTTGGCTACATATGTGATCTTCCATCTTTTACGGATTAAAGCGGTTAATAATAAGCAGGATAAACATCGTAGTGGATAGGATTAGTGCATCCCTAGGGTTAGTCTTTCTTCATAGTTATCTCTTTGAGTTTTTATTGCTTTAGTTTATTTTCTTGTTGTCACCTTTGCTTTGGATTTAATTATCTGAAGCCATAAACCTTTTAAAACCAAATCTGTGCTTGGATAATGATGAAGTTTTGTTGAATTAGCTTCTGTGTTTTCGGATTGCAATCTCTGTGGATACGATACTCGACTTACCTTATACTTGCGCGTTTTTCGTGTGAGAAAAGTGAGCGATCAAATTTTGGCGCCGTTGCCGGGGATTGTTAAGATCACATAGGAATAATTTGACGATTTTGATTTATTAATTCAAGTTATTTATTATATTATTTATTTATTCTTGTCCGAGTTAAGCTCTTTTTTTTTCTCCAGGTAGTTTATGATCACAAGGTCCCAGGGACCTCCTGAGCAAACTCTTGACCCAGAAATCGAAAATTCCCAAAGGAGAAGGAGACGAGAAAGGAGAAGGCAAGCCATGGTGGCAAATCCGCACAACGGGGGTGTTCCTCCCAATGGGGTATACCACCCGAAAGCCGCAAGTCTTTGGCGAGTTCTGAGAGATGCGGCGGATGGCGGATATGGGACTCCTTGTCCTGTTCGAGACGAGACCTCTCGAACTACATGTACCGACCTCCCACCTTGAACAATTCCAAGGAGGAGGATGGGACCGCAAGTGGGCCTTGAACAATTTGAATTAAAGCCGTACGATCGGTATGGTGCAAGGAGAGCAGTTTGGGGGAGGTGTTACAGAAGACCCGAATGCACATCTCGAGACATTCCTCGACATTTATGACAACATCAAACAGAATGGGGTGCCACAAGACACAATCCGGATGCGCATGTTGGATTCTCTCTGCTGCCGGGCAAAGATTGGTTGAGCACGGGACGAACCGGGATAGATAGGGGAAACTTTGCGAAGTTCCTTTCAAAATACTTTCCGCCAAGCCAAAGCACAGAAGATCATATCTGAGATCTCCCACTTTTGCCAACAAGGAGACGAGTCGTTATTCGAGGCATGGGAGAGATTCAGGGGCTTATTGAGAAAATACCTCCAACACGGATTCTCTAAAAAGAGCAGCAGATCATGCAGTTCTATAGCGGGCTGACACTGTATACGAGAAGCATTGTAAATGCATCAGCAGGAGGCTGCCTATTGAATCGCCGTGTAGAGGAGGCCAGCCGCATCATAGAAGAGATGTCGGCCAACAGTTATCAATGGTCAATGGAGAGAACACCAGTGGTCAAAGCAGCTGCTGTTGAGAGTGACTCAAAATACGACGATCTTATGAAGAAGTTCACTCTTTTGAAGAGCCAGATCGAGACAGAAGATGTCAGCTATGTCAATCAGAGGAATAATGGGGGAAACCAGGCGTACCATCCGAACAATAGGAATCATCCTAATCTATCGTATGCCAATCCTAATAACTTCCAACAACCTCCACGAGCTTCACATGCGAATGGTATGATTCAAGAGCCGAAGCGGGGTTTAGAAGTTGATCGGCGATTGGTTGTGAGCAACCAACAAATGACGACAAATCGAGTCGATGGCGCACATCGAACTCGTTCATCAATAGAACTACTCGAGAAAGTTGCACATCCGGAATCCACCATGACAGCCATGGGCAAACACTTGAAGATCTTGGAGAATCGGATCGGTCGGATGGCGAGCAATGAGAATGCATGACCAAAGAGGGCCAATTTTCGAGTGTCTGAAGTGAACCCTAAGAATCGGTGTTTTGCTATCCGGTTGAGAAGTGGATCGGCGTATCGGACCCACCGGATGAAGAAGGGCGGCGGAAGAGCACCTCGCGATCGAGCTCATGACGCGAGCCCGGCCACTGAGACATCACACGTTCACCGGTCCGAGGAATACGAAGCGACCCGCGCCACGACGAAAAGCACATCGCGATCGAGATCGCGACCGCGAGCCCGACGCGAGAGATCGACAAATAGTCGGGGGCGAGCCGCGCCCGTGCGCGCACGCGAGGAAGAACACCAGTGGCGCGGGTCCCTAGCGACCTTTTCGCGATCGTGAGGGCGGCGCGAAGGAAGCCCAAGGTGCGAAATATCCGGCGTATACCCTCCGATCCCGTTCTCAAGTCGGCTAGCTAAGTTGAAATATGATGAGGAGTTCGCCCGATTCAAAGAGATATTCCAGAAAGTTGACATCAATTTACCTCTCTTTGAAGCGCTCAGAAAAATGCCGGATATGTTAAATTCCTCAAAGATGCATTAGCAAGCAAGAGAAAGTTGGGTAAATTTGAAAAATTAACCTCTCAGAAGAATGCAGTGCTATCTTACAAAAAAGTTGCCGCTCAAACAGAAAGATCCGGGAAGCTTCACGCTGGAGTGCGAGATTGCTGAGCACACATTCCCCAATGTGTTGTGCGATTTGGGAGCAAGCATCAATCGATGTGTTGAATGTATTCAACCGCTGGAGCTAGGAAGATGAAGCCAACAAAGATATCATTGATGATGGTGACGGTCGATCACATATCTAAGGAATTGTTAAAGACGTGTTGGTAAGAATTCGGGACTTTGTTTTCCTGCTGATTTTGTTATATTAGACATACCGAATTCAAGCATCAACCACTAATCTTGGGTAGACCTTTTCTAGCAACTGGTCGTGCTTTGATTGATGTGCAGAAAGGTGACCTCACGTTTCGTGTCAATGATGAGGAGCTAAAGATTTCAATATATGATGCCATCAAGCAACACGATAGTTCAGAGCCTGAAAATTGCTATTCGATCACCACTACCACAGCCAGCCCATTCTTGAGCTCGAATTTCAATAGACCATCAGACGAGTATGCTGCAAGGAAGAAGTGAACTCGGTATAAAAATCCGAGTGATTCGTTCAAGCTCAGTGGAAGCCATTCTTATACCAATTGGTGGGTTGTTGTAAATGCTAAGTACAAGGGCAAATCGAGGTTTGAAAAGCTGTCAGTTGTCAAATCGCCTGATTGATGAGAGGTAACGTCGATCTAGCGACGAAAAATCTAGCACTGGTTGGGAGGTAACCCAACGTGTTTTCTTGTTTTATGTTTTTCGTTTCGTTTTTCTTCTTTTTCTTTGTTTTGCTGTGTCTTGTTTGTTTGTTTTTAAGTCCCAAGGTATATCATCAATGGCGAGGATTCTATCCACCGCCGGAGTAGCGCGACATTTGAGGTAAGATCTCTCCCAATCACTCTCTTCTGCAAACATTATTGCCTCCATTAAACACTGTTGACAATAAGTTTGGGGGGGAGTGGTCGAGTGTGATGTGGTTGAGAGTCCTTTTATGTTTTGCGTTGTTTTGTTAAGTTATTATATGTTGGGGCTTTTGTCGTGTCTTTTGTGTTTTTGTTGTGTCGGTCGATCAACGAGTTGAAGTGAAATGTGTTAATCCATGTAGCCAATGATGATAGAAATTTTCTGTTAAATATGTGATAGTGCACATGATATGTTAGAAAATGACGCATGGATAACTTGAGATTGCTTATCTTGTTGTTTTTAACCATTTGCTAAAACCGTGAGACTTGAGCTTCACTATATACACATCTTGTTACAGTTTCTTTTATTTGTGTGATATCGTGCATGTAATTATCTTCTAGAACTTGCCGTTTTTCTGTGTCGAGGCTGCAATATGTGTTTTGAATATGGAAAGGATAAAAGGTCATCTTTGTTAAACCACATATTTACCCAAACACTAGCCCAATGATATATACTGTTTGTCGCCTTCTTTGAGCCTTTATTAGACTTTATCTTTTGTTAACCGGATGATAGGAGGTGAGGATGGATATGGAAATCAAATGGGAGAAAAATTTGTTTTGATATGCAAAGTGGGGATAAAAGATAAAGTATGGTACCCGTGTGAAAAAGAATAGACCCTATAAGCTTTATTACAAAGCCAAGAAAAGAAAAAATTTGTGAATAATATGAGCATAAAGGAAGTCAATTATCATAGTATATGGTACCTTGAGTGAATAAATGTCGAAATAGCATATTGGAAAGGAAAAGGAAATGGACAAAGTCCATATGAGCTGATTATAGAGATGGAAGTACTTGGAATATATATGAGTCACTTAGCCATATATTATCCTACCTTAACCAATGTGCCTACAATACAACCTATGAAAAGTCCTTTTTGATCCTAATTTGAATGCATTTGACGTGGTGGAGATATTAGAGAAATGGCAAGCCTATGGTGAGATTTTTGCATTGCATTGATTTTTGAGTGCATACACGTCCCTTATTTCTTTATGAGTTGAGTGTACTCTATATATTACGCACATGTCATTGTGAGGGTTGAATTGAATGAGATTTTTGCTTTCAATGGTTGTACATTGTCGATTTGACTAATGTCATCGTGTGCACTAATGATTTTGAGCTTTGAGATATTTCTGAGGCTTTATTGGTTAATCACCTTTGCTGACGCTCGTTGATCCTGTTTTGTGTCTCTCTTTCTTTTTGGTCTTGTTTTTGTTTGAGGACAAACAATGATTTAAGTTTGGGGGTTGATAAACGTGCATTTTACACGTTTATTGTTGATTTCTAAAGATGATTTTAGATCGATAATGTGCGTTTATGTCTTGGATCTCAATGCTTTTACATATTTTTGGAAGTTACTGCTCTTGGGTTCCGTTTTGGTGTTTTGTAGGCTTATAAGTTGAAAACCGAACCATGGAACGAAGAACGAGCAGACGAGGGAAAAAATGAGGGCCTAGCGACCGCCTTAGCGGCCGCTAGCCAGACCGCGAGGAACAAGCACGAGCGTGAGCGCGCATGCTGCGCACAGACGAAGGCTCGCGACTGACCTAGCGATCGCTAGGTCGGCCACGAGGAAACACCAGCACACGCGAGGAGTCCCAGCGGCCGCGAGACGTCCCCGCGACGATTTTCCATGCGACGCGACCATACCTAGCGACCGCGAGGAGAGTCCGTACGCGAGCGCCCTGCCGAGAAATGAAGGATGGTCGAGACGAGGAGGATCCCTCGCGACCGAGCTCGTGACCATGAGGCATGGCGGCAGACGCAAAACTTAGGGTTTCAGCCCTAAATCTATAAATAGGGCTTCGTCCCCTCGCGCCCCCAACCTTCCTTAGCGCGATTTTACACGTTTTTCCTCAGTTTTTCTCTTTTTCCACATATTTTCACTTTAGCTTTGATTTAGATTCATTCTAGTATTAGTTTTCCATCATTCTACATTAGTTCTACGCATTGTTAACCTTTGGAGCGATTTAAATCGAAGGAATTCCATCGTTTTCCGTTTTCGTTGAAGTTGGGATTTGAACCCAACCATTGTTCTTCAGACGCTTCCCTACGGGTTTTATCTATTTAATTCGTATTTTTATGATTATTTCGTATTTTATTCCGTTAATTATGTCTAGCTAAATTTCTGTTCTAATCCTAGGGTTTGCATGATTCTATCATATATGTTGTGATTCCTGCTATTGTTATTTACCTTCTAGGCATTGATTCATGATTCTTGGTGCTTAATTATATGTGTTGATTTCTGATCAATCTTGATGCATATCATAGTTGCCAGTTAATTACGTAACAATTTTAATTGTCAATCGATCTTGAATGCATGATACGGATAAGCCTTGAGTCGTAGCTGAGATAGGAACATTCGTAGGAAGCATATTCTTTGTGATCCTTTTGGAGTTGCTTATTTTCCTCTAGAGACGTAACAGTAATAGGGAAAATTAGTAATCAACTGTCACAATTGTCGAATGGCGAAGTTGTTGGCTACATATGTGATCTTCCATCTTATGCGGATTAAAGCGGTTAATAATAAGCGGGATAAACATCGTAGTGGATAGGATTAGTGCATCCCTAGGGTTAGTCTTTCTTCATAGTTATCTCTTTGAGTTTTTATTGCTTTAGTTTATTTTCTTGTTGTCACATTTGCTTTGGATTTAATTATCTGAAGTCATAAACCTTTTAAAACCAAATCTGTGCTTGGATAATGATGAAGTTTCGTTGAATTAGCTTCTGTGTTTTCGGATTGCAATCCCTGTGGATACGATACTCGACTTACCTTATACTTGCGCGTTTTTCGTGTGAGAAAAGTGAGCGATCACATATCTATGTAGGTGCTGCACTGAGCTCCAACCTAGTGCAAGTCCCAAACTTTTTCTTCTGTTAATTTGTTATTTTAAGCCCAATCCAAATTAGTTAAGTCCAAAATAATTAAAAAAATTAAAACAAAGTTATTATCTTTTGAATTGCTTTCTTTAAGTGTTGCCTTAGATCCTACAAAAACTCTCAAACCATTCAATAGGAAAATTCTATCTTGAAGATTTCACTGATTAAGTCATTGTTTCATTAGAGTACGAGTTAAGACAGTATAAGCATGATGTGATAGTGATTCAAGAGTTTCAAATTTCTACATCACCTTATGTTAACTAGACTAATTCATCTAATTTTTACATTGCTTGTTTCTACTGCTATAATTGAACAAATATTTTCCGTAATGAAGCATGTGAAGACGATACTTCGTAACAAGATGGGGAATGATTTACTTGATGATTCATTAATGCTTCATATTAAAAGAAATTTTATTAAATATATAGATATAGACTCAATTATTGATGGATATGTAATGAAATCTTACAAGACACAAACTTATAGAAATATAGAAATACTTTAGTATTTATGAAATTTAATGCGCCGAAATATTTATTTTTCAGTTCACCCATTATCGACTTCTGAAACCATCCATGAGGACATTGAATCTAACCAACTCCCCATGCAGTGGGTTGTGTCTATATATATGAAAGTAACCACTTGCATTCCGTACATGCTTGGAAATTTTTACATTAGACCTTTTTCAATCATATATATCATAAATTCATCGAACCTAAGTTTTTGACTCATTCCAGTTCATCAGAGTTCGTTGTTCCATGAGACGAAAATGGTTCGTCTTTGGAGACAACATACCAATACTAAAAACACTATATGGCTAGTGGTAGAGTGGAATCGTATCTCGTGCCTTTAAAATTTTGTATTAAATTGACCCAAAAAAAAAAACACTATAGAGAGAAAATTTGACGATTACTGCTTTAGATTTTGTAATCTTATATCCCACATTTCTACTTGGAAATTCAATTTCGAATTATAATTCCGGAATACGTGTACTTGATGTTACAACATAAAACTATCGATAACAAATTTGTAAAACCAAACACAAAAATGGCAGGTTCTGTGGTTCATTTGTGCACCGCAACTACATGATACGTTTAAAGAAAACTAAATCTAAAGTGTAGAACAAATTACTGAAAAGCTCGCCTCCAAGAAAAAAAATACAATTTTCTCTTTTAATTTTAAAATAAGGAAAAGTAATAATCATGCCTTTCAACTCAATCTCAAATTTCCGCTTCCATCATCTGATAGAGGAAACATGGGAGTTTGGGGTTAATATTACCAATTAGTTATAAATAAAAAGAAGAAATCATAAATTTAGGAGTTTAGACTAATTTGAGAATCCTAACAAATAAATTCGATTAAAGGAAAAATAATTATTATATCAGTCCAAAAATGATGGATTTGCTGAGTGCATAATACATATTCCATGTTCCATTAGGAGCATATTCCTATCTATTTTCTTTTTCTGTGGGAGGGTATATTGTACAAATCCCCGCATCTAATCCTTATACAGCTAAATGGATATGATTCATTCCATCATATGTATGACAAAATATTCAATAAGAAAAATCAGATTGGTACAAACATGTGCTTAATATGTGAGTATATATATATATATATATTGAGAAATTCAAATAAAAATCTTATTTAAAGTGAGAATGTGATAATTATGTTCAATCATTAGATCACGAAAATCTATGGTGATGTATCACTTTGCTAGATGAGAGCATTGTGCATCATCTAGGTTCGAATATCATAAGGAGTAAAAATTCAATTTTTTTTCTTTAGTACGGTAACTTTCATGAAGAATGCATTGCTCTCACGTTTGTATGATAACAAAAATTTTACAATTCATACATACATACATACATATATATATAGAAACTCAAACAAAAACATGTAAAGTTAATGCATTTTATGTATAAAGTTACTACACTACGAGGCTTTTACCAGAACTTAAGATCTAGTGCATTAATTTTATACGTAAAGTACATTGATTTTTATGTTTTTACGAAAAAATAGGTTTTAATTATAACTCAACCCTTGTCTCAATCCACTAGCTCTTAACCAATTGAATTAAGCTTGTGGCAGCATAACTCAACCCTATATATATAGGAGTTAGTTATAGAAGGAATTACATGTTAGATAAGAACTAAGAACAAATAATCACCCTCAAATTGAATAGGATCAGATTGCTTATAATTAATTAATGATAAATAAAGTCAAATCCCTAATTTTAGCTATTTAGAGATCCACATCTCGAAAATCTCTCACATTTCGTTCTTTATTGTTCATGTAATCGTAGTTCTTATACATGTGATCGTCGTTCTTGTTCATGTGTGATCTTTCACATTCCAATTCATTGTTATGTTCATATAATTTATATTGATGTTTATGTAATTATAGTGATTGTGCATGTGAGAAAAATTATTGTTAATAAATATATAAATCCCTTGATTATAGTGTTAAAAACAGTTATAATTAAAATATGATGATAATAAATGATTGATAATTAATCTTGACCATTAAATTATAAAAATGGAAGGAACATATTAGTTCTTAGTTCTCAATTAGAATTTGAGTCTTTATTTGATCTACTTACTATACATATAGAAACTCTCTTCATTTTAGAAACTAGAAATCAATATAGTATATAGATCTTGATGAATGATCAAGATTGATTTTTCCAAATGGAACGTGCTTTCCTATGCATAACGTAATACTTTTTTTATGGTTACGTTTTTAAGTTTAAGACAACACTTTTATGCATAAAATAATGTTTTATTATTATTATAATTATGCTGGATTTACAATTTCTAAAATAGAGAGTATTTTTACCAAATCTCATTCCTATATTAATATATGTATTGATGTTACGAACTCATCAAATTCAAATCCTAATATCACATGATGTTTTGATTCCTCGACTTGTTCAACGAATAATTGTTATCTATATAATATCTCCTTTTCTATTTTTAATGTATTTGCTGATAAGCTATCATCTTGAACTGCAAAAAGAAAAAGGAAGTCAGTAGGAAAAAAAGAATAGGATATAAAGCTTTCTAAAAGCACATCAATTCTATGGCATATCATATCATTTATTCCAGCTAAAATAATCATATAGATCCAACAGATTGTAATTAATGGCTCAACCCATTATATAACACTCTTTATCTCCTGGAAATTTGTTCTTAATTTTTCTTTTCATGTAGTCTCCTAAATTTGTTCATTTTCCATTTATAGAAATTATCCCATAAATTACTCATTACTTATTATTATCTTTAATAACACTCTTTATTTAAGTCTTTATTATCCATAGTCTAATATTATCCCTGTTTATTACCCTCAACAACACCATTTATTTACATATTTTACCACTCATAATCCATCACTAATTAATTTAACACTACACTACACTAATATGATACACTTACTCCACTTCCAAAATACTCAACAACTTATATTAAAATTCGCATCGAAGATTCTCAAGAAAGTAAAGTTATTAGGGAATCTGATTCCTGGGAATATGACTACTGGGAATATGAATTCTAGCATATTACTTATCATGTGTTTGGAATATATCAGAAAAATTATAGGATTTTGAATTATGTGTTTGGTTCAAATACTCAACTGAGAAATGTAATAATTAATTGATTATTAACAAGTATAAAAAATAATATTATTATCACTTTTTTAAAATTTACTTGGAATATATAACAAATTTAGAAAATAAAATACAACAAAAAACATACAAAAACTATCATATGAACTTAATTAGAAATAAGCAAATATAAAAATAAACAAGTACCGTAAAACCATAAGTAGTCAATGACAAAAGATATAAATAAATTCTACTTAACAGTTAAATTTTAAACTAATCTACTCCATTAATTCTATTATTTGGATTCTTATTTATTTCATGTGTTGTCCTAAAATGTGAAAATTTAAAGTTTGATTTTCTTTCTAAGCTTATAGCATAGCATCGAAACGTTGAGGTCAATTATACAAATAATAGTGATCTTCTTCATGACTATAGATGGGAATGCTTCAAAATTAGGCCAAATTGTGGAGTTCAAATAGATTTAAATCATTAATTTCACAATAAAAGTTTTATCCAAATCTTTAACAAATTCAACTCAAGCTAATGAGACATTAATTCGAACTTCACAACAAGAAAAATTTCACCTTCATCTTTTCCACAAACACAAAATCACATCAATCAATCCATTAATAAAATAAGCATCCTATGAATAATTTCACCTATTGAACACTGTTAGCAGTGTTGCTGAGTTTGAACAAGTTCTTTTCTCTCTCTCTCTCCTTCCAAAATATTTATCTTTCTCTCTCTACAGAAAAATACAGATATAACATAATATGTTCTTATATTTACACCTCTCTTTCTTCTCTACTCTATATTCATATATTTCAACTATATATATATACAAATACATATAGACTAAACCACTAATAGAAACAAAGCGAAACATGCATCATAAAAAAGCAAATCCCACACAAATTTCAAAGAATGAATGATTAGATCATTCGAAAATAATAAATAAATTAATAAAAACTTAAGAGAGAGAAAAGAAAAAAAGGCACTAACTTGCATAAATAAGGCACCGACGATGACAATTTGCAGAGAGCAAAAGAGAAGATTGCTGATAGCGATGGAGAAGAATTACATGAAAGAGAGGAGTGAGAGATAAATAACGTCTTTCATTTAAAATCCTCAAATTAAGGAAAAAGAATATATAGGTTAGGATGAGGAATAAGAATCGTGGAATTTAACGTAATTTTCCTTGTTTTTAGGAATCATATTACTTTCCTTATTTTTTATAATTAAACCAAATGTATCAATTTAATAGTTAGGAATCAGACTACTTTCCCAAAGCACAATCCTTAACAAACAAACGGATCCTAAGAGCGTAATACTATTATATTTTTCTATATTTTGACCATTTTTAGCAATTTGATTTAATATATAGCAATTTCAGCACTAAAATAGAGCAAAATCTAATCTACATCTCTAGCGGCATGTTCTATTATACATGAAAAGGAAACATTTCAGTATATGCTTTTTTATTTGTTTATTTTTGACAGGACTAAATTTCTATAATAATAATAATAATAATAATAATAATAATAATAATAATAATAATAATAATAATAAGGATTAATCATGTTTGTATCCCCAATTTTCAATGTTTACCAGAAAATATCCCACACGAACATTTCTTTTTAAAAAATTTCAACTTTGTTTTGACAGAATAATGAGTCACATTGTTGGATTCGTCGTGAATCTATTTTTCCACTAAAACATCAAAATGACGTTGTTTTGACGCTTAGGTGGAAAATAAATAAAGGGTTAATCATATATTATGTCTCAAATTTTCAGTGTTTCTCTTCGAAAACCCTCAATTATGGGAAAGTTTGATTTATGTCTTTCTTTATGGAATTCGACGACGGAATGACGAGTCACCTAACCAAATTTTAAAGTGGACTTCTTTTTTAATTTCCACCTAAAACGACATCGTTTTGATGATTGGATGGAAAAAATATGAAAGTTTCTCACTCTGCAAGTTATCAATCCATTCATCAATGTTGTTGAGCTAATACTCCAATGGGCCTTTGTTTTAGCAGTCGGACTACTCCGACATAGTCATTCATGATCTAGAGCTCCAAGTTCTGTTGACGTCAACGACTATTTGGTGGGCACTGACTTGTTCTAAAACTCTATCCTCTCTGACTTTATTAATGCTAATCCACTTTTCCTTGTAATCTTATCTCTCTCATTTTGATGCTTAAGTGAAAAAAAGTCAACCTAAGAATTCGATAAGGTGATTCATCATTTAGTCGCCTGATTCTATAATACAGAGTATAAATCGAACTTTTTTTCAAAGTTGTGAGTTTTAAGAGAAACATTAGTTGATGACATTTTCTGGAAAATAATGATTGTTAGGAACACAAAACATCCAAACAACATCATTTTGATGCTTAGGTGAAAAAATAGCCCACATAAGAATCTGGTGAGATGATTCATCATTCTATCTCCAGATTCTATAAAGCGGGACATAAATCAATTTCTTTTCTCAAAATTGAAAGTTTTTGAAGAGAAAATATTAGTTAGAGATATTTTATAAAAAACTTCAAAAAATAGGGACACAAAACATAATTACTCCAAACAATAACAATAACAATAACAACAATAATAATATTTCATATATTTGACACATGACATATCTCATTACATTACGTGATCTTACACAATCTTTTTTAACGAAAAAAAAAGTATTATCTATGAAAATTTAGCACCAACATACTATTAGAAGTAGGTCATAAACTTTTTTTTTGTATTATGGAAACCCGCAACCGCTACCTACGATGCCTATTGGGTAAACCCCACGTTCATATGCAATAGCCTGGAAACCTTTAACAATACTAAAAGGAGAGAAAGTTTTAGATATTAATTCCAACAAAGACTAAATTTTAGGAACCGATTTATATACTAATGAAGTCAACTAAATACTTGTAATTTATGATCTTTTAATTGAAGCATACTGGACCAACCCAACCCCACCACTTTGAATTGATGATGAATCGAAGAATCGGATCCCAATAATTGCTTTATATACCCAAAACCTACGTGCATAAAATAATTTAGAAGCACAGTTGTCTAGTTGGAAACATAGTTATGTAACAAAATTATACTTTGTCCGTTTTGTTGTTGTGACATGTCTTCCACTTTAGGTTGCGCGGTTTAAGAAGTCTTTCATAAAATATTTTTATATTCTATTGTTTGAATGTTGCTTTCGGCTCTGTAAAAGCACCTTTTTCCCGTGGAAAATGATAACAAAGCCAATAAAAATATTGTTTTAACATAGACCATGATCAAAATTAAACCTGCACTTACAATAACACGCCACCATTTTTTTTTATAACAAATATCTAATCTTCTGTACAGGGAAAAGTAATTTTTCGGTGCCATAACTTAGTCAACATCTATTTAATTTTCTAGTCCTTTTTAATTAATCTGTTAGGATTGTATTGTTTGAATACTATAGATTTTAAGATAGTAACTAGCTATAAAATTAAATCTTTAGAAGGTAAAAATACTAACTTTGAGGTTTCTTAATTTGTTTGTAGTCTATGATTGTTGTAAACACACAAAATATTCAAATATAAATGATAAGAAACAGGCAATAGAATCAAAAGGACAAAAATAGTTGGAAAAAAAGTTTTCTCCTTATTTTAATATCATTATTGATAGAAAATTGACTATAAATATTGTTAGATCCTGGTTAAAATCTACAACAAATATTACCTAGAATGTGTGAAATGAAGATAATCGAGAAAAATACTAGGTCGTGAGGTAAATTCCTTCTATGAAGCTTCAAATAGAAAGTAATGAACCTGCAAAACAAGCCCGAATGAGGTTTTTTTGGAGAGAAACTCTGACGTTCAAGCTAGTGTTTACCCGAGAGCATTTACAGTAGTGAGAGTGAGAATATGCGTCTAGTAGATGTCGTAGATACTGCGTACCTTTTGGTATTGTAGGGAGGTTGGTATGTATGAGGGATTTGGTTCAGTCATACCTTAGGTATGAGTATATGTCCTCAATAGTTGGGTTGATCATGTCGAGTTTGTGCCCCTATAACTAAACCATATGAATAATTATCACCCAACAATAGATGCTTGTAGACTGCGAGAAATTCAGCCATAATTTTGTGGTATTCTAAGCTTGGTTTTTAGAGGCTAGGGAAACGCGGTAGGTCCTTCCCATGTCGGATCAAGCTTGTTAAGACGCCTGCTCGGCTTGTTTCATTATTCCAGAGGACGAGGTCGCCACTTGGAGTGCGGAGGCCTTTACCTCTTGTAGTAAGGCGCGAACCGCTCTCAGACTTGGCTTCGCTTATGAAGGCGAGCTCGCCTCCCTCGAGGGCGCCAAGGTCTGGCCCGCAGTCTTCCTGCCCCGGCCCGGTCGAAGTGGAGAGGCGAGGGTTTCAGCGCCGATCTCTGCCGATGACGGCCTCGGCACCGTGACCAGTGCTGAAAGCGGTTTCCCATGACAAGTCGTGGGCGTGGTCCCGTAGACCAGAGGACTTGAGGGAGATTTTCACCCGGCCGCCTTTAGCTCGGTCCAATTTTTCTTCAATCCAGCACGATCGTGCGGTTCGTCACTTTGGTCTCGACCATTCGCCATGGGGTGCGACCGAGGTGAAGCGCTGATCGATCCAAGCTCTTCGCAAGTTTTGTCGACGAACCGGGTGCCATTGTCCGAGACCGATGCGGGATGCCAAGCAGACTATATTTTCCACACAGCGTTGAATCCTTCTCGCCGTGAGGCTCGAAAGTGGCCTTCATTTTGTGAAGTAGTTCATGGCCACGACTAAATATCGGTACGACCGTGCTCGGTCGAATCGGGCCAACGATGTCGATCCCCACCGCATGAAAGGCCACGGACCGCAGTCGCCGCATCGGCCCCGAGGCGCCTCGACGGGAGCTGATCCGCACTTTGGGCACTCGACGAGCTCGCCGAATTCGCATTTGCAGGGTGGGCAAGCAGATCCCGACCTCGCCTTTTCAAAGTGCTCGCGACCCGATGTGGCTTCCACAAGACCCCTGTGGATTTCGTTGAGCACATAGTCCGCTTTTCCGCCCGGCATCTCGTGAGGGTCAAGGTAAGACTTCCAGAGTGCGCCTCACGCATGAGATACTTCCGGATTTGGCATCATCTTTGGCTTCGAGTCGATCCAAGGTAGGCGCCGTGTTCCGTGTACTCCGACCTCAAGCCTTATCCGCAGTACCGAAGATGATCGCCGACCGAGGCCCCAATGTCGATATAGACCCGTGGACGCTTTTGTCAGGCCCACCGCACTGTGATGATGATGGCCGGCCCCGGTGCGGCATGATTGGGCACGGGTCCTCGAGAACGTTATGTTCTCACCATCCCGAGTCGCTTGTTCTTCTGGCTCTTCAGGCCGACCTCCCGCATCGCATCTTCGTGGACGACCTCGCCGCCCCGAGGGGCCCCAGAACAACGAGACTGCCCATAGCGCTGGGACCTTCGCCCGCCGCCTCAGTCGCCACGGGTCGCCGCCGGCAGCTGTTGCCGCCCATTCCTTCGCCTCGCTCTCGCTGACCACCTCCGTCCGAGGTACTTTTGAGGCCCCGCCTTTAATGAGCTCGTCGATCCGCGGAGCCTGTGTTTCGCAGCCCTCGGTATCATGGACCATACCCTGGTGATAGTCGCAATACTCCTCAGGACCTCGATCCTCTTTCATAGGGGCTGGCCGGAAGAGCTCCTGCGTGAGCCCGACATTTCCGCCTCGATTTGAGCAGGGAGGCATCGCCGGTGGTTGGGCCGAGGTCCGAGCCTAGACTCCACGGCCCTCGATTCTGGTCGAGCGCGCCCCGCGACCGCGCCCGAGATCGGCCGTCCGCTTTTTTCTGACTGCCGTCCTGCATCTCCTGCTCCGATCCGACTGCCTCCTCGACAGTTGTCCACCGTGTTCCAAAGCTTGCTCGCCGCCTTTGGTTTCTCCCTCGTGATTTCTTTGTTCGCTACGGTCGGATCCCGCTTGAACGCGCTGACGATGTAGAGATCGTTGTCGCCGCCAATTTGAGCGACTGATTTAACCCCGAGACGGTTCGACATCGCTCGCCCCGCCTCGCGGATTGTGAGTATTGATGGAGTCGGGTCAGGGCGGCATCTTCTCGATAGAAGCGCCACTGAATCGATCCACGAGGTCCCGGAACAAACCAACAATAGATGCTTGTAGACCGAGAAATTCAGCCATAATTTTGTGGTATTCTAAGCTTGGTTTTAGAGGCTAGGAAGGATAACAAATCTTAGTCTCTCTCTCTCCCCAACATGGTTTTTTGGCAAAGGAAAGTCAATGTTGGGATTCGTTTTCCGTTCTATCCCCCATTTTTGGTAGATCTAGCGACCTTCTATAGGATTATCCTTAACCAGCTTTATTAGTCTTCCATTCGCAAAGCCATTTTTCTTTCATATAATTCAGCGAGAGTATGGGTTTTATCATATTTTCCGGATCTTCTTCGCTTGCCATGATCTGAAGGTCCTCATATGCTTCTATTATTTCTCCTCGAAACCTAAGAGCCCCATTAACCCCTACGGAGGAGCTTCAGGTGTCGATAAACATTGGCAGAAGAAGTACTTCTTCATACCTCCTCTCGACAGTCAAAGTTGGCCCTTTCCCGAAGTGGACCTACATACAAACCTACGGGAAGTCTTCACCATCGATGGTGAAGACTTCAAAGTCCTCATGGAGATCAATGCGGCGTTCGAGGAGAAACACGATCTTATGCTCCATGTGACGAGGAACACAGACGTTCCATTCTTCTGGGGCTTATGTCTGAAACTCTGGTGTCAGCCACCTGGCTCGGGAATGTTCACCTCTGTCTTTCCTGAGTTGATTTTTACTGGCCAATTTCTTATTTATGTCTTGCTTTGTAGGAGGCACTAGCGATAGTCGTGTTGTTAGAGTGGGCAACAAATACGATTTTGTGCGTACCAACAATATCGCCATACGGGTGAGACTGCAGTACATAATTACCGAGCTGTAGGAAAAGGATAAGGAGCTAATGACGGCCACTGCATCTCTGAGTAAGAGGGTGTTTGGTTGAGCTTATAAGCTCTTTAAAACAACTTATAAGCTGTGAAAATAAGCTTCAACGGCTTATAAGCTCCCTTTAAAATAAGTTAGTCAACCATAACTTATTTTTTCATAAACTTATAAGCAATCATGAATTTACCAAAATAACCTTATTATAGTTCATTATTTCCTACACATATACTATCAAGTTCACCTCTCGTCAATTTTATCTCTCAAACTCACGATTGTTTCTCTAGCTTATAAGATCAATTATCCAAACACTTTAACAACTTATAAGCTCTTGAGACATTACCTCTTATAAGCTCTTGGAGCTTATAAGCTCTTTGAGCTTATAAGCTCTCTAAAATAAGCTTAGCCAAACACCCCCTAAGTCAAATGAGGAGAAGACAGAGCTATGACGCAAGGTACAGGAGAATGATGAGAACTTAAAGTGCTATTTTGCTCACTCAAAAGGATGTAGAATACTCTGCATAGCTGAAGGGAGCTTAACGAGCTGCATTGGACGGGAGACAGGGGGGATTGGAAATCATCCTCAAGTACTGCCGCCAGCATATTATAACGACCACTCTCCCCCTTGGGCAGAGGTTCATGCAGATTATAATAGAGATTTGGTGGAGGCTTATTTGAGGACCTTTGACTTCATGCGTAGAATCGGCAAGGCCATCATTCACTTCGTCGGATTTGCCGTGAATGCTTATGTGGAGCTGGGACGAATGCACTTGGTGATAGGAATATATGAATTTTAATAATGTATTCAAGCTTCCCTAGCATCTTTCTTGAAATATCATAATTCACCATATATTGATTATATCTCTCATATATTTCTATAAATTTAATACAACACATTACACATAGGTGTTTAAAGACAAACCTACGAATTGACGGCATAGACAATCGATTACTGACTCCAGCTTTGATGTTCTGAATTGTATTCCGGCTGTCCAATTCTTCAATACTCAATGAAAGTATACTATGAAGATCACTAAAAATTCTCCTATCTAGCTCTTATGATTTTTGAAAATCACAATTGTATATATTTTGATATTTGTTGTAAATATAGATTTTATATTTATCCCATATATTAAGGATAACCAAAACCCTAACCCTAATTTGTATCTCCTATAAATAGAGGCTTTAACCTCATAATAATACATACTCATTTATCTCTCTACTTTGTTCTCTCTACTTTCTCTCCACTTTATAACACGTTATCAATACAATAGTTCTTTTTTTATTGTTTTGTTCAATTGCCTCAAGAATACCAAAGTAACGATTCTTCAAAGGTTGAAGTGAATCAAAGAATTGCACAAATGGCAAATATCACCAAACTTGAATTCGTTGCACTTGACATATCTGGCAAGAACTACATGTCACGGACTCTTGATGCCGATGTCCATTTGATCTCAATGGGTTTGGGGGAGACGATTAAAGAAGGAAACAAAGCATCCCAGCAGGATTGCGCTAAGGCACTAATTTTCCTTCGTCATCATCTTCATGATGATTTGAAAATTGAGTATCTCACCGTCAAAGATCCAAGTGAATTGTGGAAAAACCTACAAGAGAGGTTTGATCATCAAAGGACTGTTATCCTTCCTAAAGCTCGATTCGAGTGGATACATCTTAGATTGTAAGATTTTAAATCATGAGTACATATAATTCTAAATTATTTAGAATTAGCTCTAAATTGAAACTTTGTGGAGAAACAATCACTGATGCAGACATGCTTGAGAAAACATTCTCAACATTTCATGCCTCGAATGTGCTCCTACAACAACAATATAGGGAGCGCAGTTTCAAAAAGTACTGTGAACTAATATCTTGCTTATTGGTTGCTGAACAAAATAATAAGTTGCTCATGAAAAACCACGAGCTACAGCCCACAGGTTCCACTGCATTACCTGAAGCTAATGCAACAATCAAACATGAGAGAAGTAGTCATGAGAACCACCGTGGACGTGGGCGTGGATTTGTACGTGGACGTGGGCGTGGACGTGGACGTGGTAATCCATACCACGCAACATCTAGCAACAAAAGGTATAAGACATACAAAGACCACAATCCATATACAAGGGAAGTCAAATGTCATAAATGTGGCATGACGGGGCACTGGTCACGTACCTGTCGTACGGCAAAACACCTTGTGGATATATCAAAATTCAATCAAGGGAAAAATGAAGAGTGAGACTAATGTCCTTGACTATGACGGTCCAATTAATACTACTCACTTAGATGTCTCCGATTTCTTTGTTGACCCAAAAGGAAACATTGATGACTTGATTGGTGGTGGTGTAGTAGAAGACAAGAATATGAATTTTGTGTAATCAGTTTTATCGTATTTCTTTGTTAGGAAGTTTATTCATTTTACTTATAAAACTTTGTTTCGTTTTAGTTGTTGCATTTTCTTACAAAACATTATTTAATTTAAGTTGTTGCTTTCAAGATGTTATATTTTGAAACAATTGTTATTTTCTTCAAATTGATTATCTTTTATTTATCTTGTTCACAAAAAATCTTAGAAATTCAAATGGATTCTTTGGATATCTGCTTAGTTGATAGCCACCACACACACCATTCTCCCAAGTAAAAATATTTTCTTGTCGACATTAGTGAAGACAATGTTAATACTATATCGTGCATCGAACATTATTCAAGGCTCGAAGAGCTTGTATCATTTTACCAAATGATACTAAATTAAATATTAAAGATGCCCTTTATTCTAGTAAATCTAGAAGAAATTTACTAAGTTTTAAGGATATCAGGTGCAATAGATACCACATTGAGACAATATCAGAAGGTGATAATGAACATTTTACATAAATTCTTTTCAGATTTGCCGTAAACAAACAAAAGAAAAATTATCAACACTACCATCCGGAATGTATTACACATTCATAAAAGCAATTGAGATAAATCATGTCATGAACCCAAGTTCAATGACACAAAGAGCTTTATACTTTGGCATGATAGATTTGGACATCTAGGAGCAACTATGATGCTTACGAATAATTAATAACTCATATGGGCACAATATAAAGAACCGTAAGATTCTTATAACTAATGGATTCTCATGTGATTCTTGTGCAAAGGCAAGTTAGTCATTAGACCTTCCTACACAAAGGTCAATTTTGAATCTCCATCTTTCTTGGAAAGAATTCAAGGAGATATTTAGGACCCATACATCCACCATGTGGACCATTTCGATATTTTATGGTATTGATTGATGCTTCTTCTAGATGGTCTCATGTATGCTTGCTTTTACTAGAAATGCAATGCTCGCTAGACTACTTGCTCAAATAATAAAATTAAGAGCTCAATTCCATGACAATCCAATCAAGAAGATTCGCTTTGATAATGCTAGTGAATTTTCGCCTCAATCATTTAATAATTATTATGGCTATTGAATTGAGATTGAACACCCGCTGCTCATGTCCATACTCAAAATGGTTTAGCAAAGTCGCTTATTAAACGCCTTCAACTTATTGCTAGACCACTACTTATGAAGTCAAGACTTCCTACTTCTGCTTGGGGTCATGCCATATTACATGCTGCAACATTAGTTCGTATTCGGCCGATAGCCAACCACCAATACTCCCCTATGCAAATAGCTCTTGGTCAAGAACCTAATGTTTCTCATCTACGAATATTTGGTTGTGTTGTTCAAGTACCAATTGCACCCCCACAACGTACAAAAATGGGTCCCCAATGAAGACTTGGGATATATGTTGGATTTGATTCACCTTCAATTATAAGATATCTTGAACCTTTAACGGGTGATTTATTTATCAGACGATTTGGAGATTGTCATTTTGATGAAATGACATTCCCAACACTTCAGTGGGATAAACCTACATCTTCAAAAGCATAAGGAAATTTCTTGGAATGAAAGAACTTTATCACATTTTGATTCCCAAGTAATCAATGTGAACAAGAAGTCGAAAAGATAATTCATTTGCAAAAAGTTGCAACTCAACTTCCTGATGTTTTTGTAGATACAAGAAAAGTGACATTATCTCACATCCCTGCTGCAAATATTCCAGCCATAATTAATGTCCATGAAGGACAAATAACAATGACAGCAAATGAATCAAAAGTTCGTCAAAAACGTGGTCGACCAGTTGGTTCCAAAGATTCTATGCCTAGAAAAAGAAAGACGCAAGATAGGGACCAAACAATGACGGAAATGATTAATCAATCAAATGAAAGTAATGTAGTTCTTAAAGAACTACAAGTGTCTGAAAATCATGAGATCTCAATTAATTATTTATCTTCTAATAGAATATTGAGAGAAATAATGTCGCCATGGATGATATATTTGCATTTAATATGGCTCTTGAAGTTGTAAATGAGGATCCCGAACTACGATCGGTTAAAGACTCCAAAATAGAGATGATTGGCCAAAGTGGAAAGATGTCATACAAATGTAATTAAATGCATTAGAATTGAAAACTTTTGGACCTGTAGTCCTAATACCGAAAAGTGTTATCCTCGAGGATATAGATGGGTCTTTGTTCGAAAGAGAAATGAGAAAATAAAATTACGAGATATAGAGCAAGACTCAGAGCAAAAGGTTGCTCTCAAAGACCCTAATTGATCATGAAGAAACATACTCTCCAAAGAATGGACGCAATTACTTTTAGATATTTCGATTAGTTTGACCGTGTCACAAATGCTTGATATGCGCCTTTATGGATGTAGTAATCGCATATCTATATGGTTCACTAGATAGTGACATATATATGAAAATCCCCGAAGGATTTAAAATACCTGAAGCATGTGAATCAAAGCCCAAAAGCATGTTTTCAATCAAATTACAAAAATCATTGTATGGGTTGAAACAGTCTGGACGTATGTGGTATAATAGACTCAGTGAGTATCTATTAAAAGAAGGATACAAAAATGATGATGTATGCCCCTGTGTTTTCAAAAGAAAACTGAAAATGGATTTGCAATCATATCAGTTTATGTTGATTACTTGAATTTGATTGGAACTCCCGAATAGCTCAATAAAACTGCTAAATACTTGAAAAATGAATTTGAGATGAAAGATTTAGGAAAGACAAAATTTTGTCTAGGTTTGCAAATTGAACATGTCCTGAAGGTCTATTTGTTCACCAATCTACATACACAGAAAAAGTGTTAAAACCCTTTTACATGGATAAAGCGCATCCATTACCATCACCAATGGTTGTTAGAACACTTGATGTAAATAAAGATCCATTTCGACCTATTCAAGATGGGGAAAAGATTCTTGGTCCTGAAGTATCATACCTTAGTGTAATCGGAGCATTGACTTATCTAGCTAATTGTACTAGACCAGATATAGCTTTTTTCTGTAAATCTTATAGCAAGATATAGCTCTACACCTACTTTAAGACATTGGAATGGTTTTAAGCACATCCCACGTTACCTAAAGGGTACCAATGACCTCGATTACATTATTCAAAAAGTTACGAGTATTCTCTAGTAGGGTATGCGACACGTGTTATTTATCCGATCCACATAAAGTTAAATCACAAACCGGCTATGTTTTCACATATGGAGGAATCGCTATATCTTGAAGTCCGTGAAGCAAACTTTGATCGCAACATCCCGAAATCATTATGAAATCATTGCAATCCATGAAGCAAGTCGAGAATGTGTATGGTTGAGAAACATGATAAGTTATATCCAAGGATCGTGCGGATTGGCTTCACCAAAGGACAATCCAACTGTGTTATATGAAGACAATTATGCTTGCATCACGCAACTAAAAGGAGGATATATCAAAGGTGATAGGACAAAGCATATCTCTCCAAAGTTTTTCTACACACATGATATTCAAAAGAGTGGCGACATCAACATTCAACAGATTCGCCAAGTGATAATCAAGGACTTATTCACAAAAGTTGCTACAACATCAACATTCGTAAAGTCGGTACATAAGATAGGCATCGTAGACTCAAAGATCTGCAATGATAAAATGGAAAGCAAATTGTACTTTTTTCATTCGACCAAATTTTTGGGTTTTTATTTGGCAAGGTTTTAATGAGGCAGCATTTTTCTTTCTTTTTTTATGTTTGATCATTCAAGGGGAAGTGTTGTAAATATAGATTTTATATTTATCCCATATATTAAGGATGACCAAAACCCTAACTCTAATTTGTATCTCCCTATAAATAGAGGCTTTAACCTCATAATAATACACACTCATTTATATCTCTACTTTATTCTCTCTACTTTCTCTCCACTTTATAACAATATTATGATTTTCTACTATTTTGTATTTATAAGATCTCCAAACCCTAGTCCTTTAGGATTAGAACTTTATCTCCAAATACAATAATAATTATCTTCTAACTAGAAATTCCTTTATAGATAAGAATTATCTCGTGATATCTTTTAAGATCAGATAATTATATCTAGACTAAGATATGTATTAAATAAATAATACATTAATCAGAACATAGTTCCAGTGGGACTGTTAATAGGGCTAGATGAATTTGAGCTGGTAAATGGCCTTGATGGGCCAGCCCATGGATCAAATACAAAGAATAAAGATGAGCCTCAAATGAATTAATTTTCCATGTTCATTTCGTAACATAATTAACTCATAAATATTAATTCATTTCACTTAAGAATTAATATTGACTTGCCTCTTTACTTACATTTGAATCTGAGTCTTGTATTAGACTTAAATAATCCTCATATTTAAGATATACAACATCCATCAATTAATTAGGGTTTTTGATAGCTCTAAATTAATTAATTAGTAATAAATAATTGGTTCCTTAAGTAGTACAATTCAACTTAATTATCGTATCTGATAAAATCAACTTGCAGGGCTTAATACGATAACCTAGTCTCATCTAATATGCAGACTATATTGAGTTATTATAGAACTCTCAACCATAACACCCAAAATGAGAGTTAGATAAGTATATATAGTTGAAACCTTATTAAGGTTATGATTACATATAAGTCACTGAGATCTGAGTTCTTCACGATGATCAGATTGAAAAATGCATCTTAATGTGATCCTTATCAGTACGTAAAGACTTATCAGTATAAACAAGTAATCAAGATAGACTACTTTCTATTTACACTACAGCATAAACCAACAACTCAACCTCAAGTTGTTTCGGCTATGATATTAGTTTATATCTCATAAGGTTAATCCAATCGTATGATCTCATGTAATCTGCAACACCCCATATAATCTACTTTATGTTAAGATAATGGGACATACATATGCGATGTTGGGAAAATTCCTAAGTTTTTGGGAATTAGTCTATCTTAACTGTGTGTTTTGATTAGATCCTAAAACCTCTACTGATTGCCTTGTTGTTGTAACTAATGCTGCTGATTTGTTTTGGAGTTAGGTGTTTTTGTTACAGGTTTCAGCAGTCTACTAACTTGGACAGGCCTAAAACTGAAGGAGTTTGAGCAGTACTGAAGCCAGCCATACTGATAGAAGTATCAGTAACAGCGAGTGATAGAAGCTCAGCTAAAGGATCGCGTATTGAAGACGGAATGAATGTTTGAGGACGGAAGTATAGCGATGCTGATGAACAGAGCTACTGGAGTAAAGTTAAAGACCGAAGATTGAAGCCTGAAGATCGGAGGTTGAGACTCAGTGCTAAAGAAATGAAGGAATCATGATATGATCAAGTGTCATACCACCAACTGACTGCCATACTAAGGACTCAAAGCTGGCATTTGGAAGTCAAAGCTGTTGACAAGTAGTTAATGCTGGCGATACCAAGTTCAAAGCTGGCTGATGAAAGGTCAAAACTGAGTATATCTACTTCAAGCTGAAAAGCATCAAACCGACTCAGTTTTTGAAGTCGAAAAGATGTAAGTCTAGCCCATCTTGATGAAAGACGGAGCAAGATCGATCGCCTAGTCAATGCTACCGATAAAACATGGAATAAATTAAAGCTCGAGTGTTTGACTCGACACATGTGGTAGCGATTCTGCAGTAAGATCCTTACACGATAGAACACATTTTTAGATTTGCGAGTTATAGTGTATAATGATGCGCACTCTAATACCGACGCATTTGAGGATTCTCAACAGAATAACTTAAACGATAAAATAGAAGAATTTCTATGGTAGTCCCTCCAACCGCTTCTATTCTTTTTTCTTCTATATATAGATGAAAAATCTAACCTTTGAAGATAATTGAAACGTTAGCAATCGAATACTAAAGCATTCAACGCTAAAGCTCAAGAACATTTAATAGCGATTTCAAGAATGAAGTTAATAGCTATATCAAGAAATCTCAAGAGCTCACATATACTTATTAGCTCAAGATTTTAGTATACACTTCCTTAAGTCTAGGATATCCATCTTGTGTATCTTAATCCTATACATACCGAGTTTCGACGTATGTGTCCACTCGTAATCCCGCTTGAAACCTCTCAAAACCCCAAAAGTTTGTGTTGAAGTTTGGGCAAATACAACGAAATGTCATTCTTTGAAAGTTTGGTTATATAGCACTGTAAGCTTGAGGTTAGGTCGACTACACCCGTAAGCGCCAAATATTTTCTAGACCGGAAAACGTAGGAGAAACACCAAGTGAGGCGGATATCGTAAGGTGAACTCAAGATATAGGTTTACTCTTGTAACTATAAACAAGACCCAATCTGAAGTCAGTGGATTGACTGATCAATCAGATCGTGGACGTAGGAGTTGATCTCTCTTCGAAGCATGTAAAACTCACGTGTTATTTACTTTCAGTATCGCTATTTAAATTGCATTTTATTGAACTGTCATCACCAACACACAACATCAAATCATAGTGTTGAAACCATCTCTTAGTATCAGTTTGATACTAAAGAGATATAACTGAAAACTGGTTAAGCAAATACAGTAACCACCACATTCCGCACCCACATTAGTTATCAGTTCAACTGACCAGCTATCTCAGCAGTAAGTAGGTTTACTAACTGATATCACTCAGTACAAGACGTCCCTTTTGTGTACTGACTAGCAGTACTAACAACAATATCGATCGCCGGCTACACGACCGCTATTTCCTATAGCCACCGCCTTCTTGAAAGAAAGTTTTAAATTTTTCCTGACTAGTGTATTCCCTCCATACACCAGTACGTACCTAGCGAGATCCATCATGCTAAAAGTTTACAATTTAGATAGGAGAATAATAGTGAATTGAGAACATTGTATACAAGCATAAAATGTCTTTCTTTCAGTATACAAACCTAACAATCTTCCACTTATAGCAAAGCAAACTTTTAGTATACAAGGTGTTTACCTACTAGCTATAACAAACACAATCACTTCTCCCACTTATAGAATAGTTTCTTAAGTGGTCTCAAACGATGCAATCCTATTCTTCGAAAAAGCCCTTCGAAGACTCTTTGCGACAAGCTCTTTGTGAATGGATCAACTAGATTTTTCGTTGTATCGATCTTTTTAACTAGCACATCTCATCAGCTTACGATTTCTCGTATAATATGGTACTTTCTCTCTATGTGATTGTTCACCATGTGGGTCCTTGGTTCTTTAGAGTTTTACACTACACCATAGTTATTACAGTACATTATGATACTCTTTGACAAACTAGGTACCACTCCTAGATCTAAGAGGTAATTCTTGAGCCATACAACCTTCTTAGCCGCCTACAATGTCATGACATATTCGACTTCCATGATGGAGTCTGCAATGCACATCTACTTTGCACTCCTCCATGAAATGGCTCTACCTCCCAAAGTGAACACATAGCCTGAGGTAGATTTCTTCTCATGCTGGTCACACGAAACCAGTCTCAGTATAACCCATATGAACTAAATTTTCTGATTGATATACAAGCTTATACTCCCTAGCCCGATTAAGGTACTTGAGTATGTTCTTGACTACAGACCAGTGTTTCTGTCTAGGGTTACACTGATATCTCGCAACTATGCCTACTACATAGAAAATATCGGGTCGTGTACACAACATTATATACATGAGGCTACCTACTACTGAGGCGTAAGGTACCTTGCTTATGTCATCTTTGTCCTTTTATTTCTTAGGACACTGATCATTTGAAAGATGAGTGCTATGACTAAAAGAGAGTAAGCTCTTCTTAGCATTCTGCATGCTGAAGCGAGCCAACACAGAATCAATGTAAGACTCTTGAGACAAGCTCAACACCATTTTCTTGCGATCACGTATGACTTCGATCCCAAGGATGTACACTACCTCGCCTAGGTCTTTCATTTGAAACTGTTCGGATAACCATATATTTATGTCTGATAATAGCTCCACATTGTTTCCAATTAGGAAGATGTCATCTATATAAAGTGCAAGGAATACCACATAACCATTAACATCAAGACAGTACACACAACTCTCGTTTTCGTACTTACTAAATCCATAAGATTTAATAAATTAGCCAAAATGTAAGTTCCATGACCGATAAGCTTGTTTAAGTCCATAAATGGACTTCTTGAGCTTCCACACGAGATGCTCTTCGTATTTCTTCACAAAACCTTCGGTTGCTGCATATAGATGTCTTTACCTTCTTCAAGGTAATCGTTTAGAAAAGTGGCCTTGATATTCATTTGCCAACCCTCAAGGTTTAAGTGAGCTGCTATGGTAAGAAGTGTATGAATGGACTTGATCATGGCCACAGGTGAAAAGATCTCATCATACTCAATACCACCATTTTATTATAACTTTACCACCAATCTTACCTTGTGGGCCGGAACTCTCTATTTGAATCTCTCTTACTCTTGTATGCCTATTTACTACCTATGGAAATAAATCCATTTGACAGTTCAAATTTCTTGTATTCATCCATAACAGTTATGGAATTGTATTCCATTTCATAGAAACGCACCACTTATCAACATCTATGTCATTCATTGCCTCGTTATATGTCCATGGATCATTATCATGTTCGTCTCCTGGGATCAAATCCGAAGATTCTCCCACGAACATAAATCTCTTGGGTTGATAAACAACCCTCCCACTACTATGAGGTAATGGCGGTGCACTGTCAATGGTCAGTGTAGTGAGGATTGTTGGTGCAGTGTCGACTACTGGTGTAGGTATTTGTGGTAAAAACCATAAAAACTCTTGCACTCTTAGCTGAGTGGTTGAACTTGCAATGACATCCCCTTTGATTTCTTAAAGAGCAATGTCCGACTTGGATTTGTGGTTACTTATGAAGTCCTTCTTTAAGAAGTTTGTGTTAGTGCTAATAGCGACCTTATGATCATTAGGACCGTAAAAGTAACCTCTTTTCGTCTCCTTATGATATCCTATAAACAACCTTACTTCTGTTCTAGACTCTAATTTATCAACTCTAGACTACCCTAAATCCTTATGTGGCTCAAGATAGGCTTTCGCTCTGACCACAGTTCAATTGGGGTCTTTGGGACTGATTTGGATGGTACTTGATTCAACAGGTAAGTCGTTGTTTCCAAGGCACATCCCCAAAATGAAATTGGCAAGGATGCATAACTCATCATTGAGCGTCTCATCTCTAGAAGTGTTCTATTTCTTCTATCTGCCACTTTTGTTGAGTGGTCCCCGGTGTAGTCAACTGGGATGTAATCCCAGAGTCTGACAAATATTTCTTAAACTCGTTGCTCAGGTATTCACCACAACAATCAGAATGTAGTGACTTGATACTTTTACCAAGCTTCTTCTCCATCTCTGCCTTGAATTCTTTGAACTTCTCAAAGCATTCAGACTTGCGACGAAATAGATAAATGTATTCGTATCTTGAGTAATCATCAATAAAAATGACAAAGTACTCATACCCTGCATGAGCTTGAGTAGACATTGGTCCACACAAGTCAGAATGGATCAATTCTAACACATCACTAGCCCTATATCTCTTTGCCTTGTAAGACCTGGTTGTCATCTTTCACTCTATACAGGATTTGCAGACTCAGGTAGGTATTATTTGGACCAATTCCAATACCCCATCCGTCACAAGTCTTAGGATCCTGTTTAGATTGTTGTGACCTAGTCTAAGGTGCCATAGGTATGTAAGATCCTCTTGAGAATAGTTTTTTCTTTTTCTAGGATTTAATGATGTTGATGCAATATAAGACGAGGTATTATGTGGACATGTAAGAGTATAGAAAGAGTTATTCAAAAACCCGAACATATAACTTTTTGTTCTTCATGCTAGAAATTGAACTACCAAAACAACTAAATATCCATCACAATAAAGTTTTGAAACCGAAATAAGATGTGATACTCGCTCTTCCTTAGCTTCAACTTTGTACAACATGTTTTTCAAAAGAGAAAAGTTAAATTTTTGCTACAATAATCTAACCGACATGAAACCTCAAGCTTTGTGAAGAGCACTTTATAATGAGTTCATAGACACTAAGTATCTGATTTTGGACCACCCACTAAGGTTTGGCACTCGGTGAAGTCATTGAAAAATGATATTTTCGAAAGAGCTTTTAAATTATATCATGTTTATAGTCGTTGTGTCCGATATTTTATTATTTAGTCTATGGACACCAAGTTTGCTATTTTGGAGTCCGTTTGTGAAAGTTGCATCTGTTTTTATGTTTTCCGAAAAAGACTACTAAAGCAAGGATATGTAGTGCTGTGGTTACCCATATATATAGAGGCCTAGGGCTTTTATTTTTAAACGTTCATTTCAAACAACTCTCTGTGTTAATTGAAGAGTCGAGAAGCCCCAGGTATGTTGTAAAAGCGCTGGAGAAACGAGGATCGGGGATGGATGACTCGGCGGAGGCACCATTACGTTGTTGTCGGCCAACCACCAGTGGTATCCCCAATCGCCTTCATTTTTAAATTTTGTCCTATTCTTTTTTTGATCTCGTTCTGAGGAAGATATCATAGCATAAAACTCGATTTTTAAATGGGTGATGCGAGAAAACGGTCAGAGGCTGGCCAAACGATTGGTGGGGCCATCGTCAGTGACCACCACTGCAGTCGTCAGGGAGCCTCCCATTTGGAGGCCACCGGGCTGCTTTTTTGATGTGGTCTCTTTAGGTTTTGAGTTTCGAGCTATGTGTTCTGCCAAGTTACCGATTTCTTTTTTTTGTTTTTCTTGTTTTTACATGTCAAAATATATCTCGTTTCTTTGAGCTTTCTAAAGAAAAGAAATAACAATTACTTACTTGGATGAAGATAGTGGCTACCGTGACGAGAGGATAGAGAATCAAGGGCTGCAACAACAAGTCGATGATTGAGATGTGACTGTTATGGGCCACCAACGAGTCAACGATCGAGGATAGAGATGCATCTATAGGGAAATCAGATTTTAACCCTCTCTCGATGATCTATCTTAGATGTTTAATTCACCATACATTGATTATGTACCTAGCATGCACCTATATAATTAATTGTAACATGTTGGTGTTTTCTCGTGTTTACCTGTGAATTTGTCGGACAAATAGGAGAATCAAGACTCGTGCTTTGATCTTCTGGGCTGATCCCATTTGCCAAAACTCCAATGCTGAGTGAAAGCAATCTATGGAGAGTACTGCAAAAATTCGCCTTCTTCCCCACACTTGTAATTTTCGAGAATCACAATAATGGGAATAGTTCATTCTGATTTTCCCTCACATTGTATTTGTAATGCAACCCTAGAAACCTATTAGGATAGATCTCGCATATCTAATAAATACAATCATATATTTTCGATAAAGGAGATCGTAAGTAGTCCTGGGACTCTATTAGTGAGGACTAAAATCTCCAAGTCCGGGCCTTGATGGGCCATCCCAGGATCAAATGCAAGAAATAAAGATGGGTCTCAAATGAATTAATTATCTTATGTACAGCCCAGAACATAAATTAATTCATAAACATTCATTCATGCCACTAGAGAATAAATGCCGACTTACCCTTTATTACCGAAGTTGAGTCGGGCTTGCACTTAGACTTCACGAATCCTCAGATTTAAGATATCGCACGTCCATTAATTATTTATAGATTCTCGATCGCTTCAAAATATTAATCACTTTAATTCCTTAAGTAGTAGCACTCAAACTTATTATAGTACTTGAGTTAAACTCAACCTTGTGGTTTAGTACAATAAACCTTTGAGCTCCTTATGGAAGTCATCATCCTCAATGAATACGGTGACTCGACATGTAACTAGCATGACATACAAGCACTACCACCATCCAAGATGCGGATAATATTGGGTTATCTCATGTAACCTCACCCATAACAAGTCAAAGTGATGGTTAGCAATTCATACTCACCTAAACCTTATCGAGGTTTAGATCAACGTAAGTCACCGAGATCTAGGTTCTTCATGACGGTCAGATTGAAGAAATCATCTCACTGTGATCATCAATACGTCAGAGATGTACCAGTATCGACAAGCAACCAAGTCAAATCATTTCTTATCTATACCGCAACATATACCGACAACTCATCCTTAAGTCGTTTCAGCTATGATCGTTTTTATATCTCATTAAGTTTGACCAATCATACAGACTTCTGTGATCTCCTACACACTGTATGATCTAACTTATATATGAGATAATGGGACATACATGTGCATGTAGGGAAATCTAATTTTAACCCTCTCCCGAGGATCTATCTTGGATGTTTAATTCACCATACATTGATTATATACCTAGCATGCACCTATATAATTAATTGCATCACGTTGGTGTTTTCTCGTGTTTACCTGCGAATTAGTCAGGCAAGAATTGGATCAAGAATCGTGCTTTGATCTTCTGGACTGTATCCCGATTGCCTAAACTCCAATGTCGAGTAAGGACAATCTATGGAGAGTACTGTAAAATTCGTCTTTCTTTTTCTTCACAATTTTCGAAATTTTCGAGAATAATGAATTAGCAAGCACTTTGATTTTCTCTCACCTTATATTTATAATGCAACCCTAGATCCCATTTGGATAGAATCTCTGCATGAGGTGGACGAATTCTATGCAGCTCCAGGCCTGGATGGGCCACCAGGATCAAATGCGAGGAATAAAGATGGGCCTCAAATAAATTAATTATATTATGTTCAAATTTTAACATAAATTAATTCATAAACATTTATTCATGCCACTAGAGAATAAATGCTGACTTACCCCTTTATTTCTGAAGTTGAGTCGGGCTCGCACTTAGACTTAACGAATCCCCGTATTTAAGATATCGTACGTCCATTAATTATTTACGCTGCTCGATCGCTTAAAATAATTAATTACTTTAATTCCTTAAATAGTACCACTCAACCTTATTATTGTACTTGAGATAACTCAACTTGCAGGGTTTAGTACAATAAACCTTTTGAGCTCCTTAAGGGGACGTCATCATCCTAAACGGATACAGTGACTCGATACAGGCAACTAACATGACATACAAGCACTGCCACCATCCAAGATGCGGAGAATATTGGGTTATCTCATGTAACCCTAACCCATAACAAGTCAAAGTGATGGTCAGCAACTCATACTCATCTAATACCTTATCGAGGTTTAGATCAACGAAAGTCACCGAGATCAGGTTCTTCACGACGGTCGATAGAAGAACGCATCTCACCGTGATCCATCAATACGCCGAGATGTACCAAGATAGACAAGCAACTAAGTCAAGTTACTTCTTATCTATACCGCAGCCTATACCGATAACTCGTCCTCAAGTTGTCTCATTGTGATTCTTTTTATATCTCATTGCTTGACCAATCATACGACTTTGTGATCTACAACACAATCGTATGATCTAACTTATATATGAGATAAAGGGCATACATATGCAATCAAGTAAACAATTCAGATAGAGATTGTAATAGTGGTAACATGAATCATTGTATACAAGCTCAACCAAAACTGCTTCCAGTATACAAATCCAACCGTGCAATCAAGTAAATAATTCATATAGGAGATTGTAATAGTGGTAACAGGAAACAGAAAACATTGCATACAAGCTCAAACCAATCTGCTTTCAGTATACAAATCCAACAATCTCCGACTTATACTAAAGCAAACTTTTAGTATACAATGTGTCTCTCTACTAGCTATTACAAACAACACCATCACTTTGCTTCTCCCACTTATACAAAAGTTTCCTTTCTAAGTGGGGGCCATCTTGCGTAATCCAAGTCCTTGAACACGCTATTCGTAGATTTTTTACAGCAGGCTCTTCGTGAATGGGTCTGCTAGGTTATCCGTAGTACCAATCTTCTCAATCAGCACGTCTCCTTGTCTAACGATTTTCTCGTATGACATGGTACTTTCTCACTATGTGTTTTGTCGCCTTGTAGGTCCGTGGTTCCTTCGAATTTGCCACTGCACCTGAGTTATCACAGTACACTATGATACTCTTGGGCAAATGAGGTACCACATCTAGATTCATGAGGTAGTTCTTGAGCCATACCGCCTCCTTAGCAGTCTCCGAAGCGGCTACATATTCGGCTTCCATGGTAAAGTCCGCAATGCATCGGTGCTTTGCACTCCGCCAAGATACGGCTCCTCCTCCCGCGGTAAACACATAGCCTGAGGTAGACTTTTTCTCATCACGATCAGCTTGAAAATTCGAGTCTGAATAACCCAAAGGCATTAGACTATCTGCTTGGTAAACTAGCCTATAATCTTGAGTCCTTTTCAGGTACTTGAGTATATGCTTTACCGCATTCCAATGTGCTTGTTCAGGATTAGATTGATATCTAGCTATTATACCTACCGCATAGCAGATAACGGGCCTCGTACTCAGCATCACATACATGAGACTTCCTACGGTGGAAGTGTAAGGAACTTGTCTCATTTTCTCTATCTCCTTTGCAGTCATATGTGATTGCTCCTTAGATAAATGAACACCATGTCTGAAGGATAGCAATCCCTTATTGGCGGTTTGCATGCTAAAACGAGTAATCACAGTATCAATGTAAGACGCCTGAGATAAACTCAACATTTTCCTCTTACGATCTCGGTAAACTTTGATCCCAAGAATGTACGCTGCATCTCCTAAGTCTTTCATTTGAAACTGATCGGATAACCAACTCTTTACGTCTGATAACAGCTTCACGTTGTTGCCAAGTAGAAGGATGTCATCTAGGGATGGCAACGGATCCAGATCCGGTCCAGATCCGTGGATCTGATCCATTTTAAGGATCCGATCCTTAAAAATCTGGACCACGGATCCGGATCGGATCCGAACATATATCAATATTTCGGATTGGATGCGAGTTTAGGTTTTAAGACCGGATCCGATCCGATCCGCCCGTGGACCCGCTAATTATATATATATATATATATATATATATATATATATATATATATATATATATATATATATATATATTATTTTATTATAATTCAATTAGTTAACCTAAATAATTTCTATTCGTGTGTATCGCAT
The DNA here is from genome assembly GCA_036937905.1 of Salvia rosmarinus. Classification (NCBI taxonomy): domain Eukaryota; kingdom Viridiplantae; phylum Streptophyta; class Magnoliopsida; order Lamiales; family Lamiaceae; genus Salvia; species Salvia rosmarinus. The sequence continues at coordinate 17,418,863 of CM072818.1, forward strand.
CATTCCCAATTTTCCATTCCAAAATCCATTTAGTTATATATATATATATATATATATATATATATATTATTTTATTATAATTAAATACATAACCCCAACTTAAAACTCTTCAATTTTCTTTTCATATTATTCCAAAACAAATATGTTCCAAATTTCATTTCAAATACTCCCAATTATGTATCTATCGGCATTCACGGCGTAGTCGTTAGCATTTGCACCACCGATGATCGAGTTGTTTGTTGCTTCCTACTTTATAGTAAATCAGAATTAACGCCTTCCAATATAGTGATAATTGTAGAAATTCTAAATAATTATTATAGTATTATTATGCATTTAGATTATTATGGTGTTACCGTGAATTATAGTTGATTAGAATTTATTTTAGAAGCGAAACATATGGATCCGGTCTAAACTCGACCCTATGGATCTTATGGATCCGATCCGATGCGATTTAATTTTTCGATCCAATGGATGCGGACCGATCGGACCAAAGCAAAAAAAATCGGATCCGGATCTCGACTCAGGCGATACGGTCCAGATCCCACCCATTGCCATCCCTAATGTCATCTACGTAAAGTGCAAGAAATACCACGTCACCGTTGACATCTAAACGATACACACAACTCTCTCTAGGAAACTCGGTAAATCCATAGGACTTTACCACCTCATCAAAGCGTAAGTTCCATGATCAGGAAGCTTGCTTAAGTCTATAAATGGACTTCTTAAGCTTCCATACTAGATGCTCTTCACCCTTCACCATATAACCTTCGGGTTGCTGCATATAGATGTCTCTACTGTTTTGCATGTTTTTGTTATGTTTTTCTTTGGTTGTTTTAGATAATTTGGTTCCTATTAGTTTATTTTTAAATATCACTTGTTGGAATCATGTTAGGTTTTGATTTGTGTAGAGTCTGAGCGTGTTTGAAGTTTTTGGTGCATAAAAGCGCACCCTAGCACCGGACTCGGCGTAGCCGGCGCTGGGTGCGCCTTCGCATCGCGAGGTAACGTCCAGAGAGCGCCCGCATCCAGAGCTACCCCGCGTCCGACGCTAGGTGTTGAAGCTGATTATGTCCAGAGAGTGCCCTCATCCGGCGCTGCATCGCGTCCGACGCTGGGCGCTGAAGCTGATCCGTCCAGAGAGTGCCCGCGTCCGATGTTGTCTCACATCTGACGCTGGGCACCCGAAGTGAAGATTGTCCTGAGAGCATACGTGTTCGGCTCTGGGTGCGTGAAGCGCGAGCCATCAAGAGAATGCCCGCGTTCGGCGTTGCCATCCGTCCGACACTGGGCGAGCCAGCTTTCACCTTGTTTTGAAGCGCGCGCGTCCGGCCCTGCGCGTGAAATTTTGGGAACTATATACATGTTTTAAAACACACTGAACCCTAGTTCCATTATTATTATTCACGCCCCCTTCACGAGATTTCTTCTTCCATGTCTTTTTCAATTATTTCCTTTGCACTTTATGATTCAAGAACACTTGATTGAAGAGATTCATCAACGATATTGATATTGTAAGAATTATTATCTTCTTTTCCGCTGATTATCAATTGATGATTTTTATGAATTTCAATTGTTTGATCCGTGAGATGAACATGAACTAATATTCTATCTAAGGTTTGGTGATTCAAATTGATTGATTGATTATTTGCATTGATTAAATATACCAATTGAATCATAGGGTTTTCTTTTAAGTGATTGGCCACCATTTAATTATTTAGGCTTCGTGTATGATCGAGAGATAGACACGTTGCATCCATACGAATCAATTGAGTTAGATGTTACCGAAAATGAGTACTCTAATAGTTTATTTATTTTTGAAATTTTATAACTTAGGTTTAATCTACGGAACGAAAGTCGAGTGTTTAAATTGAAGGTTAGAGGATTGCATGAGTAGGTAGATTTCTTAAGCAAAATATTAATTAATTAATCAAGGCGAAGAACCTAATGCCCTAGTTATTCTCACATTCTTGAATTACTCTTTTTGTAACTAAATTGCTTTTGACGCTTGGTTTGAGTTGTCCATTTATTTAATTTACAGTCTATTTTATTTCAGTACCATATCCCAAACAAGTTTAGGATTTAGATTTACTGTTTTAATCGTAACACATCATAAGCTCTGCTAAGTCTTCCTTGAGAGATACGACTTGGGTCGACCTTACCGCTCTATAAGGACCTCGTACTATTGCGAGCGACTTAAAAAGAACAATTTGGTCGGAACATCTACCTTCTTTAAGGTGACCGTTTAGAAAAGCGGTTTTCATATCCATTTTCCAAACCTCTAGGTTCAGGTGAGCTGCTATGGCCAGAAGAATTCTGATAGACTTGAGCATTGCTACAGGAGAAAAGGTCACATCGAAATCGATGCCCTCAATCTCAGTGTACCTTTTCGTCACAAGCCTGGCTTTAAAAGCCGAAACCTCTCCATCTGAATCTATTTTCCTCTTGTATACCCACTTACTACCTATGGCTTCCTTTCCATCTGGTAGAGGTGTTTTCTCGTATACATCCATAGCTGTTATGGACTCAATTTCTAAGTCCATAGTGGTGTGCCATGATCTTGCATCAATGTCTTATATCACCTCGCTGTATGTCCATGGGTCGATTACAGCCTGCTCGTTTCCTGGGACTAAATCTAAAGATTCGCCCACAAACATAAATCGGTCGGGTTGACAAACAACCCCCCACTACGATGAGGTGCTACTGGCACAATGGCAACGGTGGCTGTAGTAACCTATGGTTCTCTATCTTGCACAACTCGCTAGGTAGATGCCACTTGTACGGTCGGTATCTCCAGTGGAACTCGACCCATTTCAATTTCTTGAAGTATCTGGTGTCGATTCCTCCCACTAGACACGACATCTTGTACCCTTGGCCTAATCAGTGATGAAATACGACCATCTTCTGATTCCTGAAGTATGATTTTAACTTTGGATTTGTGGTTTTTCATGTAATCCTCCTCCAAGAATCGGGCGTTAGTGCTAATAACGACCTTCTGATCCTTAGGACTATAGAAATAACCACATTTCGTTCATCTAGGATAACCAATAAACAGCCTTACTTCAGATCTAGCCTTAAACTTGTCAGCCTTCTTGTTCAGCACATATGCTGGACTGTCCCATATCCTTATATGGCTTAAACTAGGCTTGCGCCCAAACCATAACTCGAAAGGGGTCTTATCGACTGACTTGGATGGTACTAGATTGAGAAAATATGCCGTTGTTTCTAAGGCATACCCCCAGAACGAAATAGGCAATGTTGCATAACTCATCATCGATCTAACCATCTCTAAGAGAGTCATATTTCTTCGCTCTGACACACCATTTTGTTGTGGTGTGCCCGATGTAGTGAGCTGGGATGTAATCCCACATTGCACCAAATAGTCCATGAAATCGTTACTGAAGTATTCACCACCGCGATCAGAACGTAATGACTTGATACTCTTACCTAGCTTCGTCTCCACTTCCGTCTTAAATTCTTTGAATTTCTCAAAGCATTCAGACTTGCGGTGAAGCAGGTATACGTATTCATACCTTGAGTAATCGCCAATGAAAGTGACAAAATACGCATACCTTCTACGAGTTTGTGTGGACATTGGTACACACAGGTCAGAATAGACTAGTTCTAACACTTCTTTGGCTCTATACCCCTTCGTTTTGAAGGGTCTGGTCGACATATTTCCCTTTATACAGGATTCACAGACTGGGAACGGAGGAACTGTGATATTACCCAACGCTTCATTCTTAGCCAGTCTTTGGATTCTATTTAGATTGATGTGACCTAATCTAAGATGCAAAAGATATGCAGTGTCATCTAACGAAGAAAACTTCATCTTCTTATGGTTTGATGTAGATGCAACATAATTAAAGTTATTATGCTTGGCAGAAATAGTATAAAGCGAATTATATAAAGTGTCACCACAGATAAATTCGCCATTTCTTATGATAGAAACACCACTATCAAAAACAACATAATATCCATGTATAAATAGTTTTGAAACTGAAATAAGGTTTTACCGAAACTCCGGCACATATAAAACGTCATTTAATACTAAAACTGTCCTATCAAAGCATAAAGTAACATCTCCGACTGCAACGGCCTAGACTTTCACCGCGTTGCCCATGGAGATCGTTATCTCGGCATCAAACAGCTCCATTATCCGTAGGAACCCCTGAGCCTTGAATGAGTAGAACATGATCAGTCGTACCCGTATCTACTACCCATGAATGAGTAGAACAAGTCGCTAAACATGTTTCCGTTACTAAGGCAAATGTCGTACCCTGAGCCTTGAGCCTTGAGCATGGGACAATTAGCCTTCCAATGCCCAATCACACTGCACTTGAAGCATTTGCCCTTCTTATTTGGCTTTTTCAAACCACTGGTAGAGCCCTTTGTATTACTCCAACTCTTTTCTTTAGCCTTAGCATCTCTTGAATTCCACTTTACCTTTTCATCTTTCGATGAAGTAGTGGTCTTCTTTGAGGTACGTACTAAAGACTGTGCACCTTTGCCCATTTTGCGTTCCTCCGTTACTAAATCTTCTTGCAATGAATCTAGAGTATAACTCTTTTCATAAAGGACTACACCATAACGGAAGTTATCAAAAGACTTGGGCAAAGTATTCAGGACTATATCGATTCTGACTACGTAATCAATATATCCTCCAACCAACCCGAGCTCTCTGAAGAGATTGATCATTTGCTCTACATGGTCATGCACTGAATCGCCTTCCATCATTGAACTTGACATAATTAATTTTGTCAAATTAGGACTAGCGATTTTGTCTGACTCCCCATACGATTTCATGAGATTTAGCCATATAGTGGTTGCATCATCCATCTCTTGATCTTTGGAGTTGCAGGTGTTTCGATCAAAGTGTACTCTTAATTGACTCATAATCGAATGAGGTGTTATAGTAGGGAAAGTTAACCTAGTCGTCTCTCGAGGAAAACTTAACAAGGCTATTGTTAGGTATCGCACTGAAAGCAATTAAATCTAAACATTCTAATACCAGCGGGGTTTTGAAGCATACGGGGTGCAACACGGAAAATAAACAACATTCCTAAGCTAGGGTTGTCAATCCCGAGCTAAACTATTAAAGCAATAAATCTAAACCGGGGGTTGTCAATCCTAATTGAGCTATGAAAGCGATAAGCAAAGCAATAAACAAAAGCGATATAAATCTAATTCATAGGGTTTGTTAAGCCTCATCTAAATCTAATTGCAAATAAACCATAAATATCAATCAACTAACAAGACATGAATTAATCGACGCGAAATCATTAAGCAATGTAAATCGAAGGAACATGAAAATCGATCGTCACTATGGAATTGAATCAATAAAATCACCAAACAATAACATTAAGAAATTGATTCAATAAAGCTGAATAATCCGGGACATAAGCGATAAACTAAATATTCAATGATGAAAAAAAGAACAAGAATTAAAACTAAGATTTATCTATCTATGTGTCATCGTTGAAGAGCTCGAAGAACCATGGTGAAGAATAGTCATGCGCCTTGAAAAAAATCGAGAACGAGAGCAGACGTTATTTTAACCTAGCGCATATATTTATATAAAGTGGGCGAGCGCGGTTTGGAGGTGGCGCGGCTCAAAAATCATTCTCAGATTGAACTTGAGCGTCGGAGGGGTGGCGGGTTGAGGAAGTATTCGTCTCACAAATGAGCGCTCTCCCCCCGGCGCTCAAGTTCAATACGTAATGATTTTTGAGCCGACGCCACCTCCAAACCGCGCCGGCCACTTTATATAAATATACGCGCTAGGTTAAAATAATGCCGTCTGCTCTCAATCCTTATTTTTCTAAGCTTGCGCTATTCTTCACCATGGTTCTTCAGAGCTCTTCAACAATGACACATGATGTATAAATCTTAGTTTTAATTTTGTTCTCTTTTTCATCATCAATATTTAGTTTATCGCTTTATGCACCGGATTATTCGCTTTTATCTAATCAATTTCTTAATGTTATTGTTTGGTGATTTTATCGATTCAATTCCATAGTGACAATGGATCGATTTTCATATTCGCTGATTTACATTGCTTAATGTTCTGCGTTCGATTAATTCATGTCTTGTTGGTTGATTGATATTTATTGTTTATTTGCAATTAGATTTAGATTAGGCTTCGACAAACCCTATGAATCGATTTATATCGCTTTGTTTATCGCTTTCGATTTATCGCTTTCATAGCTCAATTAGGATCGACAACCCCTGTTTAGATTTATTGCTTTAATAGTTTAGCTCTGATCGACAAAGCTTAGAATCTTGTTTATTTTCCGTATTTCTTATTCCCTCGTATGCTTCAAAACCCTCGTTGGTATTAGAATGTTTAGATTTAATTGCTTTCAGGCGATACCTAACAATAGCCCCGTAAGTTTTCGCGAGAGACGACTAGGGTTAACTTTCCCTACTATAACACCTCATTCGATTATGAGTCAATTAAGAGTACACTTTTGATGAAACAAATTTTGGCGCCGTTGCCGGGGAAAACTTTAGGCGTATTGTTTGTGTTGTTTGTTTTCTGTGTTTCTTTTCATTCTGTTTGGTTATTTTCTCCCCGTGCGTGTGATCTTGTTTTTGTTGTTGGTGTCTATTAATGCGGGGGTATCGTGATGACGCGCGTGGTCAAAGCAGTGGGGGGTGGAAAGTTCGTCGTATTGGGCAAGTTCTTCTTACGAAGAAGGAGCCCAGTTCGACTATTCTGAGGGATACCCGACAAACCATGAGTATCAAGCCTACGATCCCTACCCTGAGCAACAAGCCTACAATCACATGGGATCAACCACGCCCGCACTATAAGGATCAATCCTACAATCCATTGGGATCAACCACCTCCATCGCGAGATCCGTACTCACAACAACCACCTCCACCTCAAGATTCATACCGCAGCACCCACCTCCACCTCAAATGCCGACTTAGGATGATAAGTTCATCAAAAGTTTGGATGCTTATGACGCCTCACTTCACCGTTTGGAGGCCGCAGTGGGACATGTTAATAATGTTAATGGAGTGGTGAAGCAATGGAGGAACTTCCAAACCAATCCAATTAGGTCCAGCGGTCACTATTCTAGAAAGTGACCCAATTATTGAGAATTGGGTGGGAGAGACATGAAGAGCCGCTGCGGTAGTCGGTGGAAATTGAGGAAGAATGGGCAATTGAGGATGAGAAGCGGGATCAAAGCCACGAGGAAGTTGTTACGGGATGGGCGGCGAGGAAGAGTGGGTACATGAAATTGATCACACTCCAAACCCACTGGAGGTGAAAGAAATACCCAAACACGTGGAGGAAGATAAGAGAGGATGAAGAAAGAGTGGGCACTGAAGTTACTAGAATACCAAAACCCACTGGAAGTGAAAAACCGCCTCCACAATTGAAATCGTGTTCCCGGAGGAGGACAAAGTGAGGACAAAGGTTGAGGTAACATCAATAATCTGTCAACATCCTAATTCACCAAAGTATTGTGCTTTGGGAATTAAAATTATCTATTTTTCTTTGGAGAATAAGATGTTTGATTTGAGCTTAAATGATGCATTATTTACTTTCTTTACTATCCTCTGCTCTTATATGGTTACCACCGACGATCCTGGTGAGATGGTATTCCGCGGTAAGGACTATGGATAGTCCGTTGTTGACCAGAATACGTCTTGCTCACGACGTTAAGCGAGTACTACTATGGGAGTTTACCACGATTTTTATTTTCTTTTCTTTCTTTCTTTTGTTTTGTTTCGTTATTCTTTGATCTATCTGTTGTCTCTGTGTTAGTTTTGCTCGAATTTGGGACGTTGTAAGCAATATGGTAGTAGTGATTCTCCAAATACATTTTCGCCATCTTTCTTGAGAAGTTCTCATCCTCTTATATTTTGTGCTTTCATTGTTTAGAGCACCGAGACGATCTTTCGAATTAAGTGTGCTGGGGATGAGTTTGTTGTGTGATGATTGTTGGTGTGTTGTTATATCCATTTGCAAGTATTTTGGCCTTTTTATGGTGATAAAATTTTTATGATGATGATTTTGGAATCAAGTTTTATTACGTGCTCGTAAGGTTGGGATTTTGATTGTTGCATCCGAACTACGTGGTATTGGGTTGTTTTGAATTTACGAGACTTTTGGTGATTTTTGATTTGAGTGTAATGTGAATTGACGAGATTGTGATTGATAGAAAATGAATAGGGGGAAATTGATGTGATTTGTCCGACTAATGTTAGGGGTAGTGTTAACATTGTGGCCATCTATATACTTGTTTCTTAAAATAAAATAAAAAAATGGGGTGTGAAAAAGAAGAGAAAAGAAGGAGAATGAAACTCCAGTTTTTGTTGAGATTGTATAAATGGAGGATGAGATTATGCCCTCTTTCTCGTAAATTGAGAAATGGGCATGGGGATGGTATTAGTCGTTGTAGTATAGTGGTAAGTATTCCTGCCTGTCAAGCGGGTGACCCGGGTTCGATCCCCGGCTACGGCGCCAAAATTTGTTTCAATCAAAAGTGTACTCTTAATTGACTCATAATCGAATGAGGCGTTATAGTAAGGAAAGTTAACCCTAGTCGTCTCTCAAGGAAAACTTAACAGGGCTATTGTTCGTGTTGCACATAGAAAGCAATTAAATCCTAAACATTCTAATACCAACTGGGGTTTTGAAGCATACGGGAATTGCAAATACGGAAAATAAATAACATTCCTAAGCTAGGGGTTGTCAATCCAGAGCTAAACTATTAAAGCAATAAATTTAAACCAGGGGTTGTCAATCCTTAATTGAGCTATGAAAGCGATAAATCGAAAGCAATAAACAAAAGCGATATAAATCCAATTCATAGGGTTTGTCAAGCCCTAATCTAAATCTAATTGCAAATAAACCATAAATATCAATCAACCAACAAGACATGAATTAATCGAACGCAGGAAATCATTAAGCAATGTAAATCAAAGGAACATGAAAATCAATCCATCAGAATTATGGAATTGAATCCAATAAAATCACCAAACAATAACATTAAGAAATTGATTCCGATAAAGCTGAATAATCCAGGAGCATAAACTGATAAACTAAATATTCAATGCTGAAAAAGAGAACAAGAATTAAAACTAAGATTTATCTGTCTATGTGTCATCGTTGAAGAGCTCCTGAAGAACCATGGTGAAGAACAGCCGCGGCTGCGCAAGAAAAATAAGGACTGAGAACGGACAGCGTTATTTTAACCTAGCGCATATATTTATATAAAGTGAAACTTAGCGCCGGTTTGGAGGTGAGCGCCGGCTCAAAAATCATTCTGTATTGAACTTGAACGCCGGTTGGCGGTGAGCGCCGTCTGAGGAAGTATTCTGTCTCACAAATGAGCGTTCGCTCAAGGTGAGCGCGAATGAAATTGCAACGCGCGCTTGAATGGCGCTGGTGAGGCCACGCGCTAGGCAAGCGCTGGGCTGAGATGAGCGCTGGCGCCGAATTTGAACGTCGGTTGGCATTGAGCGCGAGAGAGATGAGTGAGTCGGCGTTGGGATCGGCGCGCCGCATGGCGCGGCGCCAGGCGGCGCGGGCGCAGGGCCTTGGCGGCGCGAGGGCGCCGCGGGGCGCGCGGGAGCGCTGCATGGCGGCCGGGCCTGCGGCACGCGGGCGCCTGACGCGCGAGTGTGGCGTCGCGACGGGGCTCCGTGGCGCTGGCTGGGCGTGCACGCTTGTGCGCGGACGGGTGCTGGGCATTGGCGTGCGGGCGCTCGGGCGCGACTTTGACGTTTCGCTCCGTTCTCTCGCGTCCGATCTCAGAATTACGATCCGCTTGCGCCTATGAACTCCTATCGCGATGCTCTTCAATTATTCCTTATCCTTGGCAGATCCATTTCATCATATTTTATGCCGTTTTTCTACAGAACATCGAAACGAACGAAGTAAGTCCGAATCGATAAATATTAATCAAACCAACGGTATAAATAGGACAAACCATAGAAAATGACATGTAAAACAATACCAAGAATCGGCACAAATTCATACCAAACACAAGGACTCGCACATGTTGACCAAAAGAAATCACTTTGCCATTCTATTTGATATGTCCCATTTCCCGTGCTCCTTGCGCTCCTTATCAATAGATGAATCGTCTAGGGGGTTGGACGGGGTGTAGTTAGTACAAATAAACTTTCTTTGGCAGTAAGAACAATCTCAATGTTTCGTTTTCACTCGATAAAATTATGACCGGATAGAGGATTTTGTGCGAGCATATTGATAATCGGTGTAAGAGACATATCTGAAAAGTAATGTAAACACATAAGCATACGATCGCAAATAATTCTTAACAATAATATTGTAACCTTTTGATAAAACAATATTAATTGAAACCTCCAATCGCCCAAGGAATCTCACATGCAAGCCACATGTGTGGACGTTTACACATGAACCCCTTGACCAGACTAAAATATACATTTTAGTCGTTTAATTTTAATCTATGTCAACTTACCTTATGACAAATGAAATTAATGATTGGACCTTACTAGACCACATCACTGCCGCAAGAAGAGACTTCGCGGGAAGTTGTACTTGAGGTGATGCCTAAGCAATGATCACAATTTTGAAAGCGGAAAATGAATTCTTAGAATTTGCATACTCACTCGAACCATACCGTTTCCAATTCAAATTCTTTTGTCATCTCATTTTAAATCTATCTCTAGAGAACTTATGAAAATTGCACATGCAAGCCACGTGTGTGGACGTTTACACATGAAACTCCCACTTCTCAATAGATTAAAATGCTTTATTTAGAAATCTCATCTAACAAACTTATGATAAACAGTGCAAGCAAGCCACGCGTGTGGACGTTTACTCACAGTGTGTACCACATTGCTTAGAGACTAAAATGTGGAGGTTTTGACGTCTTTAATTTTAAAAATTAAAACGTCAAGTTTCTAGCTTACTTTTTTTCAAAAGGTTTGTCCATGCAGATCACATAATCCTAGCATGCTCTCTCTAGAACTCAACATGTAAAACATGCTCACAGAATTATAAAACATGCTCCAAAACGCGATAAACCTAGCATGTTTGCTATACGCATCCAATCATGAAAACATATTACATGTTTATCTACGTAACTAAACATACATAGCATGCTACTGCATAATTTAAACATCCACGATATGCTTTGAACGATAAAAATAAAAGAAAATTCATTCATCGTGGCCCACTCATGGATCATGTACTTCCCTGCCTAATTTATTACATAAATTTGCAAAGTACAGATCTTCAAAAACCTCGAAACGGGTCTCGCGTGCATGGGCACAGACCGAACTCGTCAAAACTGGATTTGGGCCAAAAATCGAAAAAGGGCCAGAACAGTGAATTTAGTCGGGTCGGGTTAGAAAACTGGATCGAAGTCAAAAAATGGGTCTGGGTCGAAATATCGTGCGGGCCAGAATAGCCGGGTCGACCCAGTGGATCGGGGCCAGGCATGACCTACAAGATGCCCAACAAGACTACGTCAGACGCCGTCGCCGCCCACGCCTCATCGTCACGCACGTTGTCGAGAGCTACTGCCGAGGCATGTCCACCCCGCCGCCGCTCATCAAGAGTCGCTACTAAGCGCCGAGCATCGCCGCCGAAGCTTACTGCGCGCATCCCGTCCGGTGATGATGTCGCCTTCCGCCCTCATCGAGCGCCAAACCCGATCAAGAAGCACCGAGCGTTGTGGCCGCGGCCGCCAAGACCGCCATCGAGCTACCGAGCGTCTGCGGATGAGCTGTTGATCGTGCACACGGGTCTACGCGCAGAATATGTGTCCCATCGCGTGCGTTCACCCAACCTCGCCCATTCGCCCGCACGCGTCTCACCCGTCCGTCGAAGTTTACCAATGTCTCCACACAATCTGCTGAGACATCGGCATGACAAACGCGCGCCCCAGACGCCCGGCTACCGAGACATCTGACCGCGTGCCGCTGAGCCTGTTCGTCCGTGCACCCGGCTACTATCGACGCGATGGGACTTCTGAATGCTTAAAATAATCAATCACTTTAATTCCTTAAGTAGTACCACTCAACCTTATTATTGTACTTGAGTTAAACTCAACCTGTAGGGTTTAGTACAATAAACCTTTTAAGCTCCTTAATGGGACGTCATCATCCTAAATGGATACGGTGACTCGATACAGGTAACTGGCATGACATATAAGCACTGCCACCACCCAAGATACGGAGAATATTGGGTTATCGCATGTAACCCTCACCCATAACAAGTCAAAGTGATGGTCAACAACTCATACTCACCTAAAACCTTATCAAGGTTTAGATCAACGTAAAGTCATCGAGATCTAGGTTCTTCACGATAGTCAGATAGAAGAACTCATCTCACTGTGATCCATCAATACGTCAAAGATGTACCAGTATAGACAAGCAACCAAGTCAAGTCACTTATTTACAATATCGCATCCTATACCGACAACTCCTCCTCAAGTCGTCTCAGCTGTGATCCTTTTTATATCTCATAAAGCTTGACCAATTAGGGGTGAGCAAAAACCAAACCGAATCGAAAAATTGAAACGAACCGAATCGAAATTAGCGGTTTGGTTCGATTTGTACAATAAAACGGTTCGGTTCGGTTTCAAAATTTTGAAACTGAAATTAGTTCGGTTCGATTTCGGTTTGGGGAAAAAAATACAGTTTTCAAATTGAACCGCCCGAATTTTTTTTATATTTTATATATATATATGTTATAAATATTATAATATTTATAACCGAATCGGTTTGGATATATAAAACGATTCGATCCGGTTTGGGTTTTTAAAAAAATTGGTTTTCGGTTTTTCGGGCTCGGTTCGGTTTTGAACCGAACCGCCCGAATGCTCACCCCTATGACCAATCATACAGACTTTTATGATCTTCTACACACTGTATGATTTAACTTATATATGAGACAAATGGCAATACATGTGCAATCAAGTAAACAATTCAGATAGGAGGTTGTAATAGTGGTAACTGGAAACATTATACACAAGCTCAACCATTCCGCTTTCAGTATACAAATCCAACAGCATCGACGTACATGATGTGAGCCGTGAGTATGAGAGAAAGAGATTGAAAGAAAGAAAAGATTGAATAAAGATGGAATATGGTAGTGCGTCTGCGTTCAGAATCAGGATGAGGAAGAGGAGGAGGAGGCCAAAGTGCGTTAGGTGAGCCGTGAGTGTGAGAGAAAGAGATTGAAAGAGAGAAGAGATTGAATGAAGATGGAAGATAGTAGTGTGGTTGCGTTCAGAACCGGGAGGATGAGGTTGGAGGCGTACATAATATAGGTTCTATCGACCGATTATCGACCGACGGTAAATTATCAAAATCGAAATCGATTTTTTTAAAATTAAAACCAAACCGACCTTCGTGGTGTATAATAATCGATCGAAAACCGACTGTTTCGATCGATTTCGATTGGTTTAATCGATTTGGGTGATTTTTGCATACCCCAACCCGGGGGTTCGTAATGGTGTATGGGATGGAAATACATCAGTTAAGGCAAATTAAAACTTTTCTTTTCTCAAGATTGGACTGGCTAATTTATCAGTAGTTGTCAGCTAACTTAAGTCAGTTCAGTAATGGTGTCAGTACTGTTGAATAGTTCAAGAAATGTGACTTTTGTTCATAATGATATCAGTTAGCAAACCTACTGACTGCTAAGGCAGCTGGTTAGTTGGATTGATTACTGAAGTGCTTGCAGAATGTGGTGGTTACGATTTACCTTTATTGAAAACATAAATTGGTAGAAAATATTTAGTCAAATATAAGCTTAGTCAATTTTTAGTTCGTCTCATCAGTATCAAACTGATATAGTGTTTCAAAATAGTGTTGTGCTGCGTGTGCTGGTGATGTTCAGTTCAATCACATGCAATGTAAGTATGATACTGAAAGTAAAGAACTCAATGTAAAGAACACTTAGTTTTTACGTGGTTCGGAGAGATGAGCTCCTACATTCACGGACTGATAGCTCAGTCAATCCACTAACTGGGATTTGGTCTTGTTTATGGGTACAAGATATAAACCTAGATGCAGACTTTAATATTTTCTATATCCCACCTGCGTTCCTCCTATGCTTGCTAGTGTTAGGAAATCTCAAACTGCTTACAGGTGCAGTCGACCTAACTTCATGCTTATAAATGCAAGACAACCAAGCTTTCAGCAACTAACATTTTGTTGCTTACTTGTCCAACTTCAACTTAAACTTGGGGGTTTTGAGTAAAGGGTTTTCCAACTATAAGTTGAGTTGGCACATGCGACAAACTCAATATTTCTAGGCTTATGATATACAAGAATGTATCATATAACTTAAGGGGTGTGTACTGTAATCTTGAGTTGATGAGTACATTTAAGCTCTGAAGATTTTTTGAATAACACTTTGTAAACTCCATTCTTCGTAATCGTTGGGTGTTAATTCTTGAGATATGAGCTTTGGGTGCTTTATAATATTTGATTGTGTAGCATCTTGGTTACCTTCAAAGGTCGGATTCTACGTATATTTATAGAGGGGGTGATGAATAGTGTCATTGGAGGGAGCACCAATCATATTCATTCCATTTATCGTTTGAATTCTTCCCGTTTGAATCCTCGTAGATCGCTGTCGGGGTCTGCATCATCGTACACTATAGCTTTGTAACTCTGAAAATAGATCTGGCATGTCAGGATCTTCAGCAGATTCGCTACGACAAGTGGCAAGTTAAAAACTCAAGCTTAAATAACTCCGAGTTTCTTTAGTTGAGTTGACTCCATGTTTCTCTAATACATTGACTTCAGGTTGAGTAAGTTGAGTCTGCTTCATCTTTTATCAGTAGGTTGGACTTTGTTTTTTATCAGTTTGGAAAACATGAGTCAGTATAGCGCTTCAGCTTTGACGTAGTTATCAATAATTTTAACCTTCCCGCTGCTGGTATGACACTTAGTCATATTTCTGACTTCTTTGTTTTTGACATCGAGTCTTTCGTCTCGATCTCCGTCTTGATTTTCGACTTCATTCTTTAGTAGCAATATTCATTATTATCGTTGTACTTGATCTTTAGTCTTGATCCACCTAATTTGATTCTTGGGTCTTGATGCGATCTCGATGAGTCTTCTCTTTAGTCGCCTGCTGATCGAAACTTCTTTCGGTATGGTCGCCGGTGCTACTTAAGCTCCATCGATCTTGGGCCTATCCAAACCGGTAGTTCTTTTGTTGAAACACAGCAACCAAAAGGGTAACTCTCAACATCACGAGTAGCACTATGTTACATCAATATGGTAATCATCGTGGGTTTGAGATCTAATCAAAACACACGGTTAAGACATAATTTTCCCAACACATGTCTATCAGGTTGAGTCTAAGTCAACTGCTATCATGTTGTTAGTCAGATATGCAAAGCAAAAAGTAAATAGTATAATAGTAATGACACCAAGTTTAACGTAGTTCGAAAAAACTCTTCATACATCTACGAATATGTTGAACATGTTAATTCCTTACTCTTTAGGAATTCCTTGTTTTATACTTCCAAGGGAAGTGACTTTAGATCTCAGTTTCCTTAAAGATCATTCATCCTTGGGCTATTGACCTTTCACCTACAATTCATCTATTTTCTGAGTGCACAACCCGAACTTTACTTTTGGGTTACTTGCAACCTCATTTGCTTTTAGATAGCTACACCTTGCTGCTTAATCGTGATTCCACCCTAACTTTTGCTCTTACAACACATGTCGGTTTTTGGTTCGAGTTATATCTTATCCAACTGAGCCTTTACATTGAAGAATTATGTTAAGGTTAGGTTCACTTGTCTAAGCTAGGTTATATATTTTTAAGTGAGTGCAGCTTATAGTAGGAGACATAAATTAGGTAGGTTCACAATAGATGATCTAGTTAAACCATTAAGCTATGAAAGCTCAGAAACTGTCCAAATCTCGTCGGAGTTAGACATTAGAGTTGTGCCCTCTTCCTTATGAACAACCAACATATTCTCCAACTGAGGAAGTCTCGTATTTATAGAGATTTAAATTCAAACTAACCGTTGGAAAATTAGTCATTTATTTAAACTCCATTTGAGAAAATACGAATGTTGGACTTTTATCGTCTTGTGCTTTGTTGCCTAATGAGTCAGATAAATGCTTTCAGTAATTTGACTTTTCTTCATCAGCTTCGATCTTCAGCTGAGTCTATGTATGAACATGTATGACACTCTAAATGAGGATGTCAAATTTATGGGGGATAATACACCTAATTGATTTTTTTTAAGTTTTTGCCAGTCTTAACAAAAGAGTGATAGAATCAATGACTGAACTCTTTGATGATAAGGACTATCAGTGAGCGAGATGCAATTCAGACTAATTGTGTGTGCGAAATATAGTGTAACATAAAGTTGTTCTTATTCTAGTACTTAGAGAACATTCAGACTAGACTGAGCATAAGCCAGATACATGCAGACGTTATATTGGGTCTGAATTTACCGAAGATATGCTTTGTGTAGGATGTACAAGATAACAATGTAGAAAGGTAAATGTTACAAGGATTTAATATGGTTCGGAGAAATTCCTCTTACATCTACAAACCTAACAAACAGGTGAATTTCAATTACCGTTATGATTCCTTCTTTCATACTTCCAAGAAAAATGACTTCAGATCCTATGTACTTGAGATTGTCCGTCCTTGGGTTATTATGCCAAGAACAACTCAGTTTTGTTTTTACCAAATTTCCATTAGGACTACTCACGACCTCAGAGTTACTTGCTTACTGCCTTACCTAGACACCTTGCTTTCAGATAATTACACCCCGCTGCTTACTTACGGCTTTACCCTAGCTTCTACCTTGATAACTAGTGCATGGCCTTGGTTTGGGGCTACATTCCAACTATTCGTTAGCCTTACATTAAAGAACAAGGTTAAACATAGGTTTACTCGTGTAGGCTTTATATAGATTTTACATTATTGATACATCAATTCCTACTATTTATCATTATTGATAATCCTGTAAAATGTTATAACTTCTGGGAAAATAATTTCTCATAAATTATAGCTATATTTTCAACGATGAAATTTTTTAGTTATTTTATACTCCATTTACTTAATTATACATATTTTAACTAGGGAAAAACTGTTAATTAACCAAATTTATAACATACATGTTTAATTTAACCAATCTTATAAAACAATGTAAGAAATACCCAAATGAGTAGATTACCCATTGAATTTGTCAAAATAGTTATGGACACTCTTGTTTTGCTATAGACAATCCATTTTCTTATGTTTTGTTATGCTATAATGATATGCTATTAAATTCTCATGGATGGTATCCGTTGTATATCAGTTGAAAACCTCTCTCGTACCAATCCTAACTCTGTTAGTAGGTCTGGGAGGTGTAACAATACCACATACAATGAGATTATCCTAAGATTTTTAATTGCCAATCCTACACTTCTAAAATGGTATCAGAGCCTAGATTTTATTGAGGAATTATTAAATATTTAATTTATAATGTGTTAACCTAACGGATGAGACTCTAAGAAAAATTATGGATCCAGACGCTTGTCCGAGATGCAAAGCATACAAGATATGTTTCCAAGAATTGGAAACTAAACAGGATTGTCTTAGAGGATTGCTTGGATCCTATGCAAGGATGTTTGAAAAAAGTGTTCAGACCAACCAGAGGCCCGAGTCATATGAATGCATCATTATGACGTGCTGGAAACAAAAGAGAGACTCATAATCAATGCCCAATTGATAGAGGCACTGAGAATTATCCAGATGAGCACCCATCCACCCCACGGTTGATGGAGACAAAAAACAAAGAAGCAACATTTGCTCCTAGTTTTAAAGAATTTCACCGGATTTCTCCAATTCGGCGGAATTAATGGAGATTCAGAAGACAGTGCAATATTATGGCGACTGTCTATATGGAGTTCCACATGAGCTAAGTAGGATATCCATGCAGTTGGAGGAGATTCTCACTCTTTTGCGGAATATTCACAAGAATATCGAAGGCTTTGAACGAGATGTAGGCCCAAGATTGGTCAAGAAATCCACGGGTGGAAACAAGTTCTCACCCATAGGGACGGTCAACGACAAAGCTCGATCCAATAGAATAATCCGACTCTTGAAAAATGAATAACCTTGAAAGAGTAGGATTGAACAAGTTACAGGAGTTAGCAGAATCATTTGTTAACCTCAATATGGTGGATCTGAAGATGAACCAGGATATCCCGAAGGAGGATCCACAGATCCCACCATAAGGAATACCACCTACTGATCCTATGAGGTCAAGAGGTCAATATAAATCTAGCTAAGGACCTGATGTAGAGTTTGCAGCAGAACAAGCCATAATCAAATTACGAGACAGGCGAATGAGGCAAAGAATACAGGAAATCCCTATTGGAAAAAGCGACATTGGAGCTTATCCATCCATATAGATTGACACTCGATCTCGATGAAGTTAAGTTCATGAATGAGCAGCATCAATGGTTGTTGCAGCCGCAACACTAGAACTTGATAAACTCAATTTGTCAAGGTTCTCGAAGTCAGTTTAGCAGGAGTTGTTAAACAATATTGGGAACATTACCTAATTGAAAGAAAACAGGAGATACTGACATTCGATTTCATCAAGGACGTAGTAATATTACTTTGACGGTTACAACGAGGAAAAGACGAAGAAATATTTGTTGGATCTATACAATCTAAGACTGGTGGTCTTGAAGCAAGGAACACTTAACAAATTTCTCTAATTCTTTACTAAGTACCAACATCTTAGTATGATCAACGAAGATATTACAGAGAGCTATTTTTCTGAAGTTCCCTAGTCCATGGAGGGAGATACTCATCAGGGATTACAAACCAAGAGCTTATGCAGGCAGCATTTCCAGAAGGATGTCTTATGTCCACAAGAAGCTGTCAGAGTGGTGTCAATTAGCAACCACTCAAAGGAATCTCGAGAAATTGAGAAAGATCAACAAATCAGTCCCGTTGATCTATGATATGATAGATCTTCCAACAGAAATCAGATGAGAACTTTCATATTAATCCAAAAGAAAAAAAAAACAAGTTCCAACCCTACAACAAGGGAATGAGAGAAAAAAGAAGTTCTTGGAGGCCAAGAACAATGTGGTCATGATAGAAAGCCAGATATTATAAATCTGGACAAAGAAGTCCAATAGGAATGCGGTATCAAGCTCAGGGATCCAGTTCTCACGAACAAACATCAGCAAAGAAGACTTTCATACGCGGTCACACTAGAGCTAATGAAAGCTTCAAGGATTGCAACTGCTGGACATGCAATGCAAATGGGCATATTTCCACGAATTGCCCACAGAATGAGCAAAGGAAAATACGAAGATTCAAGTCTACGCTAGACATCGAGGATGTCGTATACTACCAGGAATTGGTTCAAGTATACCAATTCAAATATATACCCTCAGATGATAGTATATACGAACAAGAAGAAATCTTCAACAAAGAAGAAGAATCTGATGGATACTCAGAATCAGATTCTGATTGAAGGAAATGCACGTCATTATGAGCGTCAAGATGAGCTAGGTCATACTAGCCGAACTATCCTATCACAAAAATGATGATTAGGATAATGAATAAAACCCTGAGTATACAAAAATATCAATGGTTTTCAGCAGAAGAAAAGATAGACCATGTTCTCTAGTCAAAATGAGGCACAACATCGTCTATGGAGTTACCAGGCCAGAAATGATGCTTCCATCCCAGTTTTCTGGGAATCAAGTAGAGATGCAACTGATACTATCCAATGATATCAGTGAAATTCTTCAAAGTATGAGGCCAGAAATCACCAATACGATGAAATTGATTCATATTGGAGCAATCCAGTTGGTGATTAAATCGGCACTCTGCTTGGTTACAGATGCACCAATTGATATTGCAATCTGTTATAAAAGGATACTAAATCATGATGATTCAGTAATGGGAACCATTTCGAGGAATCTATGTGCAAAAAAGATTATAGCGTTCCTCTACCCGCAGATTTCATATAATATCAAAGATTCTGGTTTCAGTAGAGCCCTTACACTTTATCAGGACTTCAAGATGATGGATTTGGTGGAAACTAGAAACAGACCCTATTCCATCACCTATCAGGTGTCTTACGCTCTTTCAAACTCCCACCATACAGAGTTATATTTGGGGAAGGAGTTTATCGAGATACCAGATATTTTCAAGAATGTGGCCAAAGCAAGCTGTCCAGATCTGGTGGAAATTCCACCTCTAAGAAAGATAAATATCAAGATCAGCAATAAATTGATACTTCAGTACAATGATAGTTAAAGATTTGGAGCCCTAATATTATCATTCCAATGAGATAGTGTTATCTCTCAACCATACAAAATGAGTTTTTCTAAAACGTATGAGTAGAGATCTATCAGAAACATTCAACCACAGGCAATCAAAGTTACAACCAAGCTCGAACGTCCACAAAGATGGCGAGGAATCATCATAAGATTTAACACAGCAAACGAAGAAATATACTTCCCTTGCATGGTATTAGCGACCTAAAGAATTCAAGGCCAACGTTTATGAAGGAACCCTGGATATCGGAGGCTTTCAAATGATCATTGCATGGAAGGCTGGCCAAGAAATGTAAGTCCTAATTCTAGGATGAAAATTCCTCGATCGGTGCGAACATAGGGAATAACAACTGAAGGAATGGAGGTGACAATTAGCAGGAGAAAACTGCTGATTGAATGATAAGTCCATTCTCAATATACATCTCAATTGACATGTTATACGATAAGTACAAGGCATAGTATTTTGTTGCCTATGTCGATTCAGGTGCAGGAATCTACACAACAAATAAATGAGTTTTTCAAGTTGAGGAAAATCTACATCAGATTGCTGGAAGAGATTTCTCAAAGAAAATCTTACTCTTATCCAAATGAGTAAGACAGACGGAAATTTTGATAGGTGGAGCAAGTCAAACACCTTGGTACAAGGTCCAGACTTCACCAATCTATTTCCATGGTAACAGAGCTGATATTTTGTTGTAAAATAATTTCAAACAGATGTTCAAGAAGTTCATGCAGAACAATGAAAGGAGACGATTGATGTTCACAACCAATTGTGACCACAAGATCATTGTTCAACGATTGCAATGGGTATTTGACCAACAAATGCCAATCATATTTCGCAGAAAGCGTGGTGATGGAAGGAAAACTTTGACACCCAAAGATGAAGGATCAAAGGCGGTTCAACGAGGCACTGCTGAGTTGCAGGATTGCAGAACTGTCAGAGGATCTTGATGACGGGGAGATCTAAATCCTCAAAGCATCTCTAATATCGAGTCAGGATATTGGAGAATGAGTACATGTTGCTCTGGAGGATGCTAAAAGAAAATTCGTACATTGTTACAACGAGGATCCTTTGGCATGGTGGAACATAAACCAACTCGAAACAAGTCTGAAGGTTAAGCCAGACAAAGAATTCGAGTTCGTTAGATTCAGACCTATCCTGATGAACCTCATGGATCAGAAGGATATGAGGCAGATATTCAAGAACACTTTGATTTGAAATTGATCAAACTAGGGAACTCGCCCTATAGTAGTCCCGGATTTCTGGTAAGGAATAATGGTGAGGTCAAAAGAGATAAACCCAGACTGATTATTAGTTATAAAGGTATTAATGACATTCTGGTGTTTGATGGATATTTTATCCCGAACAGAGAACACCTTATCAACTGCATTAGAAATGCCAATGTTTTCTCTAAGTTTGATTGCAAGTCAGGTTTTTACCAGATTCGCATGGAGGAATGGGGTAAGAAGTTTATAGCCTTCTCTACTCCGCAAGGGCACTACAGGGTGATATACCTGTAGCAAACGATTCAAATACCCTTAGCACAAGTTCTAAGTTGGTGGATTCTTCGGAATCGCTGGCTCAAGAAAAAGATGATGACTAGGTATCACAACTTGAATCATCATGCCAACCCAACACCTCTGGGGTAAAAGATGAAGAGATCATTATTAGGTGCATGATCGGCAAATCTAAGGCTGATACTGATATTTTAGATATTTTTCCGACTTGGCAGGCATACTGGTCCAGTTAGGAGAAGTTGCAGATGAGAAAATGAATCAACCCTAATCACAGCAGGGTTGTTGTCTCGGGAAAATATCCCCGAGTCTGGATGTCCACTAGAACCAATCTATAGGACGTCAAGCAATGGTATATTTTGGGGCACTAGCCTCGGTTTATACTATTGCACCAGTCTTCACCGATATCAAGGTCTACAAAAATGGATCCAAGAAGCGGTGCACGACTCTTGGCTTAATAACCCAAGACTTAGTACAGGAGACGTTTTGGAGCTGTATTTCATCAGTGATCGCTCACTTTTATAACACAAAAAAGTGTAAGTATAGGGTAAGCGAAGTATCGTATCCACAGGGATTGTAATACGAAAACACGAAGCTAGCTCAACGATAATTCATCATTATTCAAGCACGAAATGCGGGTGATGATATAGAGGCTTGGAAATTAATCCAGCGAGATGTAACCATGCGAGAAATATAAAATAAAGCAATAAAAACTCAAAAGATGACTATGAAGAAAGACTAACCCTAGGGATGCACCAATCCTATCCACAACGATGTTTATCCCGCTTATTATTAACCGCTTTAATCCGAGACAAGACGGAAGATCACATATATAACCAACAACTTGATTCTGACAATTGCGGTAGATTGATTACTAATTTTCCTATCACGATTCGCCTCTAAAGGAAAATAAGCAACTCAAATGGATCACTAAGAATATGCTTCCTACGAATGTCCTATCTCGATTACGACTCGAGCGCTTATTCAGTATCATGCATTCAAGATCGATTGACAATTAACACGTTACGTCGTTAATCGGCAACTAGATATGCATCAAGATTGATCGTAAATCAACACATATAAATAAGCACCATGAATCATGAATCAATGCACGGAAGGTAAATAACAATAGCGAGAATCACAACATATAGGATCGAATCATGCAAACCACAGGATTAGAAAGAAAACTAGCCGGACATAATAAGCGGAATAAAATACGATTTAACCATAAAAGCGGAAATTAAATATATAAAACCCGTAGGGAAGCGTTGGATGAACAATGGTTGGTCTTGAATCTAATCCCAAGCGAACGAACGGAAAACAACGGAAAACGATCGGACAAAAGCGTTCGATTGAAAGCGAAACGATAAACTAAACTAGAACAACGAAAAACAATACTAGAATTAAACTAAATGAAGACTAAAGCTAAAGAATGGAAAAGCGAGGAAAAGCGAAGAAATTGAGCTCTGGGCGTATGGGGTCCGATGGGGCGCGAGGGCTTTGCCTGTTATAGAAAATGGTGGAAACCCCTAATTTGAGCCTCTGCCGCGCCTCGCGACCACCCTTCGCGATCGCTAGAGGCGATCGCTAGGCATGTCTCACGCGCTCTTCTCGATCGCGCCGCCTTGCGCTCGCATGGTACCTCGCGACCGATCTAGCGGTCGCTAACAGTCAAACAGTCACGAAATCGTCGATTGGCTTTCTCGGTTGGGCTTCGCCGCTGGCACGCAGGTCGCGGCATGCTCTTCTAGCGCTCATTTGGTTTGCCTCATGACCAACTAGCGACCGCTAGGCTGGTCGCTAGAAACCGCACATTGCTCATTTGCTCGTGCGTGGTTCCTTGCGATTATCAATATATAAACCTACAAAACGTCGAAGGAACACCCAAGCGCAGATCTTCTAGAAATAGATAAAACATTAAGAATCGATACATAAACGCACATTAAACGAGCTAAACTCATCTTTAAATAACAACTATAAACGTGTAAAATGCGCGTTTATCAATCAGCACTACTTCAGAACCAGTCGAAAAAACAAGTCACGAAGCCTTCGACTATATTAGGCTTCGACGACCAGATACAAGGGCCTTAAACAACATTAAGGCCCCTTCATCGGAAAACTCATTGGTCGCTACATTCTCCGAAGAACATATCATAATGAGACGAGAATGAGGTTTATGGGTTTATCTCACAGAGATGGACAAAGTCAAGTTCTCATTCAAATTCTTCCAGAATTCAGCGAATGGGACATTCCTTTTAAACACCATGACAGGAAAAACAACGAGCTTCGCAGAGAGCTTCTTCAAGAAGAATAGGACATTACTCTGGGAAAACAAGATCGCGGCGAGCAAAGAAATTCACTGCAAGTTTTGCAATATGGCTCACTTTGGGCACTGGACATCAAAGGTTTGCTCAAACTGTCCGAACAAGAAGGATCCAGAGTTCGGGAAAGGCTTCTTGCCGAAACAAGACAAGAAGAAAATTTTGAACGGACGAGCACGAGGAGCATCGGGTTCCTCAGAAAAAAACACTCTGGACACCTTCAAAAAGTAAGGTGGCCGACAAAGAAAAGATAGTTATGTGACTTGAAGGCAGATGATCACCCACCAAAAAGAAAATGACATTAGTGGATAAATCAACAGGAAGATTCTCACTAAGAAAAAAGATAGTGGGAAATTATTGATGACTCCACCTTCGCGCAATGGACAAAGTGTCGGCAAGAGAAAGTGGAGCACTCAGAGAGCCATTATTAAAAAGATGGCCCATCAGCATGTGCAAAAGCAAAAGACTGATCGTCAATCCATAAAATCGGTTGTACATATCCTTATAACCAAACAAAGTGTCGGCAAAAGAGAGGGACCAACACCACATGTGATCAAGCTGTCACGGAGAAAAGAATATGAGGTAATAATTCAAGCAATTATAGAGGGTATCAAACCTCTATATAAAGAAGAGAAGAAGGAAGCTCAGATTATCGATCATAATCCAAGTTTCCTTCAAACAAAAGAAAAATAATTATCTCTCTGTAATAGTTTCCAGTTTAAATTCTTTTCAAGTTTTCCTTT
Source organism: Salvia rosmarinus (assembly GCA_036937905.1). Classification (NCBI taxonomy): domain Eukaryota; kingdom Viridiplantae; phylum Streptophyta; class Magnoliopsida; order Lamiales; family Lamiaceae; genus Salvia; species Salvia rosmarinus. Next base: position 17,443,732 of record CM072818.1, read on the forward strand.
TTTTCTTTTTAAAGTTTTAGATTGTATGTGCAGAGAGCACACGACTACCATAGGTAGCTGAACAAGTTTGTCTGCTCCCAAAAGAAGATACACGTATGTATTAAGTATTTTATAATTCCTCAATAAAAGTTGAAGGTTTTTGCCCGACTATTTCGGTATCTTTTAGAAGTAATCTTCCATAAAAATCGACTAAGTACCTTACGCCCTGAATAGAAATAGACGAAGGTTGTGTTGAGTGTTGCTGAAGGAGTTCCAACGGAGATGAGTCTATCGGTTGCGATCGCATGGTTGATAGAAGCTCGAATGTAGCTCAAAGCCCGTAAAAATCCAACGACCCGAAAGAATAGTACCCGACAACACTTTGGTCAAAGAAAGGTACGAAGTCGAATAGTCGTTTGATTATTTTTTAATTGTTATAAGGAATCATGTTAAGCCTGATTGTTAAGCATGCTTTATCTCTATTAATGAATGTGTTATTAAAAATAGCAATATAAAGCATGATAGAATGGTGATTTAAGTTTTAATATGGTCTTGAAAATATGATATGAGTAGATCTTACATGTTTTTATGAATTTAGTTAGGCATTACATATGTATTATGTATTGGGTATTTGATGGGATTATCTCTTTTAACTATATCTCTCAATTTGTATTTGAGTCAGAAGTTCATAAAAATAATTTTTATTTTTTACAAAAACAAATGTCTCAAGGTTTATAATTGTAAACCATGGTTCACGAACTGAAACCAAAGTCGCCTACCTTTCATTACGGGTCGGTTTGAGTTAGACTTTTCAAACCGTGAACTAATTTTTCAAATCATGAACCAACGGCTCCAAGCCGGTTCAAATCGAAACCGGCGCACGAACATCTCTACCTATCCCTTTGCTCCTCACCTGTTTCTTGGCTAAAACCCCAAATAAAGAAATCAATTTGGATGAAAGCATTGCACCATACACGCACCAAACTGGAAAAAGTTCCTCTCATTCACATCTGTTTATGGGAGGACCAATACCATCTGCACAAAATATCCAACAATTTGTTCGAGTCATCTCCTCCCCTCAAAACGGGTCACGTCGCGCCGCCCATTTGAAACCCAAATCCGGCGCTCGACCCGTCTCCTTCCCGACCCGGTCGAGCCCATACCCGACCCGTGTAAGCAAAGGTGCGCACCCGGCTCATGGAGGCGGCGGAGAACTCGGGCGGCAGCGGAGGACGCCGCTTGCGGAGGTGGTGTCGGACTGCGTGAGGCGGTGGTTTCAAGACGCGCTCAAGGAGGCCAAGAGTGGTGATACAGCCATGCAGGTGCTCTTGGGCCAGATGTATACTAGCGGATATGGGGTTGCGAAAGATGCCCAGAAGGTGTTTGATATTATTACTTTCTGTTGTATTGTAGCAAGAAAGATACATCGATATGTAAATGGCCAATGTGGATTATTTTTTTTATTTATTTTTTTTATTTTTATTTTTTTTGAGTTATGAGAATTGGGGATTGAATCGGGTAAAGTTATCAATAACGCTAATCTACAAGGCTTGTGGTAATGGTCAATGGGAATTTAAGTGTGAACCTTAAGAAGAATAGGGTTTCCTAGTGTAATATTATATATCCTGATTTCTAGTTTTATCAGCTTTTTGAACATAAAGAAATTATAGCCCTAACTGCAATGTGATGTGGTAAGAAATGAAACTTAAAAGTAGCTTTCTTTAAGAAATTATAGCCCTAACTGCAATGGGTTCCAGAAGTAGCCTAGTTTCTCATTGCATTTGGTTTTCAGGAAAAGCATGGTTTAACAGGGCATCGAGAAGTCGGTCTTCAGTATGGAAAGTAGGCGATAAGCATCCAGGTACTGTCGTCTAACTCAATTACTAGTGGTTCCAGCCATTCGCTGTTGCTCTTAAATGATTGTTCGCATTATTTTTTTTCTCGTCCAGGTTATAATGCTAGTGATTCAGATTCTGATGATGCAAAAGAAGTGTCAAATAGTTAAATGGGTATACATCGATGATAAAGTGAGTCCTCTTCGAATCATCGTAATGCATTAACTAATTTGTTGAATTGGAGCATTCTCTTCTTGCTCCCCTTTGCTTTAATGAAATTGGTTGGATTGAGGTTTACCTGTGTTGTCGAGATATGTGATACCTTCTCCCCTTCTTTATCTCTTGTATCTTTTCACTTGGATGTTATAACCAACCTTTTATGATAACTGAAGTGATATTTGCCATTGATGTAATTGATGCTACCAAAAAAATGGATGTTTATGTTCTCTAGAAAAACATTGCTAATGCACATGCATAAATTAGATTATGTGCACATCAGACTTGTTCTAAAAGTTCTAGCAAGCTATTTGCATTGAACTTTTTATTAGGTTTCAATACGTCTAATTGATAGTAGATATTCTGAAAGTTTAGCCTTAAGTAGAGCTCCATAAGGTGCAACCTGCACAATTAATGTAATATATGTATTTGTTCAGCATTGAGTATACACCCGAAGAGCAGGCAAAGCTTGTTGCACCCTCTGCGGGTTTTTATTTGTTGTCTTTTCATTTTTAGCTTAAGTATTGTTAGGTATGTCAGTCGGGCCATTTCACTCGGTTGCGGGCATCCCTATCAAGCTATTTTTCGATTTGGACCAATCAAGCTAAAAGAACTTTGAGCTCGAAATTTTTGGCCCTAACCCGAACCTTTGGTTTTCGGGCTATCATGTCGGCTGAAAAAGTTTACGTAAAAAATTTAGCATGTATAAAATTCTTTGATAATCATAAATCTTTTCACCAAAAATAGGTCGTGTTCTCTCAATCAAGACACTTCATCTCGTAATAGATGCAAAAATGAGTGTCATTTCAACCTTAGCTTACACAAGTAACCGATCAAGCAGTTCGAGTAGAGATGGAAAGTCGAGTTAAGAAGTCAGAGAAATGGCATAAAGTGATTATTGATCGCATGGAAGGTTTGGAAGCAAACCTGATAACATGATTGTGTTGCTGTCTTCCATGGCTCAGGACAAAGGATTGGCTGTAGAGGAGGTGCAGGACGTTCTCTTGACGTCGCACTCAGCAGTGCAAATGCAAAATTCCCGAGGGGTTGATTACGGCTTTCTAGTGCTGAAAATTAATAGCAGCTTCCACAGCCTCTACAATTGTTGATGAGGCACTTGAGGGTCATGGCAGCTAATCGCATCATCCTGGCTTCGGAGGATGGCACTTTATATTGGTTGAAGTGAGGACTTGAACAAGGCTTACTAACTTGTGTTGGCCTCAACTGAGACTTGAGAATGACAGGAACCAATGACAAACATCTTTAAAGCTTTGATGTATACCTGCCAGGCGGGATTGAATCTTTTCATAGAGGACAAGACTGTTTGGAAGGAGGGAGGAGTTGTCACGGACCTAGTTTACTTCCAGAGAGGGTGCCGGTGTGGGCTTTATTATGGTTGTTTTCTCATTGTTAGTTTAAGTATTGTTTTTATTAAATGGTTGTGGGAGTGATCCTCAGCGGGCTTCACTCCTTAGGAGTTAGGATGAATAACTAGTTGTCACCTGTTAATGCGAGAACTCGTCTAGGATTTCAGAAAACTAGAGCTGTGGTACGTGCATGTGCCGTCTATTTCAAGTACCTAAGACAATTCATTTTAATTTCACTTCATCTAGTTTCGTTTCCTTCACTCTAATAGTATTCTTACAATGTGCTTCTAGAAAAGAAGATTGTGGAGATCTCAATACATGTTTGAGCTGCTACTTAATTCTTTAATTTTTAAATGATATCCTGAGTTAATTTGTATTATAAGATGGATGGTTGAGCAGAGACATGCTTCATTGTATGTTTGGCTTCATCCCATCTGGCTAAGTTTATTTAATTTTGCTATACCTTGCATGGTTGAGCTGTGAAATTCTCATTTTTTTTCATTGATCCCATCTGGTTAAGTTTATTAGAAAATAACCATTAAATATCCACCAGACATCCAGATCTGCTTTTGAATCTATGAGTATTTGAAATGCAATATGAATCATTATTATGTATGTTGGTCTTTGTAGTCAATGAGATGAATTTAATCACTCCAATCTTTTTAATTCGGTATCAGAAGCAAATATATACTTGGTGCCTATTCTTTAGCTTTAGGCATACTTTGATTTGCACTAATTTTCCTTGTAGTTGCTCTAGCAACCAATGCGGGCTGGCTCTCGTGAGACTTCCCATATGATACCCTGACCAACTGATATGCACCAGTTTCATGCCTTGTTTTACGGAAGTACTGTTTTGTATTTTTTATTTTTTTGAGAGCTACACACTCGCACACTCTAATCCATCTAGTAATGACTCAAGCCCCCAATCTACCGGTTGGAGGGTACCAACTGAGCTGTGCTTCGTCGTCTATTTTGTAATACTTCTTTTCTGCATTCAAGGATGTGAGACCTAGTAAAAATGAGTTAAATTTTTTGAATTTGATATGTGATGTTGAATCGGTCGACATAGCGCTGGTACTGTACTAATTGAACATTTGTGAATATATTAGATGATGTCGTAATCTGCTAGAGCTGCTGCTATCATCAACTTGGACTGATTTATAACTTTAGGAAGGCGTTTCTTTTCATGATAGGATGGATATAAAAATAATCAAAACTAATTCACCATTTACTTTGATGGATTGATCAATTTTGAACTTGTTTGACAATCTTATCCTTCAAATATTCAAATCTATCTTTTATCAATCTACCTTATCGTGTAGAGTAAACGCCCCCTAGAGGTATAATTTCAAGGATTGTATTTAAAGATCTTTGATGCCCCCACAAGAAGCTGTGCCCTAATCACTCTTGTAAAGATCTTTTGATGAGAAACTTGAAAGACATCTTGTTAAGGGTTTAGAAGTAAATATTGGACCATCCTCACAGACTCACAGTGGTTCTGGACATCCTCCCGTAAGGTTTTTGCTTTTGATTGAATGAGAACTTGATTGAGTGTTTTTATCTTTCATCGATCCTGCTAGAAACTTGATGTTTGGCTTACCCCTGTGAGAATGGACTATTGCCTGACTTTTGTATTCTGAGATAGAAGGGTATCACCACTTGTTTTTGTTTCTAATAGAAGCTGTTTTATTTGCAGTGTATTTCTATGTTGCACGGACGCCTCTAGCTGCAGTGATCCTAGGGTCCGTTTTCAAATCGCACATTTTCCTTCAAACTAACTTATTGTTCGGATCTTAAGTATCCACAGGTGCTCGACTTTCAAATTGTCTTTCTTTGTTCTGTTATTGTCTTTTGTTTTCAGCTGAACAATACTTCATTGTTGGATCACTCCATCCCTTTGCCTTCCAATTTTTCTGAGTTTGGTTGATGTGCTGTATATTGAAGGGTTCTGGTTACTATCGGACACCACCCATTCAGGTTATATTTTGCTGGGTTTATTTTAACTATGGACAAATGTCTTGTAAAGAAATTACATATAGTAGAGGTCAGAAGTTGCGCACACAACACAATTAGTCAATCTTGCTTCATCTGGATGGAAAATATTTAAGTTGTACATGGCACAAAAAATAGTCTAATTTTCCTGCTGATTTGCTGGAGATGATCTGATTTTGTATTTTCATGTAGATTTACTTGTATTTTGATTTTGTAAGAGATTTACTTGCAAGCCGAAATAGCAAAAAAAGAGGGAAGAGAGAGAGGGGAAAATACCATCAGGCTACATAGACACAAAAAGAAAGATTACAGTATTAATATGTTACAAGAATTAAATATTTTCCAACACCATCTCCTTAAATACAACACAATCATATTCTGATCCTTAGACCAAAGTGCACGAAAATGGTCATGGTCATCTATCTGCCTTGACGCCTGTTTTTTCTCCACTCCCACGGCATCTCAGGGTTCGGAGACGACCATAAACCCACCCGTTTCGTGCGAGCCTCTTTCTCCCACTACATATGCAACACAAAATATAAGGCTTATCCAAATAAATCAGACAAGTAGTTAAGGTACAATGGGATAAACCTTATCCAGCTCCGGACGTCGATCATAGGCTTTATAGTGCCATGCTAGCCCCTTCTTAAGCATCGATTCCTATACACATATCAAAATTCAAGACTCTCTTCACTTCTTTAAATTCAGATGTTAGTCAAAGATCGATTGGTTATAGTGAGGAATATTAGATCAAGAGTTGTGATCACACTACCTGCACGAAGATGCCGTTGCAATATATATCTCCTACACACCTACCATAACGATCTTCATCGAACACCAGAACTCTTAAACACTTGTTCTGAACAATTTTAACCAATTCTTCCTTCGCTTCTTGACCAAACGGCATTTTGCCCTCCGGTGAGTCAATTCCCCTGTTTTAAGTAAGTTCCGATATAAATTTATACCTGATGCAATAGCATCGTGAAACAAATAAACGAATATCTTAGTTGATTATCAAAATTAAACATTGATAAAAGTGAAATCTCATTAAATCAAAATGAATACCGGAAAAACATGGAAGAAGGGAAAACAAATCCTGATTATTATTTCCTCTGTCCCACCGAACTTTGCTCGTATTCATTTTCGTATTGTCCCATCCAACTTGACTTATTTTCTTTTTAAGAAATAATTATCTCTTCAAAATGTGTGGATCCTACCTACTTTTTTTATCCATTTAATCACTTTATACCGCTCTCCTAAATAATTGTGCCAAAAAAATGAACCATGTTCGACGAAACGGGGGAACATTATTTTTAACAAAATCTAACTGCATGCATAATACATAAATAAATCTCTTATATATAGCCAACTAAACAAGCCAAGCCCATAAACTGATACAAAAGACAAATGAATAGAAGGCCTAATAATTAACATAAAGTAATAAATCAGACACTCCTACAGTCCTACATCATTCTGCATCAATATCACAATCTCAATAATCACCAGATGCATCCAAGAAATCAGTACCTTAATCTTATTCTGTATTTTCTGGCAAGAACCTCCTCATTTTGAAGGTTTATCACCCTGCAAACAAAGCCTAATCAGTATTCGATTATCCTAACTTAACATCGATCTGCAAGAGATTAGCTGACACTTAGCATCCAACCTGTATCCTGCATCAATAATATGCTTGTGAAGTTCATCGGCATGATCATAATTCCTCTGCGCGCGAGCCTTAGCTCTTTCAACAGCCGCGACTTGGACTTCTCTAGGAACATTCGCGGACTCCTAGAGTCTGTAACACTGACATACACTGTTATTGTATCGCCATCTGCCACAGCCTTGGCGTCCACCTGTGACACCGATTGCATAGTCATTGCAAGATCTACTGATTCAAATTCTAAGGGGGCGTATACTTTTCGTGATAAAATGGATTGATAAAACATATGATTGAGTATTTTAATGATAAGATTGTCAAACAAGTTCAAATTTTGATCAATCCATTAAAATAAACATTGGATTAGCGTATATTATTTTCATCTATTCATCCTATCATAAAAAGTAAACGTCCCTAATGGAGAATTTATTGTAATATATAAAATAAGCCAAGTTAGATTAATTTTGAATTTATTTGATCATCTTATACTTTAAATATTCAATTCTATGTTTTATCATACGATCCTAAAAATTTAAAGAAGCCAATTTTTTCTTACAGGTATAGTGTGTAACTCAAACTTGAGACCTTGAGGCTGCGATGGAAGAGCCCCGGCGGTGAGGTCGACCAAAGAATGGGGCAGAGGAAGGCCATAGAAAGCTAACAAACCCTTTAAAAGCAAAGCAATCAAGATTACAAAAATCCACATTGTTCTACTCTGTATTGCAGCAGGTATGAAGCTAATTGTGTTAGAAACCTCGACGTCGGCCTTCTGATGTCGCTTCAGCGTCTGAATTACGAGCCTTGAAGCTTCTTCGGCCGATTTTGGGGGTGGTTTTGTCTCTCTCCACGCTACGGCTAGCTTCTTATACCTTTGATTTTCATCGAGATCGTGTTACTCAATGTGAGAGTGCTGCTAGAGATACATAAATGAAACAAATTGATCAAGTGATTTACCAGTTGGATTGAGCTTTTCTGGATGAGACGACATGCTTAGTGAGTTCTTGAGGAACCTGAAATCCAAAATACACCAAAAATTATTATTATTATCTCTCTCTCTCTCTCGGAAACAAAAGACAAGTTGAATTGAATTGCGTGAATCTCGGAATTGAGGTTACCTGATTGGTGATTTCGAAGTTGTAGAGATCGTTGGCGAGGGCGGACACTCCGACAGTCTCGGCGGTGACGCCGTGGTGGCCGACCGAATCGGATTCTGACGAAGGTTTGCATTTGGCGCACAGAAACCTAAGAGCGTTTCCCATTTATAGATTTTTTTTGGAATTTATTCCGTTTGGGGGTTTAATATTTTGGATAATTTGATTTAGCAAGAACTGACGACTTCGAAATGAACGAAATATCTGAAGGTAAACAAATTTATAGAACTGTTTCTTTTCCTCTCGATTTCTTTTCTATTGGAGGAAATTTGGAGAAAGTTGTGTTCAAGAACCAATGAGGAGAAGCCACGGCACAGGCGGATTCATATTTGGATTTACTGCTTTTCAAGTATGTGTGTGTGTGTGTGAGAGAGAGAGAGAGGGGGGGAAATCCGTAGGGCCAAATCCGTCTATTCTTAATCGAGATCCAAGCTGTTCCCGTAGTGATGGCGCGGCACAAAAATTAAAGTCAACGGCTTTCATTGCCTTTCTCTGCCTCTGAAGAAAAGAATCAGATCACATGATTTGAAAGTTGTGTTTCTACTTCTTATTCATATTAGGCCAAATAATGAAATGGATTGAATTGCAAATTAAATACCCTCTCCTAGGTGACCCAAAATAACTTTGTTTCTATTTTATTTATTTTTATACATTTTTTAAATTTACTTTTTTTTATTTATAAAAATTATCTAATTGAATACTTGATATTTATCACTCTTAATAACACTTTTTTATTTATATTTTTTATCACTCATAATTCAACAATATCTTTACATATTATCCTCAATAACATCGTTTATTTATATATTTTATCATTCATAGTCCATAACACTACACTAATATGAGATCCTTAATATACTCACTAAACACTTAATAATTTTTATTAAAATTTATACCGAAAATTCTCAACAATATTTCTGGAGGACAGGGAGAGTATTATCTTTTGCATCTTAAATTACATTTATTCACGACCGCCTGTTGAGTTTTTTAGAGCTAAATGACAAGAATTTTAATTTTAAAGAATAAAGGTTAGAAATGAATTACTAGTTGTGAGTTCGCTACCAACCTTTTCGCTTTAGTTTTCTGGTTGATTTGTACTTTATAACTTGAAATTTGCTATAATATATATGTTATTTTCTCTAATTTTTTATTAGTTTTTTCAATCATGAAATTACACATATCAAGGAAAATGAAACTTTATATTTATAACTTTATTAATTATGATATACACATACCTAATTATCAATATCCAAAAATATTAAATAAAGGTAAAATGTGAAGGATATCCTAATTTTACTCTTAATTTACGAACTAAAACACTTATTAAAAAATGAGAATATGACACTTATAAAAAATGAGAGAGTATATATGCATAGAGAGAGACAATAATAATAAAAAAAACTCCATGTGTTAAATTTAAAATTAATCTAGATAATTAACCTATGTATAATCTACGATTATCATAAAAAATTAATATAATATATATAAACGAATAACATAATGTGTACATAAAAAAGTATTAATATATACATAAAGAAGTAATAGTTCATAAAAAATGGTACAATACCATTCAAAATGGTACAAATACACAATATTTTTGTCTTTATCATAATTGGTAAAATACCCATCAAAATGGTACAAATACACAATATTTTTTCTGTCCTCAGCTTTCTATCTCGGTCTCTTTTATTTTCCCTCAATATTGTCTAAGAATTAGGGATGGCAATGGACCGGATCTGGTTAGATCCAGATTCATATCCGATTTTTTTTGCTTGGATCCAGATCCGATCCAGATCCATTGGATCTAAAAAAATGAGATCTAGACCCAGATCCATTGGATCCACAGGGTTCAGGGTCTAGACCCGAATCCATATGTTTTCGCTTCTAATATAAATCTTAAATTAATCAATCTATCATCAGCATTCCTCAAATATTTTATAAATTCTTGAGCTGATTCGATATCAATCATGTTTGGTTGGTTGTAGGATTTCTCCATCATTTCGAAGTTTTCCAAATGAAATTATACCTTGTGTCTTCATAATCAAATAGAAATCAATATTAGAAGTATAAAATCAAATTATATCACAAAGATGAATGAAAACGCAAAATGATTATTCACACAAACAATGTCCAAATTTGAGGATTTGTTTCGCTCAATCTTTGAAAGTTTTATGGTCCGAGAAATCAAGAGTGTTTTGTCCCAAATTTTGATTAAATCATAAATGAATAAAATAAAATGGAGAGGTGGAATCGAAGTAAAATGAAGAGAATAAGAGTAGATTTTTGGAAGAAGTTCCGTCGAATGAGCAAATGTTTGGAATTGAAAGAAGACCAAGAAAAAAATACTCGAATTAGATATAGGGTTAATTAATATTTAATTAAAATAAAAATTAAAAATATATATTATATTAATCGGGTCTACGGGCCGGATCTGGATCTCAAAAATTAAAACCCAGATCAAGATCCAAAATTTTAGAGTATGATCCAAATCCGGTCCAGATCCGTCGGGTCCAAATTTTTTATACTCCAGATCCTAAAAAATGGATCTGGATCACCGGATCTGGATCGGTCCAAGATCCATTGTCATCCCTACTGAGAACTCAATCTGACTCGTTTACAATCCGATTATGGAGAATATGCATGCTTTCACCCAACATTAGTGCATTCCCACCATTGGGACTATGTATGCATCACCAGTTCGGTGCTTGACCCTGTCGATGTGTGAGATAATTTGCAGTAGTCACTCTTAATTTGTTGTACCTGCGCAGACAAAAGAACATAATAGCAAAAGTGTAGAGAACATAAAATTAAAATAGAAAAGGGGAGAGAATGAAAAACGGAGAGATCGATAAAAACTCGGATCGGGTGTGGTGGCTCTATGTTCGTTTGCTTCACTACAATCACGTGGCCCAACGGAGACATCATATCTCATTGGCATAGCAACACTTACAGTCACGGTCACCCCATTCAACCCGGTAGCTCCTCCACAAAGAATGAGAACTAACAAACACTCTATTGCTTATGGGTGGGTTGAATGTATCCTACTCTCTCATTCAAATAACCAAGGCAGCGGCTGAAATTAATACTCCCAAGAGTGCAATCTCAAAAGGAAAGAAAGGCATGGAAGGAAGGAGAATCTGATCGTGCCGCTGATTGCTAAGGCACAAGACGTGGGGTAGAGAGGGTTAATTAGTTGGGCCTTTGGGTGTTCGGCAAACTAGATTTAACAACAATACCTCCTAAAAATACACTATTAATGAAATTTATTGTCATTTCTCCCACATTTGCTAAACATTAAGAAATTCCCGTGTTCATTCCAAATGCCCCGACTTTCAGAAACGATTTCGATCACATCGGTAATCGGATGAGGAAGGGCCTCTTACGATTAGAAAACACATTAAATTTAAAATACATTAGGCTTTAGTTTAGTGATATTTTGTTATTATTTCAAGTGTAATTTTGGTGATGAACAATACTACCATAATACTACACATTAAACTTTCAGGCGCGATTCCAGTCACAATGGTGATTGGATGACAATGAGCCATCTACTGTTGGAAAGTCATTTGAATGTTGAATAATACATTAGGCTTTAGTTTCGTGGTATTTAGTGACATTTTTAAGTATGATTTTGGCGAAAAACAGATATTGTCATATTAAAGTTTCAGGCACAATTACGTCGTTGATCGACACAATAAGAGGCGATGACGCCTAAGATTGATGTCCTCTAGCCATTTCCATATTTTTTTTCCTTTATCTATGTCGCAGCCATACGTTTCTCTCCGAAATTCCATCCAAATAATATTAATACAATATTTTGAAACGTTACATCTAAAATAAGAAAGATTAGTTTGTAAATACATGAACTTTACGAATTTTTTATTTTTTTCACATGAACTTTTGATGCCACTAGGTACGTTCTGGTATATGGGGGAGGGATGGAATACACCAAGCAGGCAAATTAAACTTTTTCCGTTGACAATACCGACTGTATGTTGAGATCAGCTAGTCGGTTATCGATAGTCCGAGATCGGTGTCGATCGCTAGTGAGTTCAACTAATGGTTGTCTTATATTGAGTGATATCAATTAACAAACCTACTGACTGCTAAGGCAACAAATCAGTTGGACTGATAATTGATGTGTGTGCGGAATGTGGTGCTTACTGATTTGTCTTGCATAAACTAGTACTCAAGTTAAAAACACTTAGTAAAATATTGATTAGTCAGTATTCAGTTTATGACTCCTCAATATCGAACGGATACTGATAGAGGGTTTCAAAACAATATTGTGTTGTTTGTGTGCTGATGATGACAGTTTAATAATAGGCAATGCAAGGACAGTCCAGAAAGTAAATAACACGTTGTTTTTTACATGGTTCAGAGAAATCAACTCCTACATCCTCTGGCTGATTGTTCAGTCAATCCACTACTCGAGATTGGGTCTTGTTTACAGGTACAAGAGTAAACCTAGATACTGAGGTCACTTTATAATATTCCGCCGAACTTGGCGTTATTCTTAGCTTCGCTGGTGCTAGGAAACCCTCACTGCTTTCAGGATGTAGCTGACTAACCTCTAGCTTATGGGTGCTAGAAACCAAGCTTTCAGCAACTAACACTTCGTTGTCTACTTGCTCAAACTTCTACTAAATTCTAAAGGGTTTTGTAGAGGGATTTTCCAACTTAGGATCTGAGTTATCACAGACGATAAACTCAGAACGTCAAGACTTAAGATATACAAGTTGAATATCTTAGACGTAAGGAAGTGTATATGAAATCTTAAGCTTATAAGTATATTTGAGCTATGAAGATTTGTTGATACTTGAGAAACTTCCTTCTTCGAAATCGTTGTTTGATTGTCTTGAGCTTTAGCTTGATAGCTTTTGGAAATTCAATTGTGCAGCATAACGGTAACCTTTGAAGATTGGATTATGCACATATATTTAGGGAGAGAGTTGTTGGAGGAATCACTATTCATATTCTTCTATTTTATCGTTTGAATTCTTCCGTCGAGAATCCTCGTACGTCTTTTGACAAAGGTCACATAATCGTACACTATAGTTCTGCAACTCTAAAAAGACGGTATGACTTGTTAGGATCCTATGTAGATACGCTACTATACGTCTCAAGTCAAACACTCGAGGCATAATATTTTTCATGTTTCTTCAGTTGAGTAAACTCCGTGTTTCTTCAGCATGTACTTCAGGTTTGGTGAGTCAAGTCCTTCAAAGATATTCTCGCGATAGCCGGACTCGTGTTTTATCAATTTTGAATAAACTGAGTCAGTATGATGCTTTTCAGTCAGACGTAGATATATAGTCTGTTGGATTTGTATACTGAAAGCAGTTTGGTTGAGCTTGTATACAATGTTTCCTGTTACCACTATTACAATCTCCTATCCGATTTGAATACTTGATTGCATATATCTGTGTCCCTTATCTCATATATAAGTTAGATCATACGGTGTGTGAAGATCACGTAAAGTCGTATGATTGGTCAAGCTTAATGAGATATAAAAGTTTCACTGGTGAGACAACTTAAGGACGAGTTGTCGGTTTTAGCCGCAGATAGATAAGAAGTGACTTGACTTAGTTGCTTTGTATCTATGCCGGTGCGTCTCGACGTATGAAGGATCACAGTGAGATGTGTTCTTCTTTCGACCGTCGTGAAGAACCAAGATCTCGGTGACTTATGATGATCTAAACCTCGATAAGGTATTAGGTGAGTATGAGTTCTTGACCATCACTTTGACTTGTTATGGGTGAGGTTATATGTTCTAACCCAATATTCTGCATCTTGGGTGGTGGCGGTGCTTGTATGTCATGCTAGTTATCAGACGAGTCACCGTATCCGTTTAGGAAGATGACGCCCCTTAAGGAGCTCAAAGGTTTATTGTACTAAACCCCGCAGTTGAGTTAGCTCAAGTACAATAATAAGGTTGAGTGGTACTACTTAAGGAATTAAAGATATTAATTATTTTAAGCAATGTAATGCTATAAATAATTAATGGACGCTCGATATCTTAAATACGGGATTCAGTAATGTCTAAGTGCAAGCCCGACTCAACTTGGTAATAAAGGGTAAGTCAAGATTTATTCTCTAGTGGCATGAATAAATGTTTATAAATTAATTTATGTTCGGGGTGAACATAAGATAATTAATTTATTTGAGGCCCATCTTTATTCCTTGCATTTGATCCTGGTGGCCCATCCAGCTCAAGTTAGTCGGAGGAAAATCGCCCCATGATGCTCCCATTGGCAAGATTTTATTCTCTTTATCCCATAAGGATATAATTATATTTATGGTATATGCATAGATCTTTTCCATATAAGATTATGGTAATAATCCTGAGAGTATGGTAATAATCCTAGAGTATGGAAATTTCCATATAGGATTATGGTAATTTCCATATAGGATTATGGTAGTTACCATATGGGATTAAAGTATTGCATTATAAATATAAGGTATGAGATAAAGTCTAGGTTAATGATCATTCATCTAAACCTAGAAATTTTCGTCCCTCCCAAAGTCAAGAGAGGCTCTCAAAATTGTGCGAGAGCATTGGATAATTTTTCAAGCATTCTCCATAGATCGTCCTCACTCGACGTTGGAGATTGGGCATCCGGATACGATCCGAAGGTCAAAGCACGAGTCTCGACCGTTCGATCCGTTCATCCCGTTCGATCCACCTCGACAGATCCAAAGGTAAACACGAGAAAACCCCTACGTGTTGCAATTTATTAAATAGACGCATGCTAGGATTATAATCAATGTATGGTGAATTAAATATCCAAGATAGATCCTCGGGGCGAGGGCTTAACATATGTTTTCCCTACATAGTCAGCTTTGACCTTTTATCTTGCCAGCTTTGACTTTGTATTATTGGTCTGATTACTGGTCGTCAGCTTTGACTATAGATTGGTAGCTTTAACTCCTCGTAGTCAGGTTTGATTTTTGGTACCTAGTTTTGACTTCTGGTACTCAGCTTGAATTTCACAAAGTCCGTTGGGTGCTTGATATGACACTTCGTCATATCCTGACTCTTTCTCGGTTTGTCGACCGAGTCTTGATCTTTGATCTTGAGCTTGATCTTCGACGCCTTGATCTTGATCTTCGACTTTACACTATTAGTCCTTCTTTTTAGTTTTGCTTGTACTTGATCTTGAGACTACCGGCCTTCATTCGGTCTTCGATTACGACCCTTCACCGAATTGTTCATCGATTGTGTTGTGCGATACTCCTATCAAGATGGTGGTTCTTATATCGCTTGAACATCTTCGCCTCGTCCGTCCAAGTCGGTAGTTCCACTGCTGAAAACTTGTAACAATATCGACTAACTCCAAAATTAAGTCAATAGCATTAGTTACTTCAGCAAGACAGTCATCAGAGATTTTGGGATCTAATCAAAACACAGAGTTAAGATAGATTTAATTCCAGATACTTAGGAATTTTCCCAATAATTTCCTCGTTTTTTATGATGCCAAAAACTTAAACATTATACTGAAAACAAATCAAAAGATAAATAGCAAGTTTCAGCATAGGGACTTGATTCTCTCTTGCTGTGATCATCCTTCTCTAAAAAATAGGGTTAGTTCAATATAATAAAGTTATAAAGCAAGTATAGAGCTTGGACAATAGCCATTGCCGTCAAGGTAAACTGGGTCAGTTTTATAGATTATATAGGTTGTTGAGATTACAGATGATATAATTATTTATGCTCATTATCAGCAGTAAGACCTATACAATTCCATTATAACTTCTTCTGACCATATTCATCTTCTTCTTTGCCTTGTCCTCTTTTCTTCAGTCAGCTGTCCATACATGGCGAAGATTCTTGTCACAACCTTTTAGAATTCCTCTGATTGTTGTGTTGGATTAATCTTCAAGAGTTCAGCAACAATCATGGATTCTCGTTCGATCTCGGCTCGGTCCATAAGATTTCCTATCATTGGAGATGGCACAGCTTTCTTTGGAGGGGTAGTAAAGGTGAAATGTTGTCTGGCCGCGCAGTTGACCAATTTTTCAACAAGGTCCTTGTCTTTGTATCCAGCATGAAGTTTCTGAAACTGTTAGTTATAATGGCGGGTGCATCAAGTAAGTCCATCAGGTAGGGCTGGCAATTCATGCGTGTCGGATCGTTATCGTGTCGACACGATAACGACACGACACAATAAGGTCAAACACGAACACGACCCGTTAAGGATCTGTCCGACACGAACACGAACACGATAACGACACGACACGAAACGATAAATTCAAATTAAAATTAGAAAATAAATTAATAAAAAATAAATATATAATTAAATTAATATTAAATATTATTGAATTATGCGAAAACGACACGATCTGACATGAACACGAATGCAACACGAAAATTATCGTGTTACACAAACACGACACGGATCTGACACGAACACGACACGAAATTATCGTGTCAACACGATAAGGACACGGACACGATAAGGCTGAACACTAACATGTTAATTTCGTGTGTGTTCGTGTCGTGTCGAAAATTGTCAGCCCTATCTTCAGGTAGTAATACCACATAGCAAACTTCATTTTTAACTACTCTCATTTATTGTTCAGCTCAATCGGAGCCCACTTATCTGTAATATCCCGAAGATTTAAAGCCTAATTACGATATTTAAAATTCGTAAATTAGGGTTTCGCCACGATAATCGAATTAATAATTTATTGAATATTGAATTCGACTAATTATGATATAATGAATTCCTATATTATATTCACTAATGATTGTGAATTAAGGGATATAGGTTATATGAATTCTTTCGGTAGTAATATTATAACGTCGATTAAATATCGATAGTTAATATTACGTAATTTTTCTAAGTGACGAAGCTTAGAATTAAACTTCCTTACTAATGGAATGATTTAATAAAATGATTATGACTTTATTACGACCATTTTGAGATGGGTCGATTATGAACGTTTTGAGACGTTTCAAACGTCAACGTTTTGAGACGATTAGAAAATTAAGTTTAATGATCAAGGAATTATAATATTTAAATTTCTATGATTATTTTATGTAATTATAGTATTAATTAGCATTAAAAAAATGCTAGAGAATTAAGGAATAATTATGGGATAAAATGTGTAATTTTCGAAAACCCTAATTTCGAAAATTAGGATTTTCACACATGAATCATCTTAATTATTTTTCCTATGATATAGTTTATCATCTAAGGCATATATTATGTTATATATCTATAAAATTGCAAGAAAAATAAAATGTTGGACCCTTAGGACATGATAGTGCCGTGAGTTTTAGTGTGTAGGATTTAATGAATGAATTTTTCTATCATTCCAACATGTTATGAAATAGTGGGATAATTACACACTAACCAAGATCATTAACTAGATGAATCAAGTGGGGAGGCTTTGGCTTGGTCATGGACGAAAAGTTTGACCCAATTTGAGGTTGGAAGATTTTCTAAAACTCTTAAGCATGATTTGATTACATTTGGTAGTGTGTAGATATTATATATCTTGTATGGGACAAATAAAAAGCTCATCCTTGTGAGCATAAGAGAGATGACCGACGGTTGTAGTGGATCAAAGCAAAGGATTTTAATTGTTTTGTTCAATGTTGTGTAAGATGTATTTACTAGATAAGTGATGACATATTAGTGATGATGTATTATTAAGATGAGTCACTACCAAAAGGCTTGCAAAATTGAGAGATGACCGTCGCCTCTTGTGTGATCAAAAGCAAAGGATAATTGTTTCATTTATTTAGTTTAAGTAAATGGCATCTACTTTGTGTAGGAGATTATGTATTAAGTAGTGAGTCATCAAAAAGATATTCTTGCTTTGTGAGTGTATGAGAGGACCGAGAGAAATGGTCAAGGTATTAAATGTATTAGTCATTTTATTCTTTTAAGTGATAGCAAAGTAATAGGATTATCAAACATAACATCCTCTTTCCAAAACCTGCATAATACCGTGAGCTTTAGAAAAGAAGAACTTAGAGTGTTCTTCAATTTTATTCACCAAAACCTTGATACTAAAGCTTTGACACCAAAAATCCAAGCCGGTAAAGAGGTTAGGAATCGAACAAGCTTTGATTATGCGTTAAAATTTTTAATTTCCAACCGTTCGATTTTAATTTATAAGCTTATGTTCTTAATGAGAAAAATAGAATAAATTATGCTAGCATGTTTTGTGTTCATTAATTATGTTGAGCATGAAGTATATGTTTCATATTAGTGATTAAATTGAAGGCTAAGCATGTTATAATTTATTTTATGATGACCGAAAATTGTTAGTGTTGACATGATGATGGATTAATGTTATATGTTAGTAATAGAACTCTTTGTGATTATTTGGGAATTTTTAGAAATCATATGCTAATTGTTTGATAAATACCGAAAATAATTGAGAGGTGTAAGTTGATGTACAAATTATGTTTAAGTAATATTTTAGCATATTATTGATCTAGAGCATTGATTTAGTACCATGTGAATTTACTAGATTTTTAAGAAAATGTAGATCATATTCTTGAAAAAAAATCGAGAGCCATAATGTTGATACATTGATGTGTGAATTGATTTTGTTGGATATTATGTTATATTTATGATATAGAATGATAATTAAGTGTTGTAGAATTTTATTAGAATTTTAGAAAATTGTTTGGTATTTATTGTGTAGAAACCGTGAGCTATAGATATAGGGTAGGTGATGTCCAATTTTTCTATAGTTAATGTTAATACATATTAATGATCCTATGATAATATAGTGTACTATATGAATTTAGAGGAATTTTTGGAAAAAGTTTGAGAAATTTAGCCATGAAGACCGAGAGCTAGGAATGGAGAATTAGGGTTTCTAAATTATTTATTTCAAGAAAAATAATATATTATATGCTTAGAATATATTTTAGACTTATTAAGAATTTATGGAAATTTTGAAACATAGTATACTATGTTTACGGCGAAACGTTATATTAAATAACGTTGGATATGAAAAATAATGTATAATGAATAAGTTAAATGATATTAAAATAAAATATTAATCAAGCTTATTGATTTACGTGAAAAATTGAGAATTGGGGTTTTATGAAAAGAAATCGATTGAAAATCGATTTATATGGAAATTGGTTATAAAATATGTGAATAATTGAAAATATGTTAAGAAAAGTCAAAAATGTCGACTTAAGTCTCGACGTATGAAATACGTTGAATAAATATACTAATACGTGTAAAACGTATTAATTTTATAAGAATATCTCATTGGTGAGAAACGATTTCATAATTGAGATCATTTTATCGAAAAACATCGATATAAGTTCAACGTTTAACCTAAATGGTTAATATGAGACCGTAAATCATATTACGTCTCTATCGAAGTACGAAAAATATTTAGTTAAGATACGCGATGAAGCGACGTATTAAATTAGTTATGGGATTTGAATTGTTATATTATAAGTTATCAAAGTTTATTAAATTTTGAAAATCTCAAAAAACGTGACCGACATACTAAAGTAGTTTTTACGTAAAGATGGGACGCGGACGTGATCAAAGCGACGAAGAAAGAAATCGGACTAAGAAACACTACAGTCCAGGTGGGCTTTACTCTACTCAAAAAGATCAAATGTTTACCAAATGATTTATTTACGATGCTTAATTGCAAGAAATGATAATGAAATGATTTATTTAATTACACCGCCACAATGTTTATGTTTTATGTATGTATCCTATCCATGAACGATTGTGAATGTTGTTGGGTAGCTCCCAACTTATGAAATGATTGAATTCAGTATCCTTGTTAGTACCGCAAGGATGATTGAGAATTCGTGATCATGTCTTTGAGTGGCAAGGATTTTGTGCACTATTTGGTATTTGTGTCTTTGAAAGGGTTCTCGTAGGTCACGGCGTCCGTGGGAGGAGGTCTCCTTCTACGGCGCGAGATGAATTTATGAGATGAGTTGATGGAACTGTTGTGATGAATGGAAATGGATATGGATCATACATACAAGGAAAATATGTCTGGCCCGACGAATATTTATGGAAAATGACAGAAAATGTTTAGTAAGCACGAGTATTTCGAATAAAAACCTCGTGTGTTACTGTGATGGGGCAGTGTAATTTAAATTTGATAAAATGTTTTGGCATGAGTTCACTGAGTGCATTCTTGTACTCAGCCCTGCATGTTTGTTTTTAAATGTGCAGGTTGAGCAGATGGTGGATGGAGGCGTGTTGAGTAGTCGGACTCTTTTGATGATAATATGTTAGAAACCTTGAATACACATCGTCATATGTGTATTCACATGTTTTTCCGCTACGATAGAACATTATGTTTATGTTTTGATATTGACAGTTGATTTCCTTCAGATCATTTGAATCTTTTGTTAAGGATCTGTAGGTCTCTTTCTACATGTAAATTATGTGTGTCTTGTACATAATGGTTAAAACTTCTTAGTTCACTTGATGTTTGTTCCATAAGTCTTTGATTAACTCTCTTTCATGTTCCGTGATTACTGTTCCAAGTATTAGTCCTCGTTAATCCGTCCTCAGGATTAGAGGGTTGTTACATTATCAGACTGAGGTCTAGCTCCTGCAACTGAGGTTCTTAGAAGACCTCTCATTTGGAAATAACTTGGAGCACTTCTCTTGTTGGTCCTCTTTCTTCATTCTACGACATCCGACACTCTTTGGGCGTCTCCCATCAATTTTTTTGGTTACTCTTGTTCTCCTCTAGTTTGTTGTTTCTTGCTCCACCATGCTTTCAAAGATGCTGGATCTCCCAGCATTTTGAACAAAGCTCCTGCATGGAATGCAGCAGGTAAATTTCTTCTTTACTAGGTGCGGCAGCTTGCTGGGCTGACGGGGCAACTTGTTTCTGTTTTCGAGCAGTTTCTCTTCTTTTGATTGTAGCAGCCTTCTTCCTAAGGCGCTCCTTTCCAACTTTCTCCTCAGCTTCTTCATCCTCCATCTGCTGAGCAAGTTCTGTAGCAGCTGTATCTGCTCCCTTTCCTCTTCAGTAGCTCGGGCCAACTCCACCGTTTATTCAGCTAAAGCAACCTTCTGTCTTTCTTCTCCCTTTTTGGCATCATCAACTACCACTTTCCAGTCAGTAGCTGGAAGTGTCTATAGGACTTTAAAGTTGATTTCTCTTTGTGTGTACTTGTCATTTAGCTGGGCTGAGATCTTATTGATGATTGTAACGAATCTAAGTTCCATGTCATCAATGATTTTTTTTTCTTTTGTTTGAAATTGTCAAACTTTCCAGCACAAAGGCTCTCAGCGCGTCCCACATCTCCTTTGATGTCTCACATTTAATCAGCTTCCCAATGTGAGAGTTGGGAACTATTCCGAAGATGAAATTTTTAGCTAGGTTGTCGAGCTCATCCTATTTTCTCTCTTCTGACATGAAGTCAGCTCGATCCTTTGGCTTGTACTCGTAGGTAGAATCCTTTCCCAATCCAGTGCTTACTTTGGTGATCTTCTCTCGAATAATGATTGGTCTGTTGGTGATGACCTCCCACATGAGGCAATGTTGGGCAATGAGATAGCTTTTGAGTCTGAATATCAAGATCTCATAATTTTCCACCGTCGAACGTGAGGAGAGAAGTCGACCTGGTTTAGTTAGTTTCCATCACAGCAAATATGCAGCAGATGCAAATTTAAAATTTTTTCTTGTTATAAGATCGATCTCTCATGTGATGAGCTAGTCGATTAACCGCGCTTAATATTGGTTTCAATCTATGGTCAGTTTAGATAAGGGGGGTCTTATTATGAGAGATATCAATTAACAAACCTACTGACTGCTGAGACATTTGGACTGATAATTGATGTGCTTGCGGAATGTGGTGCTTACTCTATTTACCTTACTGAAAACTTAAACTGACTTAAAACACTTAGTCAAATATGTCTTAGTCAGTCTTCAGTTTTATCTCTTCAGTATCAAACTGATACTGATAGAGTGTTTTAAAACTATGTTGTGTTGTTGTGTGCTGGTAATGACAATTCAATAATACGTAACGTAAATACGATACTAAATGTAAAGTACTGAAAATAAATAGCACTTAATTTTTACGTGGGTCGGAGGGATTGGTTCCTACATCCACGAACTAATTGCTCAGTCAATCCACTAACTTGGGATTTGGCCTTGTTTACAGGTACAAAATATAAATCTAGATACAGAGTTATCTTATTGTATCCATTTGAACTTGGCATTCCTCCTATGCTTGCGGGTGATAGAAAATCTCTTATTGCTTACGGGTGCAGTCGACCTAATTCTCTTACTTACAGGTGCAAGATAACTAAACTTTTAGCAAATAATACTTCGTTACCTACTTGTACAAACTTCTACTTGAACAAGGGGGTTTTTCGTAGAGAGTTTTCCAACTAAAATTTGAGTTGTCATAGGCAAGAAACTCAGTATGTCTAGGCTTAAGATATACAGAGAATATCCTAGACGTAAGGAAATGTATGCTGAAACCTTAGGCGGATAAATATATTTAAACTCTTAAGGTTTGTTGATAACACTGTAGACTTCCTTCTTCGAAATCGTTGGGTTATAGTTCTTGAGCTTTGAATGCTTTTGACAATTCAATGCTAATATTTGATAATCTTCAAATATCGATTTTATGCTTATTTATAGAGGAATGATGAATAATTCCATTGGAGGGAGCACCAATCACATTCTTCTATTTATCGTTTGAATTCTTCTTGTTTAAATCCTCATACGTCGTTGTCAAGGTCTGCATCATCGTACACTGTAGCTCTGTAACTTTTAATAGTAGATCTATCAAGTCAGGATCTTCTACAGTTATGTTATGACACGTGGCGAGTTAAACACTTAAGGATAAAATATCTCCGTATTTTTTCAGTGAGTTGACTCTGTGTTTTATGAGTACGTTGATTTTAGATCGACCATCGAGACTTCTATCTTTATCGATGGGTTCGACTCACGCCTTTGTCAGTTGGGAACCTAAGTCGGTATAACGTTTTCAGCGTTGACGTAGAAATAGTCAGCTTTGACTTTTCATCAGCCAGCTTTGACTTGGTATCACCAGCATAGACTACTTTTAACCAGCTTTGAATATTGATCAGCAGCTTTGACTTCCCAACTTGGGCAGTCCACTGCTGGTATGACACTTAGTTATATCTTAACTTCTTTGCTTTCAGCAGCATCGAGTCTTTAGTATTCCGACGTCAGCCTTCGACTTCACTCCTCAGTATCTATGTTCATCAGCATCGCTATACTTCCATCTTCAGACTTCAGTTGTCCTGACTTTAGTCTTCAGTACGCGATCTTCAGTCAGTGTTCTATCAGTTGCGCAGGTACTAATACTCCTATCAGTATGACTGACTTCAGTACTTCTTGAACTCTATCAGTTTGGGTCTGTACAAACCGACAGTTATTCTGCTGGAACCTGGAACAAAAACGTTAACTCCTTAACATGTAAGCAGCACTAGTTACATCAGTAGGATAATAATCAGAGGTTTTGGGATCAAATCAAATCACACAGTTAGAGCATAATATTTTCAATAGTTTACAGAAATTTTCCAACATCATCCAGAATATATATGTAAAATACACTCAATCAGAGATGGCATGGTTGCAGAATTTCTTGGGTGAACTTGGGAAGGAGCATAGGAATATCACTCTCTACAGTGATAGTCAAAGTGTTATCTTCTTAACAAACAATCCGATGTTCCATTCAAGGACAAAACATATTGAGTTGAAGTATCACTACATCCGTCATCTTTTGAGAAATATCTTGCAGCTAGAGAAGATTCAAGAAACAAGAATCCGGATGACGTGTTTATTAAAGGTGTGACCTTAGAGAAATCAAGCTTTGTATAGCTTCATTCGCCTTCAAACTTGAAGATGAAGGTTTGGCACCACCGATACAAGGAAGAGTTCAAGTTATGATTACATATGAAATCAGTCTCTAGGTAGGAGATTGTTGGGTTGTGGAGTCTAATATGATTTAGACTTATAGTCTATGGTCCATGGTCTTAAAGGAATACTAATTAAACTAGATTTTATGGGGTTTTCCCATCTTATAAATAGCATTTTCTTATTAGACTTGTGAATGTATAATATTTTCATCAAAATATCTTTAATGGGGATATCTAGCTTGACACGCCCCAGACATTGTCTCGTGTAGATTGTTGGATTTGTATACTGGAAGCAGTTTTGGTTGAGCTTGTATACAATGATTCATGTTACTACTATTACAATCTCTTATCTGAATTATTTACTTGATTGCATATGTATGTCCATTTATCTCATATATAAGTTAGATCATACAGTGTGTAGAAGATCACATAAGTCTGTATGATTGGTCAAGCCTAATGAGATATAAAAAGGATCACTGTTGAAACAACTTGAGAACGAGTTGTCGGTATATGCTGCGTTATAGATAAGAAGTGACTTGACTTGGTTGTTTGTCTATACCGATACGTCTCTAACGTTTTGATTGATCACAGTGAGATGAGTTCTTCTATCTGATCGTCGTGAAGAACCTAGATCTCAGTAACTTTAAGTTGATCTAAACCTCGATAAGGTTTTAGGTGAGTATGAGTTGTTGACCATCACTTTGACTTGTCGTGGGTGAGGGTTACATGAGATAACTCAATATTCTCCACATCTGGGTGGTGGCGGTGCTTGTATGTCATGTTAGTTGTCAGATCGAGTCATCGTATCCGCTAGATGATGAAGTCCCCTAAGGAGCTCAAAGGTTTATTGTACTAAACCCCGCAGTTGAGTTATCTCAAGTACAATAATAAGGTTGAGTGGTACTACTTAAGAATTAAAGAGGTTAATTATTTTAAGCAATGTAACGCTATAAATAATTAATGGACGACGATATCTTAAATACGGAAATTGTGAAGTCTAAGTGCAAGCCCGACTCAACTTTGAAAATAAATGGGTAAATCAAAGATTTATTCTCTAGTGGCATGAATAAATGTTTATGAATTAATTTATGTTATGAAATGAATATAAGATAATTAATTTATTTGAGGTCCATCTTATTCCTCAGATTGATCCTACTACCATCAAGGCTGGAACTACTCAAATCCGTCCACCTCATAAGAATCCCACTGGGATTTTGTTCTGACCCTCTCTATCTGAAAAGATATTATTATATTTATTAGATATGCAGAGATCCTATCCTAATAGGATTCTAGGGTTGCATTATAAATATAAGGTGAGAGAAAATCAGTGTAACCTAATGCTAAGAAATTTTCAAAAATTAGAGTGTGCTCATTTGTTATTTTCGAAATTTCTAAGTGTGAGGAAGAAGGTGATTTTTTGCAGTACTCTCCATAGATTGTTCTCACTCAGCATTGGAGTTTAGGCGAACGAGATACAATCCAGAAGATCAAAGCACGAGTCTTGATCCGATTCTTTATCCGACAAATTCGCAGGTGAACATGAGAAAACACCAACGTGTTGCAATTAATTATATATGTGCATGCTAGGTATATAATGAATGTATGGTGAATTAAACATACAAGATAGATCCTCGGAAGAGGGTTAAAATAAGATTTATCTACAATGAATTGGATAACCAATTATCATGTGCATTTTTTTTGCTTTTATATTTATTATGTACTTTATTTCGTAGTGTTACCAATTAAATTGCACTTCAACTCTTATACTTGCACATACATACTATTTCAAATTTCATCTAATCCTCAAATTTTAATAATATCATTCTCAACAAATACACGAATATTAGTTTCATAGTATTAATTTACAGCTGGACAACACCTTCATAGATCATTTCTTCGTCTTGCGAGCCAAACTCATTTAAGTACAGTGAATTTGCATGAGTGAATCGAAACAATGGTGCGGTGCGCAACAAAAGCAATCAAAAGTCCTTTTCTTTAATTTGTCCATCAAGACTTTCCACACAAAATGCGCCGCGTTTCAACGAAAGCGACTTAAAGAAGCTTTTCGCAAAGGAAAAATCCACGCACAAGAAAGAATCATATCCTCCACCCCAACTTCTCATTTTATATCTTGCAATTTTCACCAAACTCCTTCATTCATTTTACAACATTCTTCCAAGCTTCATCTTTCCAAGTTTCAACTATCACAAAATTCAAAACTTTGAGTTCGTTCCTCCACTTCTGATTATTATCAATTGAGGAACCATCAATGGCTAATGTGAGTGCCTTATATCTATATTTCATTTTATTTAGAAAATTATCATAGTTTGTACGTGTACCTATGTTTATGGAGAGTGAAAATACAAATTTTTAGTTCTGTAATTATGATAGGTAGCATTTTTATTCCAAAATAACGTGGACAAGAAAATTGATCTAAAACTTTCAAAATTTCGCTATTTTATTTATTTATATTGCCCTAATGTTGTTGGGATATGATGTAAAAGTCTTGATTTCTTTCCTCAAAGTTTGCAAATTAATGAACTCAATCTCATGATAATATTATGTATGTGGAGATCCCATGAAAGCTGTAAAGCTTTTGTGTATTTTCATCTAAAAGGATGCCGGAGTCGTGACTCGTCGTCGGAAAGTCTTAAATTTCAAAGTTTCCGATTAAATTGGAGCAAAAAGAACTAAAAGTTGTGCAATTTTAAAGATCTTTTGGACCATATTCATCATCTCTTAGTTACGGCTGGGCTGAAAATATTACATTTCATAAAGAGTTACAACCTTAATTATTACCTATTATGCTTTAGTAAATTGTGATTGATTAAATTTTAGGTGGTGGAGTTGAAGGTAGGATTGCACTGCGATGAATGTATCAAGAAAATCTTGAAGGCCATCAAGAAAATTGAAGGTCTCCTTTCATTTACGCATGGACTATATATAGTTTAATTAATTAATTATTTTGTGTTTTGCAAAGCCTTAAAATTTTATTTATTATGTATGCTTGTGATTGCAGATATAGAATCATACGACGTAGATACGCAAACAAGTAAGGTGACGGTGACAGGAAACGTGACAACGGAAAAGGTTATTAGGGTTCTTCACAAGATAGGAAAACAAGCTACTACTTGGGATGAATCTCGTCTTATTTACTGAATCTCGTCTAATTTAAATTTATATTGTATTAGTTTACCACATAGCTTTCTGGTTATACGTTATTTTGAAGAATAAAGTGAATTGGTTAATGTAAAGAGTGCGAATTAGATAATAAGTTAAAGATTTTTCTTGGTTAGCTTCATTTAGGTTTCTTGAAAAGTTCAAAAATAATATTCTCTCCATTTTAGGAAATTAATCATTTATTCCTTTATAGAATGTCTCAAAATTTAGTCCACATTCTTAACTGAAATCGTATTAAAGCATTCTTTTACTAAAATAATTTTATCAATGTTTGTGAAAATGATGTGAAGCAATTAGTTGGAGCAAAATAGAATATGTACATGCTCCTCTATTTTTCACAAGTGTTATATTTTCACTTCTTTCTTGTTTTTAAAAACTGTTCAATTCACAATTTGGGAGTAAATTTATACTCACTCCGTCCACTAAATATGCTCATTTAATTCCATTTTGTCATTCATAAAATATTATTCACTTTCCTTTTTGAAACATCAACTTCACATTTTACCCTAAATCTATCCACTATTTACAAAAAAAATCACTCATGGTCATGGCCTACCTTTTACACTCATTTTCATTAATATATTCTTTTATTATCTCTATGGCCTACTTTTTTACATCCACTTACTTTACACTCATTACAATTTATTAAAACTCGTGTCACCAAAATCGTTAAACTAATTTGATGGACGGTGGAAGTATTATACTTCCTATTTTGCCTTTATTTAACTCTCTCGAAATTTGATTATTAGTAGTATTTATGCATCATCATGGTAATTTATAATGTTACATAAGGTAAGTTTCCCTATTTCTTTAATATATGTAATTTGATGGCTATGAAAACTTTTCAAAAATTAAAGGAGTATAAATTAGGATTCCAAATAATATAAAATATATTTTATTAATCTGTGTGAAAATTGAACGGGGACTAATTTCATAATAATAATAATAATAATAATAATAATAATATAACCCATTCAATATGCTCTGGCTCTTGCTGTTGCTCCAAAGAGCTACAGTTTTGGGTTGTGGATGCGAGGTATAATTATATTGGTAGTTTGTATGCAGTAATGCAGAGACTGACGTAGAGGAGGTCAATGGGCCCGCCACATATTTCAGAAAACTTACAGATGTAAGGGCATTTAGTAATTTTCAAATTTCCAGTGAACCAATATAACATTTTGCTAGCTTAATTAAGATATTTATTCTTAGATCTAATTTCATTTTTTTCGTTCTTTCACAATATTTTAACATTATTTAAATATAAAAATAATAATCATGTTATTTTTTAGGATTAATTATATTTTGTGGTGAACTTTGGCACGTTTGTGACTTTATTGATCTAACTTCACGAAATTACAAATTGGCATAAATTATATTTCCATTTTATAGCATAGAGCAAATTTGTGGCAATAGAAAATTGATATGGATCGCCGCAGTTTTAGGTGGATTTTCGCCCGATAATATGCAAAATGATGTGGAAATTATATTTTCCACCAGACTTCAAAACAACATCGTTTTCATACCCAAATTAAATCTTTCTCTTTCCACACTCATCGTCAGTCTTCAAAATTGTCAAATATTTGTAGATATTTTGACGTGTTTGAGAAGTTCGCAAAATCGATGAATATGAAGTGGTCGTGTGACCTATGGATGCAGTGGAGAGACTATTTGTATAGAAAAAAAATGTAATACTAATATTTTCCTAACAAGTTTTATTTTCTCCCAAAATAAGGTATCAGAGAGTTTATAAGCCCATGTAACAAGTGTATAATATTCTCTCTTTCTAATAAATGTTCCAAGAGTTTTATAGCAATACCTTCTTGGCCAACATTATATTCACGAATGTGATTTGTTCGCCTTTAGAGAAATTGAGGGAAAAGTCCATCACACTTTATATGTCGTAACTTTTTATGCAAAATACAGTCGGATTTCTTCAATGAGAGTACCTATTTTGCTCAAGGCTTCAAGAACGAGTTTCGTCTTGTCAGCTGCTTCAGGTTTGTTGTTCATCGAATGTTCACCCCATTTATTAAGTTCGTTGACAAAAATGTCAATGGATTCATTCTATTGTTTGAAGAACGTATTTATGAGATCATCAATAACCGACTCGTTGGAGGTTGTTTCAAGCTGATTGTGCTTTCTAGTGGATTGAATTTTCTTACCACCATCTCTTTTATTATTGTTGATCGAATTGCATTCACCTGGAGAGGGGCTTTTATTATTGTTAATCGAATTGCATTCACCTAGAGAAGTGGTATCAACAATCTCCTCCTCAATAGGTTCTCTATCGTGGGGGAACTCATTGTCAACATGTTTATCAAGTTGGAGGGGAAGTCATTCTGTAAGTTTATATTGTGAATGGGAGGGAACTCATTTAGATCAAAGTGAGGCAGATATGGCTCTTGAGTACAACTTTATCATGGTCTTCTGGACCCTGCATGTTTTTTTAGTTGCATGATCCTTTCCAAAGATCTCGACCCAGTGTTGGAAGTAATGGTATTACTTGAATCGCAATGTTTTAACTTGCGGATGAGCCTATTTAATAGCAAACGTAAAATTCATTACTAAAGCCCTTTCAAATTAAATGAGTAACCTTAAGAATAAAATGTACTGATGCAACATAATGTTACATTTTACCTTAACATATTGTGGCCATGCATCATCCTCAACAGAAACCATGTTGCTAGAGTCGTTCCAACCAAAACCGCAGTGCTAATCATGTTCAACTCGAGATAGTATTGCTTTTTTCATACCGTCAACTTAGAAAATGCATTTGTCGAAGTCAAATCAGATCCAGGGAATCGTCCCAAAGCTCTTACTCAATGACTTCTAGATAACCAGTTCGAAATGCATTCTCTTGGCGCCAACCATCGTTAATCAGAATTACAATTAGAGCATCTTCTTCAGATACGCCCAAGTTCTTCCTTCCTATTCGAATCATGATGCATCGGAGGAAGAGGGTTTGGGGTCCTTGAGAGGTTGTTGTTGTGCAATGAACTCATAGCTTCTACATATAACAACGTAAAAATAGTAAAGTTAGAGGTTGTTGGATATATAAAACATCATTTAAATTAGAATAATATAATTAATAAGATAGTAGCAATTCGGTAAAGACAATAGTAAACTAGTATCGTGGTTGAACAATTGAAAATGATATTTAAGTAAAATCAACAATGTCTTAATATAAGTCTACGATCAAGTCCAAAGTAAGTATTTAATTTATAATTCTAGATATCTAGCCATGTTTTTTGAGCGAGTTGTTCCCTAAAAGCACTCCAAACTTGTGATGATTTGACAACTTCAATATACTCTTCATGTTCCCCATTATTAGCTATCATTATTTGCTCAAGTTGGATGATTCGTTAAGCATGGGATCATACTCCATCTCTTTAATAAAATTTTGCAAGTACAGAGGCAAACCATGATTATCATGTTTTAGGTTTCAATTGAATTATATGAATTACTACATAAAATGGCCCATTGGCTTTTTAATTGTCAAAACATGTACTCAATGACATTCATCGCCTTAACGTGTTTCATATTGAAATATTCTTGGTAATTTTGAGCTACTCTTTGACTAGTCTCTACCACTCTCGTAGACGGTATTTAAATCCAGGGTATGGGACTAAGGGTGAGTAAAAATTTCGAAAACCGAATATCCGATCCGAACCAAACTGAAATTTAAAATTCGGTTCGGATTTTTTGAATTTTCGGATGGGATCGGATTGAAATTTTTCAAAATTTTGGATTTTCGGATCGGATTGGATTTTTTAAATCAGAAAATCCAAATTATATATAATTTATATATTAAAATAATATTTTATTTAACTTTTTTAAAATTTAATATAAATATATATAAGAATTAGCAAAAATTGATTTCGGATTTTTGGTTTTTTCATAATTTTGGATTTTTTGGTTCGTGTCGGATTTTTCAAAAAAAAACTAGATTTTCGGATATTCTGTTCGGATCGGATTTTTTCTCTCTCAAAATTCAGATTTTCGGATCGGTTCGGATTAGGCATAAATCAAAATCGAAATCCGAATGCTCACCCCTATATGGGACTATAAATCCTTCACCATTTGTTTAACCATTATCACACAAATAATAGGAACCTACATAAGCGAGTAGTGAGTATAGTTACCACTCAGTAATATACTATTTTGTAAGAGACGTTACTATTTTTAAATCTAAGTAACTTACGTGTCGGCACTTTTAAACCATTCTCCCTACTAATTGCATCTTTCAACACACGCACATCAGCTTGAGACCCTTGAACTTGCATTTGGATGTATGTGCCGTCGAGTGCACCTATAAAACCCTAAGAAATTAAAAAAAAAATTACTCCATCCGTCCACTAAATTCGTGCATTTAATTCCATTTTGGTTCGTCCACAAAAATGTTCAATTCCTCTTTAGAAATATCAACTTTATATTTTACCCTAAACTTATCAACTTATTTACAAAAACCACTCATGGTCCACCTTTTACACCCACTATTCATTAATATATTCATTCATTATCCTCACAGATACCTTTTATACTCACTTATTTTATACTCATTCTGGTTTATTAAAACTCGTGCCATCAAAATTAATGAACGATTTTGGTGGACGGAGAGAGTAATTAAGTTTCTTATACATCCCGAAATAAGCGGTTCTAATCTTCCCTAGAAAATGCTCATTAGTCCTACCTAGAACTATCTCCACGAACTATCTTCGTAACACTCCTCAACTTCTTGGGGTGAGACTATCATGTACTGGTGCACAATCATGATAGTCTCGCAAGACATTTTAATGTATCTACTTATCGTGTCATATGACCTTACATGAACACATATTACTTAATCTTAGTGTGATGGAAGAGCTATAATATTTAGGAAAATAGCTACTTATTTTTGAATGGAAACATGTTTGGATGATTGTAGCCCACTATGGGTATAAAGTATCTTACACAATCTACTAAAAACAACGACAATCCATACGAAGCATACAACACAGCTAATTTTAATAAGTTGGGTAAAAAAAATTGGTTAGGCATTCTTTTCATTGAACTATATCTAATTGGAGTTTTCCTTCACTTAATACAAAAGCTTATTTCCAATATAAATATTAAGCAATCAATATCATAAAACAAATATGAATTTTGCCACATTAAATGGTGCAAGAACATGACAACAAGCAATTTCTTGTATAAATCCATATGTGACTGTTGTCAATTCTAGCTGAAACTCTACACATGTTACAAATATCATAATCAATAATAGAACTAGAAAAGATAATTGAACTACTACACTATAAAACCGTAACTAATTGAGCTAATTATGATAAGATTATATAGCTTTAAGATGAATGGTTGCCATCTAACAAGCCAATCTAAATGCAAACTAACTATCTAACCATCGGACAATTAACTAAATAAGATTTTGATGTTTCTGGTTAAATAATGAGCGATCTTTAAGAGGAAAAAAGTTCAATATAACTAACAGTAATTCAAAGAAAAAACATATTACCAAAACTCATAGAGGCTCAAACCATATAAAATTGTTGCTAAAAAAAAGCAATATAAAACTACTTTCTAATCAACTCTTGCAGATTTCCTAACAGCATGCAAGAAAAAAGAGGAGCAAACCTAGAAAAGCCAAATTTCAAAAAACATACAAATCATGGAAGGATAATGAATGTCTTGCCTAAACTCTACAAGTTCATAAAGAGACAACGTTTATGTTTTGCTCAAGAACCCTTATAAGCTCTTACACACCTCTTAAAACATTTTATAAGTTGTTGAACTTATAAGCTGTTTATAATAAGCTTAGCAAAACACCCTTTAATTTTAATTTTCTATTAAAAAAATCAAATTTAACCCAAACAAGATAAACAGAGACAGGGAGACCAAATTCAACTAATGAGGCATTGCAGGCATATCTTTTCTTCAAATAAGAGGGCAGTCATCAACATGACTTTATTAGAAAATATACAGGAGACGTGCGTGCATACTCTAATTTGGAATTTCTACAGACCCATACATCAGAAATTGTACGAAAACCAAGAGCTCCTAACTCGTC
Source organism: Salvia rosmarinus (assembly GCA_036937905.1). NCBI lineage: Eukaryota > Viridiplantae > Streptophyta > Magnoliopsida > Lamiales > Lamiaceae > Salvia > Salvia rosmarinus. Next base: position 17,477,036 of record CM072818.1, read on the forward strand.
CGACTCACTGAGTCACAAATCTAGCGCGGCTGCTGGATAGCTCTCGGTTTCACCTTCATGTTCACGAACTTCGGCGCCTTATCGCAGTACCTCGGCACCTCCGCCTCTCCGCGCGGCTTCCTCCACTTCAACCACCCCAACGCCACCAGATCCGTGCTGCGCTCTTTCCCTACGCAAACAACAAGATCGAGAACTGAGTCAACATAACTCGGACGAGCTGAATCGGGGATTGATTCAGGTTTATAAGTTTACCTTCAGTCACAGCATCGCTGACGATGAGGCTGTCGTCGTGGACGTAGTTGTCGTCCTCGTCGTCGTCGTCGTCGTCGTCGAGAAACTGCGACGATTCGAATTGGGGATCGGAAAAGCACTCGTGGAGCCAGTAGTCTCGGAACCAAGGCGAGGATTGGACGAGGTCCCACCACTTATCGGAGAAGTCTTCCACCGCTCGGTATGCCGATGGGACGAACATCGGCGCGTTAGGGTTCAGCACTGAAGTTGCCATTTTGCACGCAGTCTACGCGAATTAAACCAGGGATAGACATTGATTAGATGCAATCCAGATCCACATTTGGATAAGAGAGAGAGAGAGAGAGAGTACCTTGAGGAATCGATTTCGCCGAAGATTTTAGAAATGCTGATTAGCAACAAGTGCACTGCTGAGTTTATATAGAAACTGCAGATTTGGATTACGAGTCAGCATGTCACGTGCGTTTCGGATTATTTATTAATTAAAAATCTTGAATATGTTGGAATGGTTATTCAAAACAATATTATTAATATCCTTTCTCCTCCAAGATTAATATTAATATCACCTCTCTCTCAAAAGGGAAAATACTGAAATCTAGGCTTAAAAATAAATTAAGTAATTCTGATTTAGTTCGATAACTAGTTCTAGACTGTGATATTCGAATTTAAAATTATATAATTTAAATTTCAATATAAATATTTTGTATTAGACAATATTTAAAAATACAAAATTATAATATTTAAAGATATATATATATATATATATATATATATATGACAATCTTTGTTGGGTCTCGAGAGTCAAGTGTCAAATGTATGGAGGAAAATACCTAATTAAAAACTTCCATAAGTTTTCAACAACCTCGACAAAAGAGTGATCGAGTCAATGATTGATATAAAATATTAGGTAGTCTCACTTGCTACATTGATTCAACGTATGTGCGGAAGGTGATGGAATGAAAGGCTAAACTTAGTTTACTCAAAAGTTTATTCGAAAATGTCGATTAGAAATAAATCAAGTAAGCAACGAGTGAAAAATATCATATCAAACCCCGAGAGCTGTAGATGTTGAAAGTAAAGCTTGAGATATTCGGTCTATGACTTATTAGGCAAGGACCTTCCTCCTTTTTTCGTCATCCAGTTCACCTTAGGACTATTAGTCACTATTGCTTTCAGCAGCTACACCTTGCCTACTCACGGCCTCATTCTAAACTTCCATCTTCACTTTGACTTGATTAGTACTATATTTCCAACTATCTCGAGTATGTCCTTATGATGAAGAACAACACTAAAGATAGACACCTCATTCTAAGTTCTACTATTGAATTTACAAAGTAATAGAACCTAGACAAAGAATGACTAGACCTATGTGGTTACATCACAGACAAAGTGGTGAGAACCTTACACATTTGTCTAAGTCTCTTCGAGTTTGAAAGAGTTGTCAGCTAGGTCTTCTTTCTTAAGACATCCAACAGATACAGATCCTATGACTGATAGCACATAAGTGCTAGCTCTTTGTCACGACCCAACTATTTAATTAAGTAATTAACTAAATAATCAAGCCGTGACTGGTTTAATTAATGATGATCTTTCAATAAAAGAGTGATTTAGAAGGTAGGTTTTGAAACAAACGGACAATATAACGTTTGTAAATAGAGTAAGCCAACTGCACTCGTAAAATCTCCAATAACAATACAAACGAGAACACAACCTCGAAATACATACATAAAGGTTTTCAAAAATATTTACAAGTTATCAAAAGTATGGTTTCACGTTTGAGGTTAACAATGAAGACTAATGAATGTCATGTGTGACGACATGACACTCAACCACAATAGTTCACAATACGAAAAACAAAATAGCTATTCTGCTCAGTTCCAAGCCACAGCTCTTCCATGCTCAACCTGCAAGATAAAACACTTATCGGTATGAGTACTAGAAGTACTCGGTGGGTAAATGCTATCGTAATATTTATAATTAATAACTTTGTTCAAATAAACTTTTCTTTTAAAGATGATCAATTAATGATTCATAAGAAAATTTCATATAATATCATGTCACCACCCTTTATTTTGAAACATACCTAGCATAACATACCCGAGTTGGTCCCGAAGGATCACAACTACGGTCATACCCTATCTACGTCATACGGTAAAGGGAAGTAGGCCTCCCCAATACCATGGCCGCCTACAATTGCAAGCTCACGACCCTCACCATGCATGAATAGTATCTTTCACCGCAGATAGGTAATTGCCGTCATACCCACAATGTGGTAAAACATTTAGCATGATTGTCATGTGGTGATCAAATGCTTTCACAAAATCAAGCTCATAACATATCATGAGTTTAACTTCAAAATAAAGTTCGTAATGCATTACCCACCTCGACGTTTACTCCAAGACGCTCGATTCTTCGTTCTTTACTTCCGATTCCTCTGTTTGATCCTTGTAACATAAGATTATTATTGACTTTAGTATCTTTCTTACTTATTTATACCATTAGTAATCAAGTAATGTTTAAAACGTCTTATGCATATCCATTTCACCGAAATTTTTAACAGAACATCCGTAATATGTATAGCCCAAATACACCAAACTACACCAATCTTATCCCAAACTCCTCAATATCATCATCATATCATCAAACATATACTTAAGAACCTTATACAAGACTAATATCATCTATTTCAATGTTAATCGCCTAAGGCGATTTAACTCGATATATATATACATTTCGACATTTTGAACATCTACAACCTATTAATTATCGAATATCACATAATTATGTTACATTAACATCATTGATCATTAATTCATGATCCATTCAATTATAGATCCATTATATCACATATGAACATAACTTTAACCTAAACTTTAATTTTTGTAACTTTTGATACCTATGTTCAAAAATTCCCATAAATTCTACTTAAGCCTTATTTTTATCATAGATCTCAAATATCAATTCAAATCCATCAAATAAAATCAAGAAATCATAGATTGAGTCTTCCTTCATTTTCAAAATTTTGAAAAATTAGTATATGTTTAAATTAAATTTTATAAATTCATTTTATACATTATTCATATCCCTAAGCATAAATATCATGTCAAATTCATCAATAAAAATTAAAATCATAAAGTTCCCATCACATGAAATTTTCTAAAATTTTAAAAATTGTACAAACATAATTTAACTTAATTTCTTCATTCATATGATGATTATAAGCATATTTAAACATATATTCAAGCTTAATTCAATCATATCATAGCATATGAATTATATTCAAAAATTAGGGTTTAGGTACCATTCTTTAATTTCTAATCTTCATGAATTTAAACAATTTAAAACCATAGAACATGTTAATTATGCACAATAAACATACTTAAAGCAATAAACATAACAAAATTTAAACAAATCAACCTTAATCACAATCCCATAATTTTTGAAACCCTAGGAGTTTAAAACATAATATTAATCAATTTAAATAACAAGAACTTAAGTTAAATGAAGTATTTACCTTGTTTGGAGTAATATTTCACTAATTTCCCACTTAGTTAAAGATTTAAAAGGATGAAAATAAAATGTGTGTGTGTGTGCTTGTGTGTGTCGAAAATGAGGGAGTGTTGGGGAGCTTGAAGATGATTAAATTCATGTATAAAATTTCTAGAAGCTAAAGTTAAATTTAATGTGAATTTATTTCAAATTTCCAAGTAATATATCACAAATTTCAAAAAATTTATAATTAAACTCCTAATTCTTCTAATTCCAAACTTTAGTATAATTTAATTAATAGGATTATATTTCAAGTAAATTATAAAATCTAATACAACTTATTTTCATGATTTAATTTAGATCCATATTATATAATTTAAATCACTTTATTTAATAAAATTCATTTCATTACTATAATACTTCTTAATTTTTGAAAATTATGCAAGATAATTCTTTTATCACTAACTATTAATAAAATAAATTTATTCAAGACATTTAATACTTTAAATAATATTTTATCCCATTTTATAAGAAAAATAATAAGTAAAAATAATTAATGCATTTCATAACATAATTTCTAATTAATATCATTTTCATGCAAACATACATTAAATAACATATAATTCATATTTTATCACAATTAAACCCATTTCTAATAATTTCTACATTTTTCGACTCCATATATATAAATCTTTAATTAATCGGAGTTATACCGATTAATATTTCACTATATTGAATTTTATGAATTCTTAAGGCTTAAATAATTTTAAGCCTTTAATAATACTTAATTAAACTTTATTAATTACCATAAAATTTTTGCTACTACATTCCTCCCTTAAAGAAATTTCGTCCCCAAATTTTCGTACCTTATTAAATAAGTCGGGTACTTTTCTATCATTTGATCTTCCAATTCCATGTGACTTCTTCCGACCATGATGTTTCCATTGAACTTTCACTAAAGGAATAACCTTATTCCTTAACTGCTCTTTTCGGTCCGAATGCTTTCAGCCCTTCTTCATAACTTAAGTCAAGATTGGGAACTATTTCATCATAATGAAGAATATGTTGTGGATCATACACATACTTTCTCGAAATGAGATACGTGAAAACGCCATGTACGTTAGCTAAGTTTGGAGGCAACGCTAACCTATAGGCTCTGTGTCCAATCCGCTCCAATATCTCGTAAGGTCCAGAAAAACGGGTTTAAGTTTCCTTTATTCCAAAACGGTGAACTCCTTTGGTTGGGGAAACTTTAAGAAAGACCTTATCCCTATTTCAAACTTCAATTGCATACGGCGATGATCAAGATAGACTTTTGTCGATCTTGAGCTTCTTTCATTCTTTCGTCTTATCGTCGTACAATTTGAACCATTTCTTCAATTGCTTCAGGCCAAGAATCTTCGTTCTCCCACTTCATCCCAATACAGAGGTGATCCGCATTTCTTGCCATAAAGTGCTTCGTGAGGAGCCATGCCGATTGTAGCTTGATAACTATTGTTGTAAGCAAATTCGATCAATGGTAGAACTTGTTCCCATTGGTCTCCCGATCAAGCACCACCGCTCGAGCATATCTTGAGAGTTTGAATTGTTCTCTCGGTTTGACCGTCGTCGAGGATGGAAAGCGGTACTAAAATTCAATCGAGTACCCAATTCTTTTGAAAAGTAGTCCGTAACCGAGAGGTGAATTTGGCATCACGATCCGAGGTGATTGAGATCGGCACTCCATGTAGCCGAACGATTTCCAACATAATCTGTGCCAACTTATCTCGCTCCATACGTAATTGGAATTGGAATGAAATGAGCGCTCTTGGTTAATCGATCAATGATTACCCATATGGCCGTATTTCCTCGTCTAGACTTGGGTAATCCAATTACAAAATCCATAGCGATGTGATCCCATTTCCATTCAGGTACTTCAAGAGGCTGTAACTTTCCGTATGGTCTTTGATGTAAAGCTTTTACTTGTTGGCACGCCAAACACCTTTCGACGTAGGAGGCAATGTCCTGTTTCATCCCTGTCCACACGAACTTTTGTTTAAGATCCTGGTACATCTTCGTACTTCCAGGATGTGCCGCATACGGAACCTTATGAGCTTCATTCAAAATTTCATTTTCAATTTCAGATCGTTAGTGCGTATATGCGATTACCAAACATAATCGCATTATCTCCACTTCATGATATTCGGAAAATTCCCATTCGAATCTTTGCTCGCAGAGTTTCAAGTTGTTTATCTTTTCTTTGCGCTTCGATAATACGAGCTCTCAAATCCGGAAGTACCATCAATGACGCTAAAATTCCTTGAATATTTCGGGGAGGTAACACGGTTTCCAGCTTCATTCTCTCGAACTCTTTTAATAATTCTCCTTGGTCCGTTAAAAGAGTTCCTAATCTTTCCTGAATTTTCCTACTCAGAGCGTCTGCGACGACATTAGCTTTCCCGGGATGATACTTGATCTCACAATCGTAGTCCTTGACCAGCTCGAGCCATCTTCGTTGTCGCATATTCAAATCTTTTTGTTCAAAGAAATACTTCAAACTTTTGTGGTCCGTGAAAATCTCACATTTTGATTCGTACAGATAATGTCTCCATATTTTCAATGCATGGACCACCGCGGCTAGCTCCAGATCGTGAGTAGGATAATTGTGTTCATGAATCTTCAAGCGCCGTGGAAGCGATGCGACAACCTTTCCTTCTTGCATTAGAACGCATCCTATTCCATTCCTCGATGCATCCGTATATATGGTATAATCCTTCTCGGATCGGTATAGTTAGGATAGGAGCGTTGGTCAATCTTTCTTTGAGTTTGTGAAAACTGTCTTCGATTCTCGCAATCCATTGAAATTTTATCCCTTTTCAAGATAGGTTGTGTCATTGGTTTAGCAATTTTGGAAAATCCTCAATAAATCTTCTATAGTACCCACTAAACCTAGAAAACTACGGATCTCATTTGGAGTCGAGGTGCCTTCCACTCTGAACCGCTTGGACTTTGGCGTGGTCCACTTTAATTCCTTGCCGAGACTATATGCCCTAAGAAATTTACTTTTTCACCAAAATCACACTTGCTGAATTTGGCATATAATTTCTGTGCCCTTAGTTTTTCCAACACAATTTTCAGATGCTCTCCGTGTTCTTGTTCGCTTTTCGAATAGATCAGAATATCATCGATAAACACTAATACGAATTTATCAAGATATTCATGGAATACGCGGTTCATGAGGTCCATGAATACAAATGAGCATTGGTTAGTCCAAACGGCATTACTACAAATTCGTAGTGTCCGTATCGGGTCCTAAAAGCGGTTTCGGTATATCCTCGGTTTTATCTTCACTTGATGGTAACCCGATCTTAGATCGATTAAAATACCTTTGCTCCTTTCAATTGGTCGAACAAGTCGTCAATTCGAGGAAGAGGATATTTATTCTTCAATGTCACCTTATTCAATTCTCGATAGTCGATACACATTCTCAAGGTGCCGTCCTTCTTTTGACGAATAACACCGTGCTCCCTGTGTGACGCGCTTGGTCGAATAAATCCTAAGTCCGAAGTTCCTGTAATTGGACTTTCAATTCTTGCAATTCTTTAGGAGCCATCCGATATGGTGCTTTGGAAATTGGTGCGGATCCTGGTTCAAGATCAATCGTGAAATCCAATTGTCGGTCCGGCGGTATACCAGGTAATTTTTCTCGAAATACGTCTGGATATTCTCGAACAACCGGCACATCTTCAATCCTCTTATCCTTCTTGTTATCTTTGTTTAGACATACGAGATAAGCACGATTTTCATTACATCTTATTAATCTTTCTGCTTGCAAGGCTGATATTACAGGTATCCTTCCTCTTCTCTCGTCGATCCCATAAAAGCACGTGGGTTCTTTCCCTGGTGGTTGAAATGCGATTTCTCGCTGTTCACAACGAATCGTTGCGAAATTTTCCGTTAACCAATCCATACCCAAGATAATATCTACGTCCCACATGCATAAGAGGCGAATGATTCACTTTTAATCAAGTGATCCTAACTCGAATTCTAAGTTAGGACATACTTTATCAACTCACGTCGCCCACCTATTGGAGTAAGTACTTTGAAACCTACTTGAGATGATTCTACGGAAGTTCAAGATTATCTACGCATGCGGTAGAAATGAAAGAACGCGATGCTCCCGTGATCAAATGTAACTATAACAGTACACCTTTAAGCGGGCCATACCGGGTTTCCATACTCTTCTCTCGTTGCTTTTGTTTTAAAGCATACCGCTGATGTTGAGGTTGAATTTGTAGAGATTGAGATGGCGTCTGATGAGCTGAAGCCTCTGGGATTGCAGTCATTTGCGGTGGAGGAAGTTGATAGCGAGGTGGTTGTGGATATCCTGTCATTGCTTTCACAGTCTGAACGGGTCGCGAAGATTTTCCTCTTTCTCTCTCCGGCCACATTACATGCTGTATGGATGTGGAAGCAAAGTGACCATACTGTCCACATGAATAGCAAGTATTGCTCCCACTCCGACATAAACCGAAATGTGTACGGTTGCATTGAGGGCACATAGGTGGTCTTATCTGATTCTGAGAAAAGAATGGTTGTCCAGTAGTCGGCGGTCGGAATGATCTCGACACCGTGGAGCTCGCTTTGAAACGGTCTTTTGCTTCAATTTCTCGCATTTCCATTTTCTTTTCCTTTATATTTTGTTCCATTTGGGAGGATTTTGTTGATATAATTCCTTGTGGTACGCCAACATTAGTCTCAAGAAGATGCTTTTCAAAACGAATCTCCATTTCCATGTCCAACGGTTAAGGGTTTCTGCGTAAGACATGGGGGGTTGAGCGGCTAAAATAATTCGGATTTCAGGTCGTAATCCAGAACGAAACATCTCAGCCATCTTCTCATCTGTTTCTACTTTATAAGGTGCATATCGGGATAAGGTGCAAAATTCCGATCGTATTCCGCCACACCCTATTACCTTGTTTCAAATTCATAAATTCAATTTCCTTCGCCTCCTATAGCTCGAGGAATGAACTTAGCATACAGCTCTTCCTTGAACTGTTCCCATGTAAAGTTCGCCAATTGCTCCGGGGTGAGGGTTTTCTGGCTGGCCTCCCACCAGAAATCCGCAGGTCCTTTCATCAGAAAATTTATGCACAGCAGACATTCTTGATCGTTGCATTCCAAAAACTTAAAGATTCTCTCAATAGTTCTTACCCACTCTTCACTTGGCGGGACTACCACTCTCGTGAAGTTAGGTGGGTTTGACGAAGAAAGAGTTCAAATTTTTCGATTTGGTGGAGAGGGTTCACGATTTGGAAAGTTCTGAGGTGTTGCTTCACTATCTCTTTCTTCCAAACTTGTATTTCTTCTTCTTGGAGGCATACTAATATCAAAAGAAGAATATTATTGTCACAGCAGTTGATAAGTTATCACAACAAGGAAATAAGGTTTCAAATTATAGTAAAGCACAATCATCACAGGATTTAAGGACCCAACAACATGAGAAACAACAAGATATACGACATATTATAATTTACAAAACGGCAACAAAATAAACAGCATGTTATAGGTTACAAAAATTGCCTCAGAGAGGACTTTTTACAAAATAAGTTAGTTTCACTGATACTGGCTAGTAGTTCTGCCTTGCCATTCTAACTATCCTACCTAGCTTTGAACATATCTCTTATCTATCTATGTCCTCCTCGTGGTCTTCCTCGTGGTCCTCTTTCGGTTCCTCTTCGGCTCTTCTTCCCTTTATCTTCGTGAGTATGAGCATGATCGGTGATCGAGTGGCGGCCTCCCGACAAAAGAAGGAAGGATCGGATAAAGAGGGCATTTCACCATTGTTAAAGGTCTCAAATAGGAAGTGCCAACAGATAGTGGTTGTTCAAATTCCTGGGCTACCTCAGTGGGAGACATGATTAAGGATATTTCAGGAAGAGGAGATAAAGGTGGTGAAGGAGTTTTCAGAGCAAATGGTTGTTCAAACAGATCTAAGTCATCTAGGGTCCACTGAGGTCCAAGAGGAAAAAGACTATCGTTATCAGAACATGATTCAGAAGGAGGACTAGGAATGACAACCTCACGAAACATAGGTTTAATTTCTCCCATTTTTGGATGAAGAAAATCATCTAGGATCTGATGAACTGCTGGGATAAATTGATCAAAAGGACGATATGGTAACTCTGGGGGATCTCCTATGATTCGATAATGCCTTTTTATAAGATTTACGAATCGATCAAGATTACCAGTAACTCTGCACTCCATATCAATATGTACATAATTCAAAGCCGTTTCAGATGCCCATCCTCGCCAAGAAGGAGGTAAAGCATTAACCAATGCGAAGTCCATCTAACTCACCATCGCATTCTTTAAACCGATCTCCACAAAGATCATAAACTGTTTGAGAGCAAATGGCAGATGCTGCTCCTCTCTGATTCTAAAGAAAAAGAAACTATCGACGCTGCCTAGTCCAGCCGGCCTATTATCAACATTCTTTCGAGCGGTAGACTTCTTCCGTGCCATCCTATAATCAAATATAACTTATATACTGATCAGGTACAAAATTAATCATATGTCTTCCCAATTCATATATATATGTAACATATCACAAGGTTCAACACAATCACGTTTATTACACCTATGCACGACATGTCTATCTTACTTTACCTGGTTAAGCTGAAGAGATGGGCTGGAACACTGAGCCGAGCCTTCACCAACAACTCAAAGGTTTACAAGAAAGGTTGGCTTAAGAAAGAAAATTTACAGGATCAAGCGAAACAATGCTCTGATACCACTCTGTCACGACCCAACTATTTAATTAAGTAATTAACTAAATAATCAAGCCGTGACTGGTTTAATTAATGATGATCTTTCAATAAAAGAGTGATTTAGAAGGTAGGTTTTGGAAACAAACGGACAATATAACGTTTGTAAATAGAGTAAGCCAACCTGCACTCAGAAAATCTCCAATAACAATACAAACGAGAACACAACCTCGAAATACATACATAAAGGTTTTCAAAAATATTTACAAGTTATCAAAAGTATGGTTTCACGTTTCAAGGTTAACAGCGGAAGACTAATGAATGTCATGTGTGACGACATGACACTCAACCACAATAGTTCACAATACGAAAAACAAAATAGCTATTCTGCTCAGTTCCAAGCTACAGCTCTTCCATGCTCAACCTGCAGCATAAAACACTTATCGGGTATGAGTACTAGAAGTACTCAGTGGGTAAATGCTATCGTAATATTTATAATTAATAACTTTGTTCAAATAAACTTTTCTTTTAAAGATGATTGAATTAATGATTCATAAGAAAATTTCATATAATATCATGTCACCACCCTTTATTTTGAAACATACCGGCATAACATACCCGAGTTGGTCCTGAAGGATCACAACTACGGTCATACCCTATCTACGCTATACGGTAAAGGAAGTAGGGCCTCCCCAATACCATGGCCGCCTACAATTGCAAGCTCACGCCCCTCACCGCATGCACGATAATAGTATCTTTCTACCGCAGATAGGTAATTGCCGTCATACCCACAATGTGGTAAAACATTTAGCATGATTGTCATGTGGTGATCAAATGCTTTCACAAAATCAAGCTCATAACATATCATGAGTTTAACTTCAAAATAAAGTTCGTAATGCATTACCCACCTTGACGTTTACTCCAGTACGTTCGATTCTTCGTTCTTTACTTCCCGATTCCCTCTGCTTGATCCTTGTAACATAAGATTATTATTGACTTTAGTATCTTTCTTACTTATTTATACCATTAGTAATCAAGTAATGTTTAAAACGTCTTATGCATATCCATTTCTACCGAAATTTCGGCAGCGTAACATCTGTAATATGTATAGCCCAAATACACCAAACTACACCAATCTTATCCCAAACTCCTCAATATCATCATCATATCATCAAACATATACTTAAGAACCTTATACAAGACTAATATCATCTATTTCAATGTTAATCGCCTAAGGCGATTTAACTCGATATATATATACATTTCGACATTTTGAACATCTACAACCTATTAATTATCGAATATCACATAATTATGTTACATTAACATCATTGATCATTAATTCATGATCCATTCAATTATAGATCCATTATATCACATATGAACATAACTTTAACCTAAACTTTAATTTTTGTAACTTTTGATACCTATGTTCAAAAATTCCCATAAATTCTACTTAAGCCTTATTTTTATCATAGATCTCAAATATCAATTCAAATCCATCAAATAAAATCAAGAAATCATAGATTGAGTCTTCCCCTTCATTTTCGAAAATTTTGAAAAATTAGTATATGTTTAAATTAAATTCTTATAAATTCATTTTATACATTATTCATATCCCTAAGCATAAATATCATGTCAAATTCATCAATAAAAATTAAAATCATAAAGTTCCCATCACATGAAATTTTCTAAAATTTTAAAAATTGTACAAACATAATTTAACTTCTAATTTCTTCATTCATATGATGATTATAAGCATATTTAAACATATATTCAAGCTTAATTCAATCATATCATAGCATATGAATTATATTCAAAAATTAGGGTTTAGGTACCATTCTTTAATTTCTAATCTTCATGAATTTAAACAATTTAAAACCATAGAACATGTTAATTATGCACAATAAACATACTTAAAGCAATAAACATAACAAAATTTAAACAAATCAACCTTAATCACAATCCCATAATTTTTGAAACCCTAGGAGTTTAAAACATAATATTAATCAATTTAAATAACAAGAACTTAAGTTAAATGAAGTATTTACCTTGTTTGGAGTAATATTTCACTAATTTCCCACTTAGTTAAAGATTTAAAGGGTGAAAATAAAATGTGTGTGTGTGCTTGTGTGTGTCGAAAATGAGGGAGTGTTGGGAGCTTGAAGATGATTAAATTCATGTATAAAATTTCTAGAAGCTAAAGTTAAATTTAATGTGAATTTATTTCAAATTTCCAAGTAATATATCACAAATTTCAAAAATTTATAATTAAACTCCTAATTCTTCTAATTCCAAACTTTAGTATAATTTAATTAATAGGATTATATTTCAAGTAAATTATAAAATCTAATACAACTTATTTTCATGATTTAATTTAGATCCATATTATATAATTTAAATCACTTTATTTAATAAAATTCATTTCATTACTATAATACTTCTTAATTTTTGAAAATTATGCAAGATAATTCTTTTATCACTAACTATTAATAAAATAAATTTATTCAAGACATTTAATACTTTAAATAATATTTTATCCCATTTTATAAGAAAATAATAAGTAAAAATAATTAATGCATTTCATAACATAATTTCTAATTAATATCATTTTTCATGCAAACATACATTAAATAACATATAATTCATATTTTATCACAATTAAACCCATTTCTAATAATTCTCTACATTTTTCGACTCCATATATACAAATCTTTAATTAATCGGAGTTATACCGATTAATATTTCACTATATTGAATTTTATGAATTCTTAAGGCTTAAATAATTTTTAAGCCTTTAATAATACTTAATTAAACTTTATTAATTACCATAAAATTTTCGGGCTACTACACTCTTGATTTCCACTGCCATAGATAACCTTCTTCCTCAAGAGTCTCTCTCTCTCTCTCTCTCATAAGTTTCTTTCGAATCTTACTTATTTGTTCCTCGAGAAAATCTGTATTTGTAGACGAATTAAGACAAACTAGTCATTGGCAAAAGCTTGTTTGAAATTCAAATTCAAATAACAAAGACATCTATTGGACTTGTCATCTTGTGCTCGTTTTCGCTTTATGAGTCAGATCATATCGTTTTTGACAATCATCAATGTATTCGACTCTTCTTCATCCCAATTTTTGTTTTCGGTCTTCAATTGAGTCCACGTTTGATCATGTGTTGGCTTCTATCGTCTTCTTCTGACTTCATCTCCATGTAATCTATTATGCGCCAAGGCTGCGATTGACTCTGAATGTGGATGAGATGTCCGTTGAGTATGTATCTCCTATGCAAGACTTGGGTGATGTCTGATCCTCAATTTCCCTAATAATCAGGTTTACTGAATCTTATCATATGCTAAGTTTTCAGATGACATATCTTTATTATTGGCTTTCGTCTGATGCTTTTCAATTGTTGAATCTTTAAGCACTTAGGTCAGACTGGGCCAATTTCTTGAAAGAATTGTCCCATATAATTAGCATCAGATGGCATATCATCGGGGGAAATATATATTTATACATCTTTTTAGTTAAAATTTTGGAATCTAATCAAAACTTATTTTAATCTCAAATTCCCAATAATATATATTTGTAAACTAGTGCTACACCATGCTTTGCATAAGTAGAGACTTGTTTCTATAAAAGAATTTTGACTATATAAAAATTGATGATTTTAAAAAAGGAAAACGTCAAAAAGTAGAGTACTATACGACTAGAGTGGCAAAAAAAGTGGTCGGGTCGGTGGCCCGCCCAACGGGCTTGTGGTTTTACAGTTAATGGCCGGCCGAAATGCTATCGGTTGAAAATTTGGTAGCCCACCCCACCCATCTGGGCCATCGCCACCGGCTAAACCTACCTAATATTTAATTTAATAATATATTATTTTAATTTCAAAAATATGATAATAATAAATAAATTAAATCAACTAACATCAATTTCAAAGTAAATAAGATAAATTACGTCTACTAACATCAATTCCAAAATAAATAAATTAAATTAAATCTACTAACAAGTCTAATATCAATTTCAACGTAAATAAGATAAACTTAAAGTTACAAATATCATCAAACATCAAACATCAACCTTAAAGAAATGTAATAGAGAGTGATGGATGAAAGGATGAGTTTTAATAGTCATTCATTTTATTTTCTATATTTACTACTAATATAAAATATTAAACTTTAAATGTATGGTGGGCTTTTTAGCCGAAAACCCCGGCTTTTTAGCCCCAAAGTTCTGTGAGGCCACCGGCCATGTGGGCGGCTTTTAGGCCCGGTTTTTCGGCCACTATTTTACTGCCCAACCCGACCTCAATTTGGTATTCTGTGGCGGCCCACCGGTCGGGCCAATTTTGCCATCTCTATATACGACTATACATAAATAATAGAAAACTCTTACTGTTTAAAATATAAGACTTCTTTTTCTAATACCAAAATCTCAAATTGAAGCCCGTACCCAAAGGTCACACTCGATCGCTAGGATTGTAAACGAATTAAATAATTAGTGTTTGATATAATATTTGAATTTTGATATTCGTATTCAAAATTTTATTATTCAAATTTGCATGCAAATATTGAACTCAATCCATTCAATTATATCCCTACTAGAATCTCTTGATCCATATTTGGACTAAGTCAATTCATAGTCAATTTTTGCGATCGTTTATCACAATTACTCGAATTTGCTCAAATTCAAATGATTTTTTTCATGTTAATCAAAAAATAATTTGAACAATTATTTTGTATGATTTACTATCATCATAAAACATATTAATATAATATATCAAAATATATTATTAAAAGTACTATTATATATATATATATAAAGTATTGATATAAAAATATTATCATACATATAGAAAATCATTTATGTAAAGAAAAAATGTTTTATAGTACGTAACATTTTTAACAAATATATCACCAAAGAGAGTGAGTGGGTGAGTGTATGTAAAGTCAACAGCATATCATCGAAAAAATATGCTACATCGTAATTGTTTTTCATATTTTTGTCTTTACCACTCACTTTTTATATATTGGTTTTTTTTTTGTGAAAAATGTTCAAATACAAATTCTATTATCTGCTCAAGAATATATTTTTTTGAGGTGGATTCTTGTGCGAATGCTAGTATGTATAGATATAGATATTTTTTTCAGTGTAAATGATATTTTTATAGTGTAATTATATGATACTTTTTTAATTATAAGTAAAAGATAAATAATTTATTTCTTTAATATAAATAATAATTTAAAAATAAATTGTCATTTTGGATTTTAGCATGGTACGAATATCTGCATAGGAGTTTTTAAGATTTTTTATCACGTTTCACCAAAGATATACGGTACAATTACGAATGTATACTTGTATTCCTTTTATCAAATTTTGGATTAAATTGAGTAGGATGAGCAAAATATCCAAAATCGAACATCCTATGGGAACCAAACCTTGATTCGGATTTTGGATTTTCGGTTCGGATTAGATTGATATTTTAAAATTTTAGGATTTTCGAATCGGATCGGATTTTTAAATCCGAAAAAATCCGAATTATATATAATTTATATATCATAATAATATTTTATTTAAATATATTTAAATCTAATATAAATAAATATATATAAGAATTAACAAAAGTGGTTTCAATTTTCATAATTTCAATTTTTATAAAATTTTTGGATTTCGGATTTTTGAATATTCGGTTCGAATCGATTTTTTCTTCTCTCAAAATTCGAATTTTTGAATCGTTTTGGATTAAGCAAAAATCTGAATCGAAATCCATAAAATTGAGAAATCAATATGATTTTGAGTGTGGACTGAGCCAAGGTCTATGAGCTACGTCACCTCTCTCTACTTATTTGAGTTTCTCCATGCTAAATTTTAAGTAAATAAATACGTCGAAAAATATATGTCCGATAATTTATGTCCACTATACATTTCATTATTTTATATTATTTATTATAAAATAAAAAATTTATTATATAATGAACCCTAATTAATATTATTAAAATTGAAATTATAAATAAGTCATATACCTTAACTCTGGTTTAATTAACTCTAATAATCAATTATCAATTCAAAAGTTGGAAAATAAATATAACAAGTTAATTATAAATTCGAATTGGTTTAGTAAATTCTAGTTAATCATCTTCAAATTATACTAAAATATAAGAAATTAAAGAAAAATAATTATGAAATAAAAAATTGAAGGTGGAATAAAAAACATAATATTAAAAACGGGACAGAGGATCACATGTAATCGAATAGGTATATCATTTCTTGATAACTAATTACTTGCCTAAAATTAAAATATTATTACAGTAAATAAGTATGTAGAGGTCATTGGTTAGGTGATTAGATTTATTTTATGTCATAAGTTCATAACTCTGTAGTTATGGAGAATCGCTAGCTAAAAATAATTTATCCAATAAAGTAGTATAATCCTAATAAAAGTAACTAATCTAGACACACAAATTCTTTTATACAATATTATGGGCATCTATAAGTGAGTTAATTTGATTTATTTTTGTTATATTTTTTCATTAAGTTTGAATTCCAAGATAGCATTTCAATATTATGGCCAATGCAATTTTCCTACATAAACATAGTTTTCAATAAGCAAAACAATGTAGTTACAAAATAATATATCCTCATAGATAGTTGCAGATTTGAAAACAAATAATTTCAAATTAGACAAAATCTTTGTTATTTAAAATTAAACCAATGCCACTAGAATCGATAATTTTGACGATGTTTAAAAAAAAGAATGGACATTAGTGTATTTTGTATATACTTTTAAAAAAATTACTTATCAAAATTATCATTACTCAGAATAAAAATCTCACCTTTCAGTGTTGAAATATGTGCACTTGTTTGAATTTTAAAAGTTGGGAATTCGTAAGTATTTTGGTAATTTCCGATGGAAGAGGCAGAGAGAAATAGAATCAGTATTGAGTGTGCAGTGCACCTCATTTGGTTTCTACTTGCAAAGTCCGCCTAACCCGACATGCCCCTTATTTTGTCCTTATCCATATCACGTGACTACACGTCATCGTTCTCATCCTTCCACTCTTGCCTTGCCTTGTCACTCTCCACTAATCTTGCTTTAAAAAAAAATTAGAGAAAGGAATTGGTGATGTTTGAATCTGACATTAATCACAAAAATTCCTATATATTTTGTGGAGGAACAAAAATATCATTTATTTTTAAAAAAATATTATTTATATTAAAAAAATATTTTTTATTTTTTATACTATAATTAAAAAATATTATTTTTATTAAAAAAAATATCATTTATACTGAAAAAAAATATCATTCTCCGGACGTCCGCACATAGGATCACCTTTATATAAAATTGTTCATAATAAAGGCCTTAAGTTCATAATGAAGGTCTTAACTTCTTGGACGTCTTTGAATGATTATTAATCTTACCTTATTATTCCGCTATTTGAGGTTATGACATATCCTTCCGTAACATAATAAGTGTCTCATTTTGAAATTAATTTTATTCTTAAATAAGTGTTTCGTTTAAAATTTTCATAGTATAATATTGCAAAACTCTGCATTTTATTCTTATAATCCCACTTTTTCAGTTTTCTATACAATAATTAAGGATAGAATAAGTAAAATTACACACCTCCGTATAAACTTAGTACGCGTGACCAGTATGGAAAATTATATATGAAATTGGGGTGGACATGGATAAAGCTATTATTTTAATTGGATTTGAAACGGTATGTATATATAAAATTTAAATAAATTTGGATTTTAGTTAAAGTGCAAATACGCCCATGGACGTTTTTTGAAAAGCATATAAACCCTTATTGATAGTGATATACCAACCTCTCGCAATCCAACAGCAGGAAGGCCCAACAACAGGATATGGCCCGATCTCTCGTGCCCCAAACGAGCTCCGCCTAGCCCAATGTTGCCCTACCTTATTACACCTAAATGACGATTCCTAAACCCTAATTATGGGTAACAGAATAAGAACTGCAGAATCATGGGTAATAATGGTGGAGATCACACATTATAGGGAGTTATGGTCCGCCAATCGAGGGATCGTGGGACATGATTTACGCCAGTATAAATAGGGTTAGATGAAGGTAAAGGGTAAGAAATTATCGAATCTTGGAGCCCTTAGAGATACTTGCGTAATCAAATTATAGTAAACATCTTGAGGATCATCTCTCCGTGGACGTAGATCCGATTCTCGATCGAACCACGAAAAGTCTCTCGTTCTTTATCGCTTTTATAAATCTCGTATTCTAGATTTATCATTGGCGCCGTCGTGGGAATACTTGAACAAAAGTCATGTTTTCTACAATCTAATGGCAAGGACACGCAAACGCTTAGTATCTTGTCGGCAATGTCGGTAACAACCGTGCGAAGGATGATCGGTGTTCACACAACGCCGGGAAAGGGAATTGCGGACGCCACACGGTCACACACCGATGGTCACATGGAAAATGTTTCCATACACCCCGTGATCGCCGCCCAACGAAGAGGAAGACACCGACCTCGCATCGGTGAGCAGGAGGTTCATCGCCCCACGAGGTCCTCGGTCGAGCAAAGGTCCGAATTCCTCAACGCCAACCTCAATCAATTCCGAGTTTCTCAACCGGAGGACAAGCGGAGCGGGCCCTCAAGAGTGCCCGGTGGTGGTTCTGACGATCGAGGTCGCCACCTCTCCGAAACAATCAACGCTCATCGCGAGATAATGATCGCCCGATACTGTGGTTCATTCGTCCTCATACCCTCCGCGAGTCGTTCTCCACCTCGACATGATACCCATGAAAATGGACGAGAAGAAAGGAGGAAAGACGAGTCGAACTCCCCACGAAGAGATGACGACGTCGTTATCGATCTCCCACTCCCGGAGAGGACGGTAACGAACTCCCGGATTCGACCGACATGGACGAATTATCTCTCCTTTTCAAGGAGATTCGGATACAACCTTGCCACGCGATATCGGGCCCGAATATTGTCGCATATGATGGCCTCGAGATCCTTCCGACTTCTATTCGCTTATACCACCAATATGGCAAACCGAGGATGGAGGATTTCCATATGTGTAAGGTCTTTCCAGAGGTGCTAATCTCCAACGCCGACGTTGGTTCACTCGCTCGCCGTAACAGCATCCATTGCTTCAAAGACCTCATGGATCGGTTCAAATGGCGTTTTACCGTAAGATGCCGCCCAACAACCTTCGTCCGATCTGCTTACAATCCGCCAAGGACGGGATGAAACAATGTCAATTTCGCCTCCATTCATCATGGAATCCCTTAAAATCGATGAGAGTAACGATCTCTACATCATCAACGATTCAAGAACGGATCCGACCGAGCTCAATAAAGAGATCACCGTGAATGTACCAAAGACGACTAGTCGCCTTTGGACCTGATTGACAACTTTGTCAAAGGGATGAATCGAGACCGGAAGAGAGAGATTTGGGACGAGCAATGGATCGAGAGAAGAAAGTCGGAGGATCGGGGTCGAGGTGCTGAACGCAAGTGCGTTCAAAGAATAAAGCAGGACCGAGAGAATCGGTGGGACCTCGCCAAACCCCAGTAATAATGATCGCCTCAATTCAAATCCGTATGAAATATTTGAGCTCCACATCGAGCTCTTTCCAAAACCTCCCTATGAAAGCGAGGATCCAAAAAAGTCAACGGAAAGTATTGTGACTACCACCAAGGGTACGGTCACGATACGAAGATTGCAAGTCCTTGGGCTCGCAGATTGACGAGCTCGTGAAGGAAATACGAAGAAGACACCGCCGATCCGGGCGGGTAATAAAAAGCGAGAGGGAAAATGGAGGTGGTAACAATCGTGGACCGACCTCAACGGCAACCCGACCGAAGATGACGAGGACGAAGGTCCCAATGCAATGGAGCAGTTTACGCTATAACCGGTTGCCGGTTAGTACGACGAGGTCGTCGCTAGAAATGAAGCTCTGAGGTCGACCTCGAAGAGCGAAAAATAAGCGACTCGAGATGGAGAAAACATCGTGTTCTCCAAAGACGACCCAAGACTCAAGATCATGCCTCACCGTGATGCCATTACAATACAAGCCGTGGTGGGTAACAAGAATGTACATCGGGTCTACATCGACATCGAGCGTCCGTTAGCATCATATTCCGAGCTGCTGGATAAACTTGATGTCGGAGGAATTAGTACACCCCGCACCTTCCCGGCCATGAGCTTTACTCAAGAGGCGGTTCAACCCAAGGTGTCATTACCTTCCCACACCGATAAACGCGCATTTTACATGTTTATTGTTGATATTTAAAGATGATTTTAGATCGCTTAATGTGCGTTTATGTATCGATTCTTAATGTTTCATCTATTTCTAGAAGATCGCTCTTGGGTGTTCCTTCGACGCTTTGTAGGTTTATATATCGACTATCAAGCAAGGAACCAAGCATGAGCAAAACAAGCAATCGACCTATTTCTAGCGACCATCCTAGCGGTCGCTAGGTTGGTCATGAGGCAAACTAGCGAACACCCGGAAGGGCCGCGCCGCAACCTCGTGCCCGCGAGCGGCTTCAGCGCCGAGAACTCATCGGACGATTTCGCGACCGATTCATAATGGCTAGCGACCGCCAGCTGTGTCGCGAGGTTCAAAGCGAAGCGCAGAAAGCGAGCGAGCGAAATCGTAGCGAGATTACCTAGCGATCGCCCTAGCGATCGCGAGGACCGGTCGCGAGGCGGCGCGGCAGGAGAGAAATTAGGGTTTCCACCCTTTTCTATAAATAGGGGATCACCCCACTCGCGCCTCCATACACCCCAACACGCCCCAGACCTAGTTTTACTTCAGTTTTTCCTCAGTTTTTCAATTCTTTGTCTTTAGTCTTCGTTTAGTTTAATTCTAGTATTGTTTTTACGTTATTCTAGTTTAGTTTATCGTTTGCTATCGATCGAACGCTTTGTCCGATCGCTTTCCTTTGTTTTCCGCTCGCTTGCTTGGGATTGGATTCAAGACCAACCATTGTTCATCCAACGCTTCCTACGGGTTTTATATATTTAATTTACTTTTATGGTTAAATCGTATTTCATTTCGCTTATTATGTCTCGCTAGTTTTCTATTCTAATCCTAGGGTTTGCATGATCCGATCCTATATGTTGTGAGTTCTCATTGTTATTTACCTTCCGCATCGATTCATGATTCTTGGTGCTTATTTATATGTATTGATTTCTAATCAATTTTGATGCATATCATAGTTGCCGCTAATTACGTAGCTGTTTTAATTGTCAATCGATCTTGAATGCATGATACTAATAAGCCTTGAGTCGTGAATCGAGATAGACATTCGTAGGAAGCATATTCTTAGTGATCCATTTGAGTTGCTTATTTTCCTCTAGACGAATCGTAATAGGGAAAATTAGTAATCAATCGCCGAATTGTCGAATCAAGTTGTTGGTTATATATGTGATCTTCCGTCTTGTCCGGATTAAAACGGTTAGTAATAAGCGTGATAAACATCGTTGTGGATAGGATTGGTGCATCCCTAGGGTTAGTCTTCCTTCATAGTTATCTCGTATTCTTATTGCGTTATTTATATTTCGCTTGGTCACTTTGCTTTTGATTAAATTCAAGCCCTAAAACCTCTCACCCTTTATCCGTGCTTCAATAATGATGAATAATCGCTGAGCTAGCTTCTATGTTTTCGTGATACAATCTCAGGATACGATATTGCCACCCTATCATTACACTTTTACGTGTGAAAAGGAGCGATCAAATTTTAGCGCCGCTGTCGGGATTGTTAAGATTGCATAGGAATAATTTGACGATTTGGATTTATTAATTCAAGTTATATATATTATATTATTTTATTTATTTTTTGTTAGTGCTAATTTCTCTCTTCTCACAGGTAGTTTATGCGTACAAGATCTCAGGGACCTCCTGAAAGATTATTAGATCCCGAGATCGAAGGCTCTCAAAGGAGAAGAGGACGAGAAAAGAGACGGGCTGCAATGGCAGCCAATCCGCGTAACGGGGGCATTCCTCCCGAGCAAGTTGCACGCATGCTAGCTGACTTTGCGCAGATGCAACGTCGATGGCGAATATGGGAATCATTGTCCCTGCTCCAGAGGATAGACCTCTGAACCACATGTATCGACATCCCACCGAACAGTTCCAAGGAGGCGGTTGGGCCCGCACGTAGATGCAAACAATTTTGAGCTCAAACCGGCCCCGATCAAGATGGTCCAAGGAGAGCGGTTTGGGGAGGAGTCACGGAAGACCCAATGCGCATCTCGAGATGTTTTCGACATTTGTGACACCATCAAATGAATGGGGTGTCACAAGACACAATCCGGATGCGCATGTTCGGTTTCTCGTTCTTGACCAAAGTAAAGATTGGTTCAAGAGTTTGGACCGAGTGGCATCGACACTTGGGGAAACTTTGTGAGAAGTTTCTTCGAAATACTTTCCACCGCGAAGCGCAGAAGATCATCGCCGAAATCTCTCATTTTGCCAAAACCACGACTTAATCATTATTCGAGGCATGGGAGAGATTCAGAGGTCTATTGAGACGATGTCCACAACATGGGTTCTCCAAGGAGCAACAAATCACACAGTTCTACGGTGGACCGATATGGCGGATTTAGGAGCATGGTAGATGCGTCGATGGAGTCGCTTATTAAACCGACCGGTCGACAAGCAAGTCAGATAGAAGAGATGGTGCCAACAGCTATCAATGGCCAACGGAGAGAACGCCATCGCTCAAAGCACCGCTTGAGAGTGATTCAAATATGACGACCTCATGAAGAAGTTCACTCTTTTGAAAAGTCGATTGAGACAGAACGCCACCACATCAATCGAGGAGTCATTCAATTTCCAACAACCTTGAGCAGTTTCAATAGTCGAATTCGATTCAAGAGCCGAGGAAGCCAAGTCTCAAGATATGATGCGCAGCTTGGTTGTAAGCAACCAACAATTGGCCACGAATCGAATTGCTCATCGCCAACACCGCGTAAGATAAATCACTGAGTCGACTATACGGCTATGGGGAAGCACATAAAGATGTTGGAAAATCAAATTGGTCAAATAGCCGCAAGTGAATGCGCTACGTAAGACGGGCCAATTTCCGAGTAATACGGAGGTGAACCCAAGAGTCAATGCTCGCCATTCAGACGAGGAGCGGACGAGCCTACCCGAGCCCTACCGAAAGAAGAGCATGATAGCACATCGACGCAGAAACTTCGCGATCGAGCTCGCGATCATGAGCCCGATCGCGAGCCATCCCGAATTTTGTCCACGACGCCCGCGACCGAAGGCCGCGCCACAAGACCCGACCGCGAGCCATCCGAGTATCCAGCTGCCAGAGTTGTTCGCGAGCGATCCGGTAGCCGCAAGTCGACGCGAGGAAGGAGTCCGTGCAAAGATACTCCTCGCGACCATCCCGCCGTCGCGAGGTCGACCGCAAGCACCCCTGAGGCTAATCTCGCACGCACATTCCTCCGTCCTGTTTCCGAGTCGACTTGTCAAGTCGAATATGACGAGGAATTTGCTCGCTTCAAAGAGGTTTTTCAAAAGTTGAAATAAATTTACCTCTCTTTGAGCTGCTATAAACATGCCGCTACATGAAATTCTTAAAAGACGCGCTTGCAAGTAAGAAGAAACTTGGGAAATTTGAGAAAATTTCCTATCCAAGAGTGCAAGGTCGTCTTGCAAAGGAAGCTCCTCTCAAGCGTATGATCCCGGCGGTTTCACGTTAGAGTGCGAGATCGCCGAGCGATTTTCCCAAATGTCTTATGCGATTTGGGCGAGCATCAACTGATGCCATTGAACGTTTTCAACCGGCTACACCTAGGAAAGATGAAGCCGACGAAGATCTCATCGATGATGGCCGACCGATCATCACATATCCAAAAGGTATCGTCAAGATGTGTTGGTAAGAATTGGATTTTGTTTTTCCCGCCGATTTTGTTATTTTAGATATTCCCAATTCAAACAACAACCACTAATCCTGGTAGACCTTTTCTAGCAACCGGTCGTGCGTTGATTGATGTGCAGAAGGAAACCTCTCGCTTCATGTTAACGATGAGGAGCTAAAATTTCCATATACGACGCCATCAAGCAACACGACGTTGGAAAGTCGGAAGATTGTTGCTCGATCATGTCATTCGCCGCCGCCACGCCCCGCATTTAGAGGGTACTCGACCGATTGAGAAAGCCGTGAGAAGAAGAAGTGGACTCGGCATGGAACCCGAGTGTATCATTCAAGTTTGGGGGCCACTTCCATAGTCGTGGTGGTCATCCGTGAATGCGAAGTTTAGAAGGTTCCACAAGTCGGAAAGATGTCGAGTGCTACTAAAACGCCGCATCGACGAGGTTAGTGATGGTCTAGCTAAAGACGTTAAATAAAGCACTTGTTGGGAGGTAACCCAACGTTTTCTTTGTTTTTGTTTTTCGTGTTTTGTCGTGTCTTTCGTTTGTGTTGCTTTTTGTCGTGTTTCCGTTTTTCTTTTCGTTTTCGTGTCTGTCGATCAACGAGTTAAGTGAAGTGTGTTAATCCATGTGCCAATGACGATAGAAATTTTTGTGGAATTTAATGATAGTGCACATGATATGTTAGGAAATGACGATGAATGACGTGAGATGGCTTAGACTTGTTGTTTTTCACCATTTTTTTGCTTAACCCGTGAGACTTGAGCTTCATTGTATAAACATCTTGATCTGATTTCTTTTAATTGTGTGATATCGCATGTGATTATCTTCTAGAACTTGCCGTGTCTCTCGTGTCGAGACCGCAATTTGTGTTTCAATTTGGAAAGGATAAAGGCCATCGTTGTTAACCACTTATCACCCAAACACTAACCCGATGATATATACCATTTGTCGCCTTCTTCGAGCCTTTATTAGACTTTTTCTTCGATTAACCGGATGATAGGAGGTGAGGATGGATATGGGAATCAAACGGGGTGAAATTTTGATGTAGTGATGATGAGAAAAGTTTCGTTTAGAAAATATATATGTGGTGAAGAATAGTACCTTGTTCGTGAAAGTTAAACCCTATAAGCTCTAGAAAAGAAAAGAAAAAGAAAAAAATGTTAAGTTCATTATGAATGTTGAGCATAAAGGGTCTTTAAACAAAGTATAGGTACCTTATGAGGCATAGAACGTCAATTTAGCACGTTGGGAAAGAAAGAGAAAAATGGACAAAGTCCATATGTGTCGAAATATATAAATGGTGGTGCTTGGAGTTTGCTTGAGTCACTTAGCCATATATTATCCTACCTTAACCAATGTGCCTACATTATAACCTATCAAAAGACCTCTTTGATCCTTATTTGAACACATTTGACGCGGTGGAGATGTTAGAGAAACGGCAAGCCTATGGTAAGATGTTGCATTGCATTGATCTTTGAGTGTATACACGTCCTTAATTTCTTTATGAGTTTGAGTGTATCCTATATATTTTACGCACATGCCTTTGTGAAGGTTGAATTAAATAAGTTTTTGCCGTAAATTGTTGTTTGTGTTGAGTGGACTAACGTCATCATGTGCACTAATGTTTTTGAGCGTTGATATGTTTCGGAGGCCTAGAATGGTTATCATCTTTGCTACGCGTTGATCTTTCGTTTCGTCTTTTCTGTTTCGCTTTTGTTTGAGGACAAACAATGCTTTAAGTTTGGGGGGTTTGATAAACGCGCATTTTACACGTTTATTGTTGATATTTAAAGATGATTTTAGATCGTTTAATGTGCGTTTATGTATCGATTCTTAATGTTTCATCTATTTCTAGAAGATCTGCTCTTGGGTGTTCCTTCGACGTTTTGTAGGTTTATATATCGACTATCGAAGCAAGGAACGAAGACGAGCAAAACAAGCAACCGACCTATTTCTAGCGACCATCCTAGCGGTCGCTAGGTTGGTCGCGAGGCAAAATAGCGAACACCGGAAGGGCCGCGTCGCAACCGCGCCCGCGAGCGAAGCCTAGCGCCGAGAACTCATCGGACGATTTCTCGCGACCGCCTCATAATGGCTAGCGACCGCTAGCAGTCATGAGGTTCAAAGCGAGCGAAGAAAGCGAAAGCGAGCGAGAAATCGCGGCGAGATTACCTAGCGATCGCTCTAGCGATCGCGAGGACCGGTCGCGAGGCGGCGCGGCAGAGAGAAATTAGGTTTCCACCTTTTCTATAAATAGGATCACCCCACTGCGCCCATACACCCCAACACGCCTGCACCTAGTTTTACTTCGATTTTCCTCGGTTTTCAATTCTTTGTCTTTAGTCTTCGTTTAGTTTAATTCTAGTATTGTTTTTACGCTATTCTAGTTTAGTTTATCGTTTCGCTATCGATCGAACGCTTTGTCCGATCGCTTTCCTTTGTTTTCCGCTCGCTTGCTTGGGATCGATTCAAGACCAACCATTGTTCATCCAACGCTTCCTACGGGTTTTATATATTTAATTTCTGCTTTTATGGTTAAATCGTATTTCATTTCGCTTATTATGTCCGCTAGTTTTCTATTCTAATCCTAGGGTTTGCATGATCCGATCCTATATGTTGTGAGTTCTGTTGTTGTTATTTACCTTCCGGGCATCGATTCATGATTCTTGGTGCTTATTTATATGTATTGATTTCAATCAATTTTGATGCATATCATAGTTGCCGCTAATTACGTAATCTGCTTTTAATTGTCAATCGATCTTGAATGCATGATACTAATAAGCCTTCGAGTCGAATCGAGATAGGACATTCAGAGGAAGCATATTCTTAGTGATCCATTTGGAGTTGCTTATTTTCCTCTGAGACGAATCGTAATAGGGAAAATTAGTAATCAATCGCCGCAATTCGTGAATCGAAGTTGTTGGTTATATATGTGATCTTCCGCCTTGTCCGGATTAAAACGGTTAGTAACAAGGTGATAAACATCGTTGTGGATAGGATTGGTGCATCCCTGTGGTTAGTCTTCCTTCATAGTTATCTCGTATTCTTATTGCGTTATTTATATTTCGCTTGGTCACCTTTGCTTTGGATTAAATTCAAGCCCTAAAACCTCTCACCCTTTATCCGTGTCAATAATGATGAATAATCGCTGAGCTAGCTTCTATGTTTTCGTGATACAATCTCGTGGATACGATACTTGCCACCCTATCATTACACTTTTACGTGTGAAAAGGGCGATCATCACCGTAGGGCGCGCCCCGTGTCGGTCACAAAGCCATTCAATTTTTCCCTGGTCCGAGCTCCTCTCCATACAACATTATCACTGGAAGAGATTGGTCAGATGCAACAGAGCCGTCGCTCCGTGTACCACCTCACCATTAAGATACCCACCCCGTGGGAGTGTTAAGCATTCTGGGGTGACCAAACGGGACTAAAGAATGCCTACGAGTCTCAACCCAAGATGTGGCCTTGCCTCGGGCCTAGCAATTCTGTAACCCTCGAAGTTGCCACCCGGGATGATCCGACCGAGAATCTTGACTATAATGACGACGACCCTTCCAAAGTTGTCAAGGTTGGTACCAAGTTCGATCAATATTCGCCAATCGACGGGTCATACGACTTCTAAGGGAATATAGAGATGTATTTGCATGGTCTCCATTGGATATGACCGAGTCTCGCCCGAGCTCATAACTCATCGCCTTAACATTGATCCCGCTACTAAACCGGCTCGCGTAAGAAAAGAAGTTTTGCCGCGGAGCGAAGCCAGTCATAAGAGACGGCAACCCAACCCAAGAGGCTAAAATCAGACGAGGTTAAATACCCAACTGGATGGCTAATCCCGTTGTAGTTCAAAGCCGGGAGGGATGGCGCGTGTGTGTCGACTATACCGACCTCAATAAATATTGCCCAAAGGACTGTTACCCTCTCCCTGACATTGACAAGAAGGTGGAAGCATTGGTGGGACATGAGGTCTTCAGTTTCCTGGATTTATACAAGGGATACCACCAAGTCTTGATGAGCCCGGAAGACGCCCCAAAAACAGCGTTCATTATCGACTTGATGTCTTTGCTCACCGAAGATGCCTTCGGTCTAAAAAGCTGGAGCTACCTACCAAAGAATGGTGGACGCAATCTTCAAGGATCACATAGGAGAAATTGTTGAGGTCTATGTCGATGATATAGTAGTCAAAAGCAAAAAAGCTGAGAACTGCGCCATTGACCTCGAGACTATTCTTTCCTCGTGTCGGCAAACCTCAAGCTCAATCCCAGTGCACATTCGTGGTAAGAACGGGTAAATTTAAGGGGCTTTGGGTTTCTCGAAGGTCCTGAAAGCCAATCCTACCAAGGTGAAAACGGTGCTCGACATGCGGATCCCAAAACCATCCGTGAAATACACAACTCACCGGATGCCGGTCGCCTCACCGATTCCTATCTCGAGCCGCCGAAATGCCTTCCTTCTTCAAAATCACGAGGAGAGCTCCAGATTTCACCGGCGGGAAGAACACCAGTCACCTTTACGGTGAAGGAATATCTTGCCGACCGCCGACACTATCCGCCCAAAGCAAGGTGAAACTCTATCGTTATATCTTGCCACCTGGACGAGGCAATTAGTCTTTATCTTGGTGCGAGATGAGACGGGACGGCAACTCCCCATCTACTTCTTTAGCCGTGCTCTCAAAGGACCGAGACGAGGTACACCAACCTCGAGAAGGTAGCTCGCCTTAGTGAACGCCAAACGACGCCTCGCCTTACTTTCAAGCTCATTCGCCTGTGTACTAACGGACTTACCTCTAAGACAAGTCTTATCAAAACCGAATCATCCGACGATAGCCAGTGGGCACTGGAGCTAAGCGAACACGATATCTCATACTCCCCTGTGCCGCCATAAAAGGACAAGCCCTTGCAGATTTCTGGTAGAGGTCAAATTCACCGAGGTCGCCTCTACCACCGAGGTCACCCCGCCCCACACAGAGGAACCCGTCTTGTATCACCCATTGATTGTTGGCGGATGTATGTGGGCGGTGCCTCATGCAAGACAGGCGAGCGGAGTGAGCATCCTCCTCCTCGCCCGATAAGCAAGAAGTGACATACGCCTGCGGTTTACCTTCCCACCACCAACAACGAAGTGGAATATGAAGCATTGATCTCGGACTCGCTTAGAAAAGGAATTGAAAGTGGACAAAGTCCAGATATTTGGAGATTCGTGTCGTGGTAAACCGGTATTGGGTACATACGAGGCTAAGGAGGATCGAATGAAACAAGACTTGAGAAAGCGAAAGAGATCTTGGCCTCATTCAGATACTTCAAGATAATCAAATCCCACGAGGGAAAACAGCGGTGACATACTTAGTAAATTGGCTTCGTCATCGGCAAACCGCCATGAGAGGAAGTTCATTCCCAAGCATTGAGGCACCTCATATCGGTATCTCCGAGGTTGAACCGAACGGACGACGCCCTAAAAGCATATCGGAAGTTGGCACACCACCGGGATCGACCGAGGCTAAAAAGATGATGGCGAAGTCCCGTAAGTATCTCATGCATGAGGCGCTCACCGGAAGTCTTACCTTCAACCCTCCCGAGGTGCCTCGGCCGTAAGGTCGACTACGTGCTCAATGAAATTCACCGGTGGTCTTGTGGAAGCCACATCGGTCGCGAGCTCTCTCAAAGAAGACACCGAGGTCGGGATATTATCGCCCACCCTAGTGCAAGATTCGCCGAGCTCGTCAAAAGTGCCCGGCGCCGATTCACTCACGGTCAAAAACCGCCTCATCGATCTAAGCGTACTGCGAGTCCACGGCCTTTTATGCGGTGGGGATCGACATTGTTGGTCCATTCGACCGAGCACCGTGTCGCCTTGATACTTAGTCGTAGCCATAGACTACTTCACAAATGGGTCGAGGTAGAACCACCATCGAGCCTCACGGCGGTGAGAATTCGCACCTTCGTGGAAGAATATAGTCTGCCGCCCGGCATACCGCACGTTCGGTCTCGGACAACGGCACCCAATTTGTAGACAAAACTTCAAGGAGTGGTGCGAAGAACTTGGATCGATCAGCGTTTCACCTCGGCCGCACATCCACAAGCGAATGGTCGACCGAGGTGACGAACCGCACGATCGTACAAGGATTGAAGAAGAGGATGGACCGAGCTAAAGGCGACTGGGCTGAAAATCTCCCTCAAGTCCTCTGGTCCTACAGACCACACCCTGACGTCGCACGGAGAAACACCTTTCACCTGGTCACGGTACCGAGGTCGTTATACCACCGAGATCGCGCCAAGCCCGCGCACTCTTCACTTCGATCGTGCCAGAACGAGGAAGACCGCGAGCAAACCTTGATGCCCTTGAAGAGAACGCGGTGGCCTTCATAAACGGCCAAGTATAAAGCCCAGTGCGCACTGGACTACAACAAAGGGTCAAACCTCCGCTCCACGTGGGCGACCTCGTCCTACTTAAATAATGAAGCCAGAGAGTCGGCGCCTTAACAAGTGGATCCGACATGGAAGGCCCATACCGTGTTCACGAGAACCTCGGCAAAGGGGCCTATAAGTCGCCCACCGTCCGGGCACTTATTCCTCGAACTTGGCACATAACTCATCTAAGGAGGTATTTTACATAGCTTTGATTTTAGATCGCGACATGTTAGCCCTCCTATTGTTTTGGTGACCGTGCGATGTTGTTTACTTGTTTAATAAAACGCGTTTGTTTTTCTAATGAGTATTTCACTTCGTTCGCCTTACATCTATGTGAACATCCATTCGGATATACCACATCTAAACCTTCACAAGGGGACGCCCTCACGAAGATATATAAAAAAAAAAACTCACTAAGTAGGGTACTCACTAAGCGCGCCCGCACTCGTAGATTACTCATTGAATTGAACGTCTCAAAGGCAACGACTCTGCACTACTCACTAGTTTGAAAGTCTACATGCATACATACGATTATTCATTAAGTTGAAAAATCTACATGTATAAAACATCCAAAATGGATCTCACCAAATTATGGCAAAGTATACAAGATAAATACATTTACGACCAAACGAAGTCTAAGCTATGTTTATACCTCTCAAGAGGAAAACGTACACTTCAAACGAGTCTAAATACATTTATACCTACATACAAAGTCCTACACTATGTACGCTCATTCAGATCCCTGCCCGCCGAGACTCACCGGTCGAGATAATTTTGAACAGAAGTCCCAGTGTCATGATGGATACCCGAATAAACTCGTGCCTCCACCCAATCACGAGGTGCCCCACCTCGGCCTGCTCCGGAAGTAGTTTGACTCGGTGCGGGCGGATTACGCCTGGGAATTCAACACGCATCCGAGGCCACATCTCGACCCGTGAACTCGACGCCGGACCGGGACTATGCCCTTGTCCCGAGCTCTAGCCCTTCCACGCCGATTTGTAATCGCTGCGCCCTCCCTCCGAGCCGCCGAGCCGTTTTCTATACGCCCGCCGCCGATGGACCCATTTGACGGAGCACTTGGCGTGATCAGCGTAGCCGCCCTCCTCTTCGTGCTCTTCAATTATGGGATCGCGTTGCCCCATGTAGATGCGCGGGCGGAGGTATGCGTCGTTCCGAACGATCTCATACATCCGCATGTATTTCATGATGGAGTCGAGGCGTCTTTAAAATTCTTGCTATTGGGACCTCCTCATCCTCAATACCATGCCTTCCGCCAATAAGCTCGAACTCGATCGTCGGCTTTGATATAGTCGTTCCCCATCCGACGGATGACCTTTTCGTACTCTTCATGCTCTTCGAGATCCGAGCCGCCTGCATTGTCGCCTCGTCGCTCGCAGCGGCATCGATCGTCCGTGGATCACATCTCGAGACAAATCACCCCGAACTTCGAGATGTGTAATCCTTAACTTTAACACCTCATTTTCAGCAGGAGGCGAGCCACCTCACGGTCGACTTCACGCAACTTTTGTTTCGGTTCGGACGATGCCGGCGATGTCCATCCGGCTAATACCGAGTCATTTCGGCGGACCGACTCCTCCAATGTGCCACCTCTTCGTCCTTCTCGGCCAGAGCACCTCGGACTTCTTTCGCTTTGTTAGCGCTCATGATCCAAATCAAGTATTGAGGTGAAGAACGCTAGAAATACGACAATGCATAAAGCATTTTAAAAGATATGTCTATTATTATTTAAAGTGGAAGTTTGTACAACACCGGTCCTATTGATCCCTAAGAAATCATCCTATTACATTGGGTCCACCGACCTCGAGTGCTCATTAGGTGATTGCCGACCCTCCGACCTCTGGCTGCTTCGCCTCCGCTTCTTCCGCCGGTTGCCGATCTGCGGAAGAGACGTCCGAGCTTGACACCGCCGCCCGGTTTCGGTCCTCAACTCGCAAGGAAGGCTTGAAGCTCTAAGTCTTCATCTTCCTTGCCTTTGAGTTCTGACCTCCGCCGTCGGGAGTGAGGCGAGAAGATGCCAAGCATCCACCACGGAAAGGAGGTCGCCGAGCGACTATGCGCGAGCGTAGTTCTTGATACCTCGGTGGTCGACCTCAACCCAACCGTGTTGGGCCTTGTCAAAATCTGGTCTCGGCCGCCAACTTCTCGGTGGGCACAAATCACCTCCGCCTCATCACGGCAGCCGGTCGGAGATGAAAGAGGAAAACTCTCCGACTGATAAGTTTTCTTGGCGAAGGCCCTCAAGATAGGTCCTCGCCTCGCCAAAGAAGGCGCTTTGTTTTGCGTCAGCCTCCTCTACCGACCTCGGCAGCCTCCTTGGCACTCTCCACCTCGGCACGGACACTCGCAAGGCCGGTCCTTCTTTTGAGGGCACCTCCGCGGCCGCTTTGCCACTTCGGCTCGCTCGCTTCGCCTTAGCAAGTTCAAGCGCCCGCCTGGCGGCAAGATCTAGCTGATTCACCATGCCCTCGATCGTCAGCGGCCGCCGCCTCTCGGGGCCTCATATTGCGAGGCACCCTCAACAATGAGCCCGCCATGCGGTGCATCTCACCTGCCATCGAGGCCGCATCCTGAATATGAAACAATTAGCAACAAGTAACAACAAATTTACAAGGAGAAGGGTAGCGGCATATACCTTTGGGAAGGATAAGGAAGCGCTAGAAGCCGGCACTCGGCCGAGGTCGACCATGGACCTCGATCTCCAATGTCGGGCCCGAGGTCGTCGAGGACCGGTCCTTAAATCTTCGGGCGCCCACCACCACGGGTGGGGTGGACTCGCCTCGCCTCGCTTTTTCCTCGCGGGCTCCCTTCGCTCGAGGAGGCGGTAGGCGGCGAGATCGGCACATTGACTTCTCCGGTCGGGTCAACCTTCACCGCATTAAACATGAGAATTTCATTAGCACAAAAAATCAAACGAGGAAATAAAGATAAGAAGGTTGCCCTCACCCAAATCGCACTCGACACCGGAGCTCTCGACCTATGACACTCACCAAAGATCGCTCAAGTCATCCTCAAGATAGTTGATCGACAGATCTCACCCATATCGCTCAATGCTTCTCCATAGGGCCGTGGGATTAATTTTCACGCCCTTATCGACCCGAGGCCCCACTCATACCCCGGATACCCTCACCGCAAAAGAAGTATCTATTTTGCGGTGGGATACCTTCGACGGGAAGCAATTTTAAACTTCAGGAGGTGATGTGTAATATACTCCCTATAGCCTTGATGCTAAAAACGCATCAAGACTTGAAAGAGAACCCTCACCTATGCCATAACAGCTAACCCTAGCCCCCCACCTAACCTAATAGAAGGGAGGTTGGCATATAGGATCGAAAATACTCTTGAAAGCTAAGGAAGATGGGGGCAAAAGGAAATCTAAGCCCAGCTATTAAACTATCTACAAAAATGGTGATAAATCCCTCCGGAGGCGCCATCGCCCTATCGTTGGGTTTTGGCAAGCACCACCATACATCCTCTGGGATGTGGTATTTCTCGGCGACCACCAGAAGCTCCTCCATCGTCAAGGTTGATCTCGCTCCACCAATCCTGAGGCCATCCCATACCGAAGACACTGGTGAAACCCTAGAACTAAGTCCTATGGATTTACCTAGACGGTTATGGCATATATAATCCTCACATTCGATCTCGACGCCGTAACCCAAGCCGAACCGTAGTTATCGAGGCGAGAAGAGGAATGAGAAGGTGAAGAATACATACTTACTTTTTCTCGAGCGGATTTCGATTTCTTCAACAAAGTGTGAAAGAGGAATTGGGGATTTCTAAGGTTATATTCTCTGGATTCAAACGTCGAAGGAGAAAATGAACAGTTGCCCCTTTTAGACCTATTTATAGGATAAATGGCGCCTAAAAATCTGCCGCTTCGCTTATTACACGTGCCTATTTACGGTTGGATGTGTGACCGATGCGCGACGCAAGTGCCCAACTACCGCCTGGCGCGTATGACGTATTCTCTGGAAAACAGACCGCCATTCTGATCACGTGATGATTACTACGAGGTCGGACATCGGACTACGCCCATGTCCTAATACCAGAAGTATTTCAGGTCGGACATGACCACCCCGGACCAAAGGAAGACATGACCACCTCGGACCGGAAGTATTTCGGTCGGACATGACCACCCGGACGGCGAAGTATTTCGGTCGGACATGACCACCTCGGACCAAATAGAAGTATTTCGGTCGGACATGACCACCCCGGACCAAACAAAGTATTTCAGGTCGGACATGACCACCTCGGACCAGCAGAAGTATTTCAGGTCATACAGCGAGAAACAAACCTTCAGCCAAAACTTCAGCCAAGCAATATCCCGCCTCGGCAAAGCACATTCTCCGCTCACTGTAAGGCTATTCTCGACTTTTCTGTGGCTATGATAGGATATGGCCCAACCTCTCGTGCCCAACAACAGGAAGGCCCAACAAGCAGGATATGGCCCGATCTCGTGCCCCAAACGAGCTCCGCCTTAGCCCAATGTTGCCTACTCGGTTACACCTAAATGACGATTCCTAAACCCTAATTATGGGTAACAGTAATGAAGTAACGGCAGTAATCATGGGTAATAATGGTGGAGATCATGGTCAGTTATAGGGAGTTATGGTCCGCCAATCAGGATTCGTGGGACATGATTTACGCTTGTGTATAAATAGGGGTTAGATTGAAGGTAAAGGGTTAGCAAATTATCGAATCTCGAGCCCTTAGAGAGATACTTGCTGTAATCAAATTATAGTAAACATCTTGAGGATCATCTCCTCCGTGGACGTAGATCTGATTCTTGATCGAACCACGTAAAAGTCTCTTGTGTTCTTTACTGTTTTTATAAATCTCGTATTCTAGATTTATCACTTATCGTTATTTTTGGTGTAACTTGGCCCCTAACGTATTAAAAGTTGGGCATATCGCATGTATGATAGACGGAATTTAAACGATGTTTACAGAATTTTGTTTTCTTTCTTTCTTCCAGCAAAGTTATTTTAATGGGTGATTGGGCAAAAACACTCTTACATGTTTCAACGAAAATCAAATAAACTCATATCGTTATATTTTTTGCAAGTTAATTTGATTTAAATAAAAAATTCAAACAAAACCTAATTGTTCGAAAATTCAAATAAAAAAATCTGAAATTGAATTATCCAAAAAAAAAAAAATGAAACTATTTTTTTATTTATAATTTTATTTTGACAAAAAAAGACTTCATTTATCCATCAAAAGCTTGCATTTTATTCATTTTTAATCTGTCTACCAAAAACTTGCATTTTTCTCTTTTGTACATATTTTTATACTTATAATGTAGGACTCGTTCTCTATTCAATATAATTTATTAAAATTCGTGTCATCAAAAACAATGCGAGATTTTGGTGGACGATGGGAGTATAATTTAAATTCCATTTTCATCCAATTATGGTTAGAATATATTAATTAAAACCAAAACTAAATAAAATTAATATTATATATAATTGTGATTTCATTTTTATGGTTTTAAAAATATTGATCCAAATCATTCCAAAAAAATAAAATTTAAAAGATAAAAAATTCGATCTGATCCGATAATCCAAAAAAAATGATTTGAATTCAATATTTTAGTTTAGTTCATTTTGGTTATTCGGATTTTGTATATTGTACTCACTCCTAGTCATCCAAGCCATAATTAGTGATTTTTTTTGTTTTTCCTTTCAAAATTTGAATTTTCAGGTCAGTATTATTAAAATCAAGCAAACCTTGAAATCCAAATCATATATAAACATATATAATATCAGTTTTATTTCATTCTAATTTTAATACCTATATTCTGACCCAATTAAATGAAAAATGAAATAATAGATTATATTTTTTGATGGGTCCCATTGGATACGAATTGGTATATGAGATGAATACACCAGTTAGGTACATTTTAAAACTTTTTATTTACACAGATTGACTGGCTACTAATGCAGTAGCTGGTCGGAAACTATCAGTTCAGTATTGTTGATAAGTTTAGATAAGGAAAGTCTGATACATAGTGATATCAGTTAGCAAACCTACTGATTGTTAAGATAGCTGGTCAGTTGGACTGATAACTGATGTTCTTGCAGAATGTGGTAGTTACTGTATTTGTCTTACTAAAAACCTTAAACTGATTCGAAACACTTAGTCAGATATTGTTTAGTCAGCTTTCAGTTAAGTCTTTTCAGTATCAAACTGATACTGATAGAGGGTTTCAAAATTGTGATATGTTGCTTTGTGCTTGTAATGATGGTTCAGTAACATGCAATATAAATGATGATGCTGAAAGTAAATAACATGTTGATTTTTACGTGGTTCGGTAGATCAACTCCTACGTCTACGGACTGATTGCTCAGTCAATCCACTAACTTTAGATTGAGTTTTGTTTATAGGTACAAGAGTAAATCTAGATACGACTAAGTGTTTAAAACCGAGTCTCGGTTTTCTATAAGACAAATTCAGTAACCACCACATTTCAGACGCATAACGCTTATCGGTCCAATCGACTGACGCCTTAGCGGTCAAGAGGTTTGCTAATCGATATCACTCAAGATAAGAAATTTCTTATCCGAATCGACCAACAATACCGATGGACTTCAATTACCCGACTAGTCTGTCAAGATCCATCGATCGATCTTGT
Organism: Salvia rosmarinus; assembly: GCA_036937905.1. Classification (NCBI taxonomy): domain Eukaryota; kingdom Viridiplantae; phylum Streptophyta; class Magnoliopsida; order Lamiales; family Lamiaceae; genus Salvia; species Salvia rosmarinus. The sequence continues at coordinate 17,514,467 of CM072818.1, forward strand.
CTTAAAAAGTTTTAAAATTTGCATAACTACACCTACTTTCAATATACAAATCCAACAGAACCGAAAACCAAAAATGAATTATCCAAATTCTTTTATTTTTTCCAACCGAATTGACCAAATTTTCATTCTAACCGAACCGTTTTTGTTTGATTTTCGGTTTTAACCAAAATTAGGCAAAATATTTCATTTTTAAAAAATTTAAAACCTATTTTAAAATTAACTAGAAATTCATAATAATATCCAGCATCACCGTCACAATAAAATAAATAAATTAAAAAACTACCTAACCAATAATTATAAACCCAACAATAATCAAACCATAGGTTTATTATTTTTTTAGTTTGTATATCTAAATAAAAAAATTATGTTATTTTATAAAATTTCGATCAGTTTCAACCGAAGTTTTTTTTCTTCTTCATAAAATCGAACTGACCGAACAAAGTTCGATTTCTCCAAAATTATAATCGAATTGAAACCGAATAGACTTAAAATCAAATCAAACCAACTAAAATGCAACAGTTAGATTCGATTGTTTGGTTATGGATCGATTTTGCTCGCCCCTAATTAATGGGTATAGGCCAGATAGTGTGGTGCAAGCTATACAAGTTAAATGAAATGTCAAATGAAGCCAAAAGCTCTAATGTACAGGGAAGACCTAATCTAAGTAACCATAAAAATAAAAATAAGGCGAACCACTATCATTTTATTTATTTAATTCTGTTTCCTATTTCTTATACTAGATCTTTGACACCTATCAAAATAAAACTATTATTTATTTCATATTAAGTAGTAAAATACCGAAAAATATGTTGGTGAAGATTATAATAGAATTTGTATTTTATCCATTTTATGAGTCCGTTTGGTTGTTAGTCATTGCTAGGTCAGTACGGGTAAAAAAAAATACCCCTTAGAACTTTTTTTGTTGGATTTTGCATATGTTTTATGTAGGTAGAGGTGGATTCAAAAATTGATAATGGGATGTGTTGAAAATTAATTAATTCAGTATATTAAATTCATAAATATCAAAATATCTCTATGTTTTTATAAGTTGCGCCTTGCAAAACTTTAACACATAAAACACATTAATAATTGAGTTTGTATTTATATCTTTAATAAAATATCTTTCAATATAAATCACTAGTGAATCATCAAGTAAATCATCCCCAACTTGTTACGAAGTTTACCTTCACATGCTTTATTATGAAAAATATTTATTCAACTATTACAGTAGAAACAAGCAACGTCAAAATTAGATTAATCAGTCTAGTTAACATAAAGTAGTGTAGAAATTTGAAACTCTTGCATCACTATCACATCATACTTATAATGTATTAACTCGTACCTAACGAAACAATGTCTTAATTAGTGAAACTACATGATGGAATTTTCTCACAAGTTTTTAAATATCATTACTATTGAATGATTTGAAAGAATTTATAGGATCTAAGGCAATATTGAAAGAAAATAATTCAACAGATAACAAATTTATTTAATTTTTTCATTATTTTGACTAGATTAATTTTAGATTGGGATTAAGATAACACATAGACAGAAGAAAAAGATTATGGTTTGCATTGGGTTGGAGCTAGGTGCAGCACCTATATAGATTCGTCCATGTATGTAGCCAGTAGGGGTCTGGTTGGTCAAGGGAGAAATATCTATCTTTTTTTTTGTTAAATGAAAATTTTCTTTATAATTCGTCTCCGCTTTGCCAGATTAATTAACTTAAATATTTGCAAATAAGGTCGATTATGCTATCATATGGTTATAGGTCCTGACCATCATATGCTCAATGAAGAATAAATATAATCAGTGATGCTAAATTCAGTCTAAAACTGATAGTTTGGTTTGAATACAATGAAATACTGATGTTTATGAGCAAAAAATTATGACAAAAACTTTGGTGAGCTCCGTCTCATTTTGAGCTCAGCCTTATTTTTTGTTAAAATAATTATATATTAATTATGATGAGTAAGAATAATTAGATTTTAGTAATTTATAATTAAATTTATTATTTTTTCATTTATTAACAAATTAGAATTTATTAATTCATAATTATGATTTATTAATTCACAATTAAGTTTTATTAATTCATAATTAAAGTTTATTAATTTAAAATTATGGTTTATTATTAAAAATTAGAGTTTATTAATTCAAAATTAGGGTTTATTAATTCAAAATTAGGGCTTATTATTCAAATTAGGATTTATTAATTCATTAGGGTTTATTAATTCAAAATTAGGGTTTATTATTCAAAATTCGGTTTTAGTAATTCACAATTATTACTAATTTCAAATAGGGTTTATTAATTCAAAATTAAGATTTATTAATTCACGATTAGGGTTTATTAATTCACAATTAGGGTTTATTAATTCTAATTAAATTTTATTAATTCAAAATTAAAATTTATTAATTCGTGATAAGAGTTTACTAATTCAAAATTGTTATTTATTAATTCACAATTAAGATTTAATTTTAATTAATTTTAATTAGAATTAATTTAATAGTAATTAATTAAATAAATAAATAATTAATTGGAGGTCTCACTGGGCGCGCGGCGCGCACAGAAGACCACCCCAAAATTTATAGTCCAGAAGAATTTAATTCAAATAGGCCGAACCAAAATATATCCCGAGAGATCAACGAGGTTAGCCTGGAAATCAAATAAATGGGTTCGATTAACCGAAATTATCTTCATGATTCTCAAACTTCATTGTTTTACTTTCTGAAGTTGATAATAAAAATAATAATTCAGACGACTATAAAATTTATTCTGGTATCTATCAAGAGAAGTTGTATTCATTGTTTTGAATTATGGATTAAACATTTTGGTAAAATAAGGACAAATCTTAAGTAGTTACTAACGGATTTTGTTATGTCACATACTATCGAAATACGCTGTTCATTTTATTGGTGTTTTTAACACACGTCGACTGCGACATTGTATTTTCTTAAAAAAATATATATTTTTAACTATATGTACTAAATCGTAAGTAGTTTAAATACATCACATTTTTTAAAAAAATTGATCAAATAAAAGGTGAAATAACTTTCAACTAAAAAAGGTGAAATAGAGCAATACAAAGGCCTCTTTCTCATTTAATTTGAGAGAATAATAAAATAAAGCAGTTTTTACATATTTTGTATCCCAAGGAGCTCACACAAGCTGTAAGGCGTGGTGCAATACCTAAGTGTAAATAAATTAGTGGGTATCCCGTCAAGTTTGATGGGAAATTATTTTATATTATAATTTATAAATTTTAATTGAAAATAGATTAATATTTTATTTTAAAGTGATATATCTGGACTAGTCATTAAAAGAAGTGTAAGATAACGGATTAAATTATAACAAAAAAAAGTCAAGATGATATTTCTTCGATAAATTTCTGACTTCCTTTCACGGCAAGAAACCAATAAAAACTAGGATTAAATATGTTTTCTGAAAGTTAGTCAATTTAATAAAATATTTCTATAAAATAAGGAAAAAATAACTGTACAATTACGTTACAATTTGTCAAAAATTTCATCACACCAATTCTAAGGGCATCTCCAACGTAGCACTATTAATAGCGTTGAGCGCCACTTTGCTGTTGGTTTGCTCTCCAACACTGCGCCTAATTTGTGCGCAATTTTGTGGATATCTACAGTGTTGCTTCATCTATAGCGTAGCAGTGTTGCTGCGTTATCTTTTTTTTAATATTTAATTATTAGTGTTTTGTTTCAATTAGGCATATATCATTTAACTTTTTTTTGTGCATGAAATATAAAAGTACATATATCATTGTTGTTTTTGTATTTTATATGAATATTTCTTTATGTTATTTTGTGGATATGGAAAGTCGATATATATTTATTTTATTTATTGAGCGAAAAGCGTTCGTCGGTAAAGTTTGAAACGTACGTAAAATTAAATTCACAATAAAAATACACAAATTGAAATACAAAATTACATACAATAACTAAAACCAAATAAAAATACATAAAATAACTAAAGATATAACATAAATTATTTCCTAATAATCAGAAAGACCACCCCCGAAACCTGCAATGTCCGGAAATAAATTCTAAAAATAACACGAGTCGTTTTGTTGTGTTATTTCTTGTTTCTGAAGAATTTTCTGTTGCTCTTGTCGAAAGTATTCACATCGTGATCCAATGAATCACGAACCGTATCCAAATCAATCATTAAAATAAAGAAGAATATTATGGAGTATTCTTTTTCTGCTGTAAAATAGAGTAGATGATTGAGAATGAATATTATTTCTACTATAAAATAAAGATAAAGCTACTGTACTTTTAAGAAAATTATTGGAAATGGTCTAAGGCGTGCTATAATACCCCTAGGATGGAGCGGTGGAGCCAGGGATGGCTAGGTAGGCTAAAGCACACCCCAACATGAGTTTTTAATATTATTTATCTGTGTATGGAGGAGGTCTTTTCGCTGGAAAAAATGGTGTCAGTCCCCTTGTACAGCGTGAACTGAGGAGATATCTGAGCTGGTGCTCATGACTGTGAGGGGGCTAAGAAATGAATCCTCGAGAATGCGACTTGGAAAAAAAATGGAGGAAGGGGAAGATGTGAAAATGAGAGATTATTAGATACATGAAAAACGATGACGGCAGAGAAGGGAGGAGAGAGAAAAAGAGGATTTTGTTAATTTATATTAGAGTGCATTAATTATCTTAATTAAAGCAATTTATATTACTCAAAAGAGATGACATAAATTTTATTAGCCAACGACCAACTTTCTCTTGTGATAGATCCCTCAGAATATGTATTGGTGTATATGAGAGAGGGAACATCCCCGTTAGATAAATTTAAATTTTTTTCTTTTCATAAGGGATAACTGATAGTTCATTACCGATATCAGTATTTCTGGTCAGTTCAACTAAGGAGAGTTTTGTACTGAGTAATATCAGTTATCAAACCTACTGATCGCTGATATAGTTGGTCACTTGGACTGATAACTTAAGTGCGTGTGGAATGTGGAGGTTAGTGGTTACTGTATTTGCCAGTGATGACAATTCAATAATATGCAATGTAAATGCGATGCTAAATGTAAAGAACTGAAAATAAAGAATATTTTTTTACGTGGTTCGAGAGATAAGCTCATACGTCCATGAACTGATTACTTAGTCAATCCACTAACTGAGATTTAGTCATGTTTACGAGTACAAGATATAAGCCTATATACAAAGATAACCTTACTTTATCACACCTAACTCAAGGCCCTCCCATCGCTTGCACGGTGTAGTTGACCTTCTTACAGTTGCAAGACATTCAAACTTTCAGGAATTAACAATTCTTTGCATACTTGCACAAACTTCTACTTAAACATGAGTGTTTTTGTAGAGGGGTTTCCAAATAAATTGAGCTGTCAGAGACAACAAAATCTGTATGTCTAAGCTTAAGATATACAAAGAGTATCATAGACTTAAAGGAAGTGTATACAGAAATCTTGAGCTGATAATTATATTTGAGTTATGAAGGTTTACTGATAGCACTATAGAGTTCCTTCTTCGAAATCGACATGTGATAATTCTTGAGCTTTAATACTTTTGACAATAAGAATATGCAGCGTTTCAGTAACCTTCAAAAGTTAGATTCTGCACGTATTTATAGAGAAAACGATGAGTAGTATCGTTGGAGAGAGCACCAATCACATCCTTCTATTTATCGTTTAAAAACTTCCCGTTTGAATCCTCGTACGTCGCTGTTAGGGTCTGCATCATCGTACACTATAGTTATGCAACTTTGAAAATATCTTTTGACATGTCAGGATCTTCTACAGAGACACTACAACATGTGGCGAGTCAAAACACTCAAGGCTTAAATGTCTCCGTGTTTTTTCAGTTGAGTTGACACCGTATTTTAGCAATACATTGACTTTAGGTTGAGCTAGTCGAGACTGTTCCATCTTTCATCAGCAGGCTGGACTCCGTCTTTTATTAGTGTAGGAGCCTAAGTCAGTACGACGCTTTCAGCCTGACGTATAAATAGTCTTTTGACTTTTCATCAGCCAACTTTGACATAATATCGTCAACTTTGATTACTTGTCACCAATTTTGATTATCAATCAACAACTTTGACTTCCAGTCGCCATCTTTGACTTCAGGTAACTAGCTTAGACTTTCGAATATGGACATTCAGTTGTTGGTATGACACTTAGTCATATCCCAACTCTTTTGCTTTTAGCAGTGCTGAGTCTTCAATCTCCGATCTTCAGTCGTCAATATTCGATTTCACTTAGCTCTATTCATCAGCATCGCTATACTTCAGTATTAAGACATCATTTGGCTTGACTTCAGTCTTCATATCCTTTAGTTGAGCTTCTAATAGTTACACTGATACTAATAATATGGCTGACTTGAGTACTGCTCGAACTCTTTCAGTCTTTGGTCTGTCCAAATTGATAGTTCTTCTGTTGAAACATGTAATAAAAACGTCTAACTCTAAAATAAGTGAGCAACATTACTTACATCAGCATGACAATCATCAAATATTTTAAGATCTAATAAAAAACACACAATTAAGACATACTCATTCCTAGTAATTTTAGGAATTTTCCCAACATCAGGTGTTTGTCCCTAGGGGTAGTGTTTGGTTTTCTTTTTTATTTCTTTTAATTTTTCAATCCCTAATATTCGTATATAAATTTGAGAAGTACGTGACTATAAATTGAAGGTCTTCTATTTATAGAAGTTGCAAATAGTTTAAATAATAATTGATATAATTTGTATATTTTTACTAAGTATTGATAATTGGTTTTAAATGTCCACATAAATTACACACTTCCTTCATCCACCAAAAGCTTACATTGCTTTTGATGGCGTGAGGTTTAATAAATTATAGTGAGTGAAAAATGGATCACAAATTGTAAGTGTAAGAAAATATACAAAAAAGAAAAATGCAAACTTTTGGTGAACGGATAAAAATAGAATTAAGTGCAAGCTTTTAGTGTATTGGAGTGAGTTATATTTTGTGCAAAATATGCTAAAATTTGATTTATTTTTCCTTATAAGTTGTTTGAAATTAAGATATAAATATGTTTGTAAATTTAGTACCAAAAATGTATATTTTAATTATTTTGATGACATTTCTTTATAGTATCAATAAGTGGTTCCGACAAATATATTCGACTTAAAATATATATTTATATATTTTGTATTTTCCCCACAAAAATAATTTCTATTCAATATTTTAGTTAAGAAGAGGGAGGGATGACATGAATGAAAGTAAGAGTTAAACGATACCATTTTAATAAGAAAAAAGTTTATAAAAGAAGTAAGTATAATATATTTTTAAATAATAATAATATACATTGATAAAAAAAGGTTGGCACCATTCCTCTTACCTCATTATTTTCTTATAGGGTCACAAATAAACATAACCAACCATCATATTGCCCAACATATACCGTAAAAAAGAAATTCAATAGAGCCCCCTCCAAATAATCTTCCTGCCTCCGCCCCTAAGTATGCATAAATGTTCAAAAAATATATATTTCCCCATGACGTATAGCATGATTTATTACACTTTAAATTCAAACAAAGCATAAATTATAAAGTGAAAATTGGATTTGTTTATTTGGAATATTATTTCATCACAAACCCTCACTTGGTCAGACTTTGCGGAAGGAAAGCCACGTCAGCAATCCAGAAATCAGATACTTATTTACTGCCGTCGATTTCATATATCCTACGGCTGAAAACCGAGCCTACCGATTCCCTAGGATCGCTATCCCAGCCGTTCATCACCACAAAATCCAAAAGCTCAAAACATTTCCGCCAAAACTCAAATCATCGCTAGTTCCCTCCTCTCCCCTTTTCTCTCGCTAATCGCTATATTAACCCCAAAACACTTGAGTTTCTCACAACACATTTTAGTGAAAATGTCGGGCCGTGGTAAGGGGGGCAAGGGGCTAGGAAAGGGGAGCAAAGCGACACCGTAAGGTGCTCCGGGACAACATCCAGGGCATCACGAAGCCGGCGATCCGCCGTCTGGCGAGGAGAGGCGGCGTGAAGAGAATCAGCGGCCTCATCTACGAGGAGACCAGAGGAGTTCTCAAGATATTTTTGGAGAACGTGATCAGAGACGCCGTCACATACACCGAGCACGCTAGGAGGAAGACCGTCACTGCCATGGATGTTGTCTACGCTTTGAAGAGGCAGGGCAGGACACTCTACGGCTTCGGCGGCTGATTTTTTCTTTCTATTTTTGGGTTAAATTCTGCTATACTTTTAATTTGTAGTGAAGGTGAAATCGTCAGTTTGTAGATCTGGTATTTGCTATGCTTTTGTATCAACTTTGAGTAATTTCATCTATGGAAAGACCTTTTTGAGGGAAATGGCCGTGTTATTTCATCGATGCGATCTGTTATTTTCTGTTACTGCATTTTAAATTATTTTATTTTCAATATTTAATCTTATTTGGTTTTTTCTCTTAAAAAAACAATCTTATATATTTCATTTTTTTTATTGGGGTCAATTAATACAGAAATTTTTTAAAAACTGTGTTACGGTGAATTCGAACTTGAGATCTTTGGCTTCGAGCATTAACCACTTTATTATTAGGTCAACATACATACACTTATATATTTCATTCTAAAAAGAAATTTTATCGTCTATGCTTTCAATTAGGATATAATCATATCGTAAGTATAATTTTTTTTGTATAAATGAACTGTCTTCATTGGATTTATAAAATGGTATGAAATACTCATAAATACGTTAAAATGATTTTCTTGAAAATTCTCTTTAAAAAATTAGTATTTAGTCCATAATATCATTAATCAGTTTATTTTTTAAATATTAAAAGATTGCTCATGAATTGGAAATAAAAGCAGTATTTGCTACCCTCCCAAACGGGAAAAAAGAAAGAAAAATGTGTAAAAAGCCAAAATAAATATGGTACCTTTACGGCAACTAGTATCCACCTGTATGTTAATCCACATCTTCCACGTCAGAAACTCTCCAATTTGCCCATGAAAATTGAATGCCTTCTTCCAATTGGATCTCGCCGCTACACCGGACCAGAAACGATGTCGTAGCTGAACTCACCTCACCGGATAATTGGAGCCTACTCTAATGGAGCTCAACATTTTAGCTGTCAAGCCTCCAGTCCTATACTTAACCAATAATTACCAGCGCCATGTCAGCTGCATTGCCGTCAATTGCCGCCGGCAGCCCGAATATTCTGGCGAGACACGTCGTCCGAGGAGGCGAGATGTGCTCATTACCCGTTTCTCGCTGCCGGAGCATATGCCTTCCGTTCTGCGGTGGCTAAGGCCGACGAGAAGCTGGCGTTGGAAGGTGAAGCAGGAGCTCCGGAGCAAGTGCCCGTGAGCTCGCCGAGTGAGGTGGATGGTGATCCGGCGGAGAAGGACGAAACCATAAATTCGAGGATATATGATGCGACGGCGATTGGAGAGCCGATGGCGCTGGGGAAGGAGAGGAAGAAGGTGTGGGAGAAGATGATGGATGCGCGGATTGTGTATCTAGGGGAGGCGGAGCAGGTTCCGGTTTCGGATGATAGAGAGTTGGAGCTTGAGATTGTGAAGAGTTTGCGGAAGAGATGCGTCGAAGCTGAGCGGTTTTTGTCTTTGGCTTTGGAAGCTTTTCCTTGCAACTTGCAGGAACAGCTCGATCAGTATATGGATGATAGGTTTGATTTCTCCCTTAAAAAGAGGGATTATATTGTAAGAATGATCAGCTGAATATTTTGTTGTGTGATTGAAGAATGATGAAATTGTGGATTGGAAAAACTGCTGTTATTGTAGTATCTAGGCTTATTAGTAGATGTGGGCCTGCTAAGATGGTTATAGTAAGTTGTAGCTATATTAGGTCTTCGAACTTCGATGTGCAAGTTGTTTTTTTGACATGAATAACTGGTGTTCCAACGTGATGGTTTCTCTACTTCTTTGAGGTATTTGGAGGTGATTAACTTTTCTTATGTGTCTACTGCACATATGTGATACCTCAAATTCTCATCACTGAGGAAATTACATTTCAAGAAGTATTGTTGGAATATGATGAACACGATATTGTACTTTTTGATGTGCCCATCCCATGTATACTCCCTGTCTTCTCTATATTGGTGATAGAACTTGATATACTCCAATATGTTCATTTCTTTGTGGGAGATGTGCATGTGCAATTCTTGACTTAATATTATTAAACTTTGGTAGGATTGATGGAGAGACCTTAAAATCTTTCGTCACGCATTGGCCGCCACAGAGTTGGCAGGACTACGAGCCTCTGTTAACTTACTGCCGTGAAAATGGGATTCGACTTATTGCATGTGGCCTGCCACTAGAGGTCCAACTCTTTCCATATATTTAGTTGGTGTTTTGAGATCTCTTCTTGTATTAGGTAGAATTGTTGAACTAAGCATAAATACCTGGGACTTGTTGTAATACATTGTAAAAGAAAACATGAGAAACAATAAGAACAAGAAAAAGAATGAACCATCTCTACAAAGCATGAGTTTTTCTGGACTAACAAGTTCCATTGAAAAGAAAATATGTCAGCTTATATTGACTCCTTGTGTTGGGTTTATGTAAAACTGCTTTCTTGCTCACCCAAAACATAAACTAGATTAAATAGAGTAGTATCTTTAAGGGAAACAAGAGAACTTCTACTCGAGATTTTGTCAGTAAGTTCATGTGACACGTACAAAAATTATTCCCTCTTTTTAGTCAGTAGCGCTTTAGAAGTGTACCATTTTTAATCCTTTTTTTTTTCTGCTCATCTATCAAATTATTGAATCTTCATATGTTAATAACATTTGTGCTCCGATTGGTTGGATAGGTGCTACGAGCAGTTCAAGCTGAGGGTGTTCGGGGGCTCTCAGAAGGTGATCGTAAAAAATATGCCCCTCCAGCTGGCTCAGGCTTCATTTCGGGATTTCCTTCTATTTCTAGGAGATCATCTATGGAAACTAGTTTTGCCAATCAGTCTGCTCCTTTCGGCCCAATGTCGTATCTTTCCATACAAGCAAGAGCTGTTGAGGACTATACAATGTCCCAAATCATTTTACAAGCTGTGGGTGATGGTGGGTCCTCTGGCATGCTGGTAGTGGTGACAGGTGCTAGCCATGTTGCATACGGGTCACGAGGAACAGGCGTACCAGCAAGAATCTCAAGGAAAATTCCCATGAAAACTCAAGTAGTCATATTACTTGACCCTGAAAGACAACACATACGAAGGGAGGGTGAAGTCCCTGTTGCAGATTTTTTATGGTATTCTGAGGCTAGACCTTGCAGTAGAAATTGCTTTGATCGTGCTGAAATTGCTCGAGTTATGAATGCAGCAGGCAGAAATAGAGAAGCCTTACCCCAGGTTAGTTCCTAAGAGAGCAGTTTTTAGTGTTTCCTAAAATTCCCTATCACCAAATTTAGATAGTATTTTTTTTGGCACTTTAGTTGTCTGTTGTTTACTCCTTAAAGATGTAAATGCAATTACTGCAACACGTAGACAATTTTGCTGTTGCTTCTGTCCCAATAAGAGTAAATTGTAGCACAAGATCTGGCGTTATATAGAATCTCTGTGCAGTGCATGTCTCTTTAGATTAATTGACAGGCAATTGAAAATCTAGGGGAGGTTTTTAGTCTTACGAAATTACCTTATGGATTTCTTGGCCAACTTTAACATGCATAAGAAAAATAAAAGTACACCATTCAACATCAGCTTTTGTTGCTCTGCAAATGTATATGTGTTCTGATTGGAACCACAGAACTGCACCGAGATACATCTCAGTGTCTTTGGAATTTCATGAAAATATTCTACCTTCATCGAACTGATTTAAGAGTCAGGATAATGGCACTTAGTGTACAAATTCATATTTCAGTTGCTGTGCTACTGGTGATTCATCATTAAGTTATAGTTGTATTGGAATATTCCTTATTGCATGTTACGAAATCCATGCACAGTAAATTTGGTCAGTTCATGACAATCCTATATTAAACTCATGGCCAACATAATATAGCAACTAGAAGCTGTGAAATTCTTGATTTAATAAAGATGTGACAAGATAAGCAGTTTGACTAAGGTGGATTGATCCAGCAATGATTACATATTAGCTAGACTCCCTCTTCATATTAAGTCGAATTCTAGGGTAGTTTCTGCAGTTAACATTTTTTGGGGGGGTATGCACCAATAATCTGCTACTTTGGGGGGGAACATTTAATTGCCAAAGAAAAATCAATTTCTAAGGGTAAACCTTTAACTAAATGGTAAGGTTATCAATATTGCAGATTGTGGAATAACTCTTCATGGTATTGTTAAAATATCATTTGCTGTTTTATTGAGAGATGATAGGATAATTGATCGAAAATAGACATGCTCTGCATTTTGAAATAATTAAATCATGTTTCCTGAGATTTATGCCCATTTTCTTTCTCATATTTTCTTATTTCATCTAAGGTATAGAAGTATATATGTTGCTCAGAAGAGACAAAGTTCTGCTAACTAGCATCTTGACTTATTTAATTCTAAAAAAATTCAGTTAATTTTCATTTTGCCAGCATTATGAGTTTTGTCAATTTTTTTGTACATCCGTTTATATGGTTAACATCACCATATTAACAAAAATTATGTGCTTATCAGGACCTTCAGAATGGACTAGATCTTGGTCTGGTATCACCAGAAGTGCTTCAAAACTTTTTTGATCTGGAGCAATATCCTATTATATCAGAATTGACTAATCGTTTCCAGGTACAAAGGCATCAAATTTTTATTTTTTTTTATATTTAACTCTCTACTTTATTTACATTAATTGCAGGGAGAGTATCTGTTGTTTGACTATGCTGTCCATATGCACAGGGTTTCAGAGAGAGATTATTAGCAGATCCAAAATTTCTAAATAGATTAGCCATTGAAGAAACCATCTCAATAACAACTAACCTCATTGCACAGTATGAGAGGCGTAAAGAGAATTTCTTTGAAGAGCTTGATTATGTTATTACAGATTCACTAAGGGGTATAGTAGTTGATTTCTTCACAGTTTGGCTTCCAGCACCTACACTGTCATTCCTCTCAGATGTTGATGGTATTAGTGACCCTGGAAGCATAGAAGCACTGAAAGGTCTTCTAGGGTCCATCCCAGATAATGCATTTCAGAAAACTCTCCCCGGAAAGGATTGGAACTTGAATCATAGAATTGCATCAGTGCTTGTTGGTGGTTTTAAGCTGGCTGGTGTTGGATTCATTTCTAGCATAGGTGCAGTGGCATCCTCCAATATACTGTATGCAATAAGGAGGGTTCTTAGTCCAAAATTTGCAAATGAGCAACTAAATAAACGATCACCCATACTAAAAACAGCAATTGTGTATGGATCCTTTCTGGGAACATCAGCTAATCTGCGTTACCAGGTGAATGAGCATTATCTACTAAAATATATGATAAAATGTTCCACTTGCACTTGCTTTCTTTTCTGTGATGTTGATACTAAATTGTAAGGTCTATTGTGTTGTATTCCTTTTCAGAACATTTTCTGCCTAAACCATGATCCTTCACGTTCCATAATTGAACGTCACACAGTGAAATGCCATGCATTGATTAACAATTGCTATTGTGTCTTCCAGATACACTATTATGTGTAGTTGCTAATTACTCCTATTAACTCGTGATGATGCATGAATTCTTGATGTTTCATTTAGACATTCAACAATACTGAAGAATATGAAGTTAGTAAAACAAAGAGTTATGAAGATTCTCTTTGTCCAACGAGCAGTGTCTATCATAACTACAGTGCTGAAAACAATATACTGTTTTTTATCTTACAGGTTATTGCAGGATTAGTGGAACATAGGATATCCGACCAGCTATCCGACCATCCATTACTTGTAAATCTGATTTCTTTTGTGGCTCGAACAATCAACTCATACTGGGAACCCAGGTGAGATGCATGACAGTCTTCCAAACTGTAAATTATGTCTTGGTACTTCCATAGTCTAATTTTTGTATTTTTGCTTGTAACTAAAAAAGGAGCCTCTTCTGTTTTTCATTCAGAAAATCTTCACCACCGCCAAATTACGCCTGATAATAGAACCATAGATGTCGATTAGACTATGCAAGGATCATTCCTGCGCTTTCTAGGTCGCAGTGTTAAGGCCTAAAGAACTCTGCCGTATTCCTTTATGATGGCAATTTCTGAAAGTCACATGTAAAAGCTAGAGCTATTTAAGAATTGAAAGTTCTTGACCAATGTTCCTCTGCAGCTGAATGCTTCTTGAGTCTATATGCATACATAAATCTAAACAAGTCAAGACCTTTGCATGATTTCAATATCCTTCCAAAATTTGATTCAAGTTACTCTTTCTTTGAGTTATATCAGTTGATTCTAAACATCTGAAGCCTATCTCTGTTTATTTGTTTGTGCAGCAATGGGTCGATCTGGCACGGTATACTGGACTACAGGCTCGTAAGAGTGAAGTTTCAGATTCCTCAAATTCTGCTGCATTAGAATGCAACACCATAGAAGATACCAACACTGACGAGGCAAGCAAACAATAGATGATGGCCATAGCTTGGTATAGTTTGTTTCCTTTTCTCTGTTTCCTGGTTATCTCAAATTTTGGCAAAACTTATGTAGCACACAAGGTAAAGAAACATAACTCAGTGCATAGGTCTCAATCAGTATCAGAATAAGCTTCTTTTGGCGCATTTCACTTGTATCTACCACTTTTGGTGGCTTGAATAATTTTAGACATACATCAGTAGAAATTTTGTTGAATAATGTGAGATGCACATAGATTTAGCTTTGTTCCAGCTCTTCATTCCTACCCTCCAGCCTTTGCTTTATTGACTCTAACGCAAGTTCTAAGCTCCTCAGCTGCGCGTGAATTGTTGAAACCAGATATGTGAGCTCCGGTAGATAGAATATGAATAAGGGAAATCCGACCCGTTACCTGTTGTTTGGCGAACCTGTTATGGACAAACAAGCCACTGAAGAGATCGAAACTATCTCTGGACGTACTCTCCTTCTGCATATATTCATTTATTAGCATGCTAACTCTAGGAAAATGATACAACTTAGGTTCACTGTCACAAAAAAGTAAGAATACTAAACATGTTTCCCTAATGCTATGCAGACAAATCTAACGGCAACTGTACCACTTGAACGAGCTTCTGAAACCCCTTGGTGTCTATGGGTGTCGGCTCGACCTCCATTTCTGCCAATACCCTGTGTCATAAAATTTTAAAACCTATGTTCTTGACTTCCTTGAATCTGAAAACACATGATAAAACATATTACCTGCCAATGGTGTGAGTGAGGAATTGACTTCTAGCAGATAGCTTATCATGCTCTTCACAACTCATCTCCATCATTTTGCAACCCTGTGTACACAGATACCATTTCCATCATGTCTGCCTAATCAGTTTCGAAATAGATAATGATCCCGCTTTGTTTCACCAAAGCATAATCTTATAGTAAGAATCAAGAATCTGTTCCTACCTCAGTTGCAAAAATCTGCAGAAAACTGGAGCACGTGGCTTCGTTCCTTATCCGGACTTTGTCAAACATGAAACTAAGATCTTTCCACCCATCTTTGCCACTCTCCGGCCCAAACATCGGATGCGTGCACAACACATCCGAATCATGGGGCAATACCTATTGCAAAAATCACTCAACAATGCAATTTAAGAGATGTTTACTATTCAGAATTGAAATATAAAATGATTGGATATTTTGTCTTCTTATAAGAATTTTTACAATCCTAACCCTATGAAACAGACATGAATTAAACAAGTTATCTCTTGAATTAATCAAAGGGCTTTAGAATATTCTAAAGTTTTTAATCTATCTCAGTAAACAATAGATTAAGGTATACTATTTCTATCTATCTAAGATAGACTAATGATGAATTGTAAATACCTCCTTATTATCAGCATAAATAATCAAAATACTAGGCACAAAATGATGAGACATTGTGAATACTTGCAGCATGAGATCTTTGGGATACTCCTTCACAGATAGCACATCAACGAAGAGCGTTGGTTGTTTCAAGCATTCGAAAGGCAATGACTTGATGACTTGTGACAGAGACAGGATGGATGTGCTCAGCAGTATAACATCATTCTCCGATTCAAGAAACGCAATTATATCTCTGTTTCATCAACAATTTTCCCTAGTATTAATAGGGATAGTTTGACCATATAGTAAATGTGGTCGATATAAATACCTGAAAAATGAGACGCCCATTTGAGTGCAGAGGTCTGTGTAATCTGATCTCGACGTTGCCCTAATGGCATGACCTTGCCTTATCATAGTTGTAACCAAAAATTGTGCAAAAGGCCCGAATCCAATTATGCCTATTTTGAGAGAAAGAGAAGAAGACATGGTGGGGGATGGAGTTCTCGTTGCAGATTTGCTATTAGAGATTCCAATTGCTATTTTAATGACAGCCGTGCTGGCAAGTCAAAATCTAGATAATCCAACTCATGGCAGAAATATTATTTTAGTTTGTTCACTATCTCTCCTCTTTAATTTATAATTTCAAACAATAAATCAATGGAATAAAAAAATAGCAGATTCATTCGGGTAATTCAGTACAGGGCCAGGCGACAAATATCTAAATCATCAAATTCAGCTAAAGCCCTGATGGATTTCTGAATCTCCTACAAAAATAGTGGGACCCCTCTATATGAAAGATGCTGCTGGTGATGTTTCTTGCCATTTACAAATTTAATCCTTAGCTATACAAAAGAAGTAATGGAGAAAAACTAGTAAAATCCATGCATGGAATCATGACTGTGCCTCCCGGGGTTGATCATCCGATTGATGAGCTTCTCCTCTCATTCTCTGCTGCTGCAGCACCAGCACCGACGCCGTGCTCCCGAAGTCCGGCGCCGCCAGTATGTCTCCGACGACGCCCAGCTCGGGCACTCGCCCACGCGCCGAGCCCCATGAGTATCTGTGACTGGTGGTTCCTCCCACGATCAACAAATCGAAGCAATTCTCAAGCGCCCGAAGCGACGACGCCAGCCCCACCCCATCCTTCACCACCTGCTCCTGATACACGAAGTTCTGGTTCTCTATATTCTGGTGCCGCACCTCGTCGATGAGGCAGTTGTCCTGCTTCCTCTCCCGCGCCGAGTCGCACCCGTAGAGGAGGAACCGGATCACCGTCAGCGTCACGTTATCGTGGCCGGCGATGCGCGCTCCGTAGCAGAGCGACTCTGCGTCGTCGGGCCCCCCGATGTAGATCACCGCCACGCGATACATGAACTGGTTGGTGAGGATGGAGAGCGAGCCCGTGAGGATCCCGCGGTCGACGAGGATCCCAACGGAGCAGGGCGCTCTCCAGCACCTTCACGTTCATGGTCTGCACCCTTGTTGACGGATCCGATGGATCCGTCGATCTCCAGTGCTTGTGGAACGGAAGGATGACGATGGTGGCGCTATGGTCGATCGCCAGCCGGCAGATGTCGTCGTGCACAGTCTGCAGCGGGAGACGGCGCTGAAGGGCTGGATAGTGACGCACGTCTGGTTGTAGAGCTCGTACTGGCGGAGCGCGTTCACGATGTGGCCTGATCTCGAGTTGCTCGGGTCGAGCGTTCGTGTGGATTGATGTGAGACGAGCATGCCGGTGATCCGGCCGACGACCTCCTCTAGCACGACCGCGATCACCGCGATGGGGCTCATCTCGGTGGCGTTGGAAGCTTCTAGAAGATTGATCATTGTGGGCACATTGTCCTGGTTCCGGATGCAGATCATGATCCGGAGGCCGTGCTCGCGTTTGGAGTGCTGGATTGTTCTCCTCTTGTGCGGGATGATCCGTCGGGTCGGGTCATAGAGGAGTCGGATCAGCGGCGTGATGACGGCTGTCACTCCGACGACGGAGATGACGCTGAGGGCGAACTCCTGATCGGTGAGGATGCCGCCGTCTCTCCAGAGGTTGAACATGAGGAGCTCGCAGATGCCTCTGGCGTTGAGCATGAGGCCGATGACGATGGAGTCATAGAGGTTGATGTTGAGGAAGCGGGAGGAGAGCACGATGGCGATGATCTTTGTGACGCAGGAGGAGGTGATGAGGAACACCATGATCCAGAACGACCTCAAATTTATCTTGAAGATGTTGGTCTTTATGCCGCTTGTAGTCAGGAACGTCGGGTAGAGGAACTTCCCGATGGGCAGGTCGAGCTTCGAGATCATCGGGGAGCCCAGGGGCGGCCCGTCGGGGGTGATAAACCCCAGGATCAACGGCCCCAACATGAAGTGCTGACCGATCACCTCCGTCACGAATCCGACGACCAGAATCGCCGTGAAACACGAGAGCACGTGGCTGTGACTTAATGGCTTCCCCGTCGGGATCCTCTTTACCATCTTCAGTATCGTCGGCCTAAGAATATATACCATGAAACACACAAACAGTAACGACGATCCAATTGATTCGAGAGATTTCTTCAAGTCGAATCCCGACTGCAGCACCGACGCCATGGAAATAAACATCACCATCCCGACCACGTCCGTGAACATTGCGGTGGAGCTTGCAATCCGGCCGAGATCGCTGCTGGCCATCTTGAGCTCGATTAGGAGGCAGGAGACGTTGGAGAAGGCGGTGAGGCACTGAGCGGCGCCGAAGAATGGGAGAGCCCTGGCCAGTGATTTGTCCATACTGACGTTGGTTGCGAGGAAGATAGACAAGGATAAGGAGAAGATGAGGGTGCCGAACATGGCCGAGAAGCCCAACACAATCGCCTGCTTCTCCGGCCGGACCATCATCCGGGTGTCCGTCCGCACCCCGATGGCGAACAGGAAGAACATGATGCCGAAAACCGCCGCGGTCTCCAGCGTCAACATGCTTCTCACCGGGAACAACGTGCTTCCCATGATACCATCGTGCCCTAATACTGATGGCCCGAATAGTATGCCACCCTGCGTGTATGGAAAATATAAATTAGTTATATACATATTTTTTTCTATTTCATTTGAAATTTCAATGAGGCTTACGAGAATTTGTGCCACAATGGATGACTGTCCGAGAGGGCGGAGGAAGACTTCAATTAGCAACGAGGCGAAGGAAATTGCAGCAAGCTGCAGCAAAATTAGAGGAAGGGCGAAGTTTAATGGATTCCGGTTTATCCAGATTCCAAATGTGGCAACATTGTCTTTGTATTGACAGACAATGTTTCTGTTTCCTTCGGCTATGTTACCTGCCAATGTAGGATCCATGCCTTTGTTTTTGTTGTTTTGGTTCTAACCTATTTGGTAGTTTTAGGTTGCCATTTTTCTGAGGGGGGAGGTTGATGGATGAAGATGAAGATGAAGATGAAGGGAAAGGGGATGAAATGGAAACAAGCTTGAGAATTCATTCTTCTCACACACAAAACACACATACCCTCACACACACTTTCATCACACCTTAACTTTTAATGAATGGTTGTTAAGGAAATAAGCCTATATATAGGTTTTCTTTTGTCTCAGCTATTCTTGATACAATTATTTTTCTTCTTTATTTATCTTAGCCCTTTTAGATTAACTGCTACATATTTCTTTCTTTCTATAAAATATACCTTACCCACTAAGAGGCTAAGAGCACAGTGATAAATCGAACCATAAAGAAAGGAATTACGCAAAGCACTTACATAGATCATATAGTTGAAGACAATTATTATATCATTAGCGTAATTAACTTATAAAACCAAAATGAGAACACGTCAAGAAATTATTTTGTTTCTTGAATCGAACAAGATTGTGTTTAATCCATCGACAACGGTTCACCAAAATTCCTCTCAAATTTCTCCTTTTCTCTTCAACGCCGAGCCAAGTGTCTATTGCATAACTGTATTTCATCTTTTACTATACTCATGGATGAACGCTGCATGGCAATTTTGAGGATTAGACTTATAGTGAGGAATTAATGACAGGTTATGAGTATGAGTATGACGGGGTTGGATCCAATAAGAATTCATAATTTTGAAAACTTGAGAACTATGCATAAGACAAAAGTTGATGAACAAAGCTATAAAGTCACAAGACAACGAAAACATTCTAAAATTCTAAAATTGTTGTACAACAAAACAATTTTATAAAGTTTTCGTTGTGCAACTTTATATCATATGTGCATCATCTTTATACGCCTTATCTTGTGATTCGTAAATTAATAAAAAATATAATTTCATTCGATCCACTCTACAGTATGACTGTCCTAAATAAAAGTAGGGAAGCATATTGACCTTTTCCATAAAGTTGGGGGGTCAAATTGTTATTAGTACAAGATTGGAATAAAAAATACTAGCATAGTAATGTAAATGGGGCCACCATGCAAACAATGAGTAATAGTTTTATATTTTGGACGAACCGCAATAACTACTTTATCTCTTTATACAATCAAATTACTTAACTTGAAATATATTCTATCCTTATACAATCATCATCATCTTCTTCTTCTAGAATCCGTATACAATCTTTGTAAATAAATGAGATATGACCTAATTAATATTAGGATACATTGGCTAGAAATCCACAAAATATTAACAAATTCTGATTTTTTTTTCTTCAAATAATTGGCGAATTTTGGTGTATTTCGAAATTTCTCCCAAATTTAGATTTAGGCCAAATCTAAATTGACATGGCACCGGAGATACATAACGTCGCATCAGAGATAAATAATGTGGCAAGTTCAATAATTAAAATGAATTCAAAATATCGGAATACATTAAAAAATTTATGTATTTAAACACTAATGAAATTCATCATTTATTGCATATTAACCCAATAATCAATAAGACGTGTATGACTTTCCATTTAAATATATTTAGTACTCCATATAATACTGGGAGAATTTTTCTTTTGAGTCATGTTCGATTTATATAATCATGTGGTATGTTTTAAAAGATTTTATTAAGTATTGATGTCATTTTGTTGTTCCCTAATATTATATACTCCTCCGTCCACCAAAATCGTTCATTGATTTTGGTGTGCAGCTTTAATAAATTGTAATGAGTGTAAAGTAAGTGAGTATAAAAAGGTGTGCGTAGGATAATAAATGAATATATTAATGGATGTTGAGTATAAAAGGTGAAGTATAGGTAGTTTTTTGTAAATAAGTATGTAGATTTAGGATAAAATGTAAAGTTGATGTTTCCAAAAATAAAAGTGAACATTTTTCATGATTGACCAAAGCGGAATTAAATGGACGGTGGAGTGTTATTTCAGTTTAATATAATTAAGGATTAATATTTTTAAGAATTTAATCCTATTGAGTACTCTCTCTGTCCACTAGTTGCTTCAAACCATATAAAACTCTCTTTATAATACCTTATTTTCTTCACATTTTTCATAAAATCAAGAGGTTGCTCTACATGCATATTTTGTTTAAGGACTCAAGTAAAAATACATTTTTACATCCATGTAACAAAACCTCTAATTATTATGTGTTACTAAAGAAATTATCGAACGAACTTAAAGCCTAGCAACAGGAGCAAAACCTCAAAATATTCATTTTTTAGCATTCTATGGGTAACCTTTGCAGGCCATGCCTTGTACCTATCAATATCTCCACTATGTTTGTATTTAGTTCTACTATATACCAACTTCAAACCAATACTCTTCTTTCCACTTGGAAGATTTACAGACTCTAAGTAATTACTCTTTTCAATTGCACGAAATCATCTAATGCTTTTCTCCTATAATCTTTTGAAAGCTTAATGGACTAGACATTAAGTTGGGCCTAATTAATTAATTGTTTGACATTGATTAATTAAACCTAAAAGCCCATACAACTAGGTAGTGGGTGGTTATCTTTTATTAAGTAAGTTAATCATTGTGATTAACGGAAGAAGAACAGAGAGAACACACTACGAAAACGCATCGCAAAATTCATAGGAGATTCTGCTTCTCGTTGAATTTTGGACATCGAGGAATTGTTCTCGCGATCGATTAAAGACACGTGGATACCATGGTTGTGGAAACGCCCGAAGGATTCCTGGAAGCTTTACTACTACCCTGAGGCGTAATAAACACGTAAGTCTTCGATCTTCGTGTTCAGGGCTCATCGCACGCTTTAATTATAGATCTAGATCGGTTCGATAGTTTTATTCCATTGCGCGTTAGATGTTGTCGAGAACGATTTTAACGATGGTATCGAGGCGGGTTCGATCTATAATTAATTCGTAGTAATTTAATTGTGGATTTTGAAAATTTGGAATTTTTGAAAATCTGATTTTTGAAATCAGAAATTATTTTTTGTGTAATTGGAAATTGAAATCTGATTTTTGAAATCGAAAATTAATTTTAATTTTAATTTTAATTTTAATTTTGATTTTGGAAAATCGAAAAGAAGTTTGAATTTGATTTCTAAAATTGGTTCGCCGGAAATTGGGCGTTCCACCTCTGCCTTCCCCGCTATTCCGGACAGCGGCGGTCGACGACGCGGCGCGAGGCGCGCGCTCGTCGCCGCCGCGAACGTGCTGTAGCAGCACGTTTATTCTCGCTGGCGAAGTCGCGGGAAGGATGAGGCGAAACGCGGCTGTTGCTTGACGGGGTTGAGTCACCGGAGGCTTGGAGGCGCTAGGCGTCCGACGTCGCGCGCTAGACGTGGGCGTCGGCGGCGGTAGAACGCGAACGACGGCACCGGAATCGCGGCGAAATCGTGCGGCGGCGGAACGGGTGGCGGCGCGCGACGCGTGCGCCTGAGCCTAACGGGTTTTCTCCGCCGCGGGCCTGGGCCTCCGCGTCAGGGCTGCTGAGTGCAGAAGCTGGGCCGCGCGTTTGGGCCGTTTTTCGCGGCTGGGCCGCGAACTGGGAAGCATTTTGGGCCCGGTTTTATTTATTTTGGCAGCCCATCAAGGGCTGTTTCAATTAAAAAACGTTTTCTTTATTAATTTTGAATTAATAAAATTGAATTTCAATTACACAAAATTAATTTATTAATTAGATTAATAAATTTGTTTTAATATTATTATTTTTGAAATAATAACATTAATTTCGATTTTGTATTAGTTTAGAATTAATACAATCCTCTTATGTACATGGATTTAATTTATTAATTTAGAATTAATAAATTTAATCATAATTTTGAAATTAATTTATTAATTAGATTAATAAATTTTAACTTTATTATTATTTTGAAATAATAATATAAGGTTTGATTTTATATTAATTTAGAATTAATATAATTTACAAAATGTACATAGATTAATTTTATTAATTTAGAATTAATAATTCTAATCATTATCTTGAACATTAATTTATTAATTAGATTAATAAATTTGAACTTTATTATTGTTTTTGAAATAATAGTATAAAGTTTGATTTTATATTAATTTAGAATTAATATGATTTTCTAATGTTCATAAAGTAAAGAATTGATTTATTAATTAGATTAATAAATCTTATTTGATTATTATTTTAGAAATAATAATACTACATGAAAATTTATATTAATTTGGAATTAATATAAATGCATAAATCCACTTTTAATTAGAGAATTAAATTATTAATTAGATTAATGAATGTATTCGTTGAGCCCTATTTGCTGTTTTCTGTGATAAGCATGCTATTTGATTTTATGCTTATTTTAAATATAGTAGTTAGAGACCGTTTTATTGTTTGGGTAGGCGGCACCCAATACTTGTAGTCCGTATTACTATGTTTGGGTAGGCGACGCCCAATATATGTGATCCGCATTTCATGCCTGGGTAGGCGGCACCCAGTAATTGTCTTGATTTAATATTGGATATTAAAATAAACAATTAGTATCACATGTTATTATCCCCACTAAAATACAAGTCTTGTTTTTGAAACAAAACGCATCGTCCATCATAATTGTATGAGGATCCTAGCCTCTTTCGTCCAAGAGTATTACACCAAAGTGTTTACTCCGAAATCGACAAGGCAAAGTCTCATTCATAGATGCATGGTTGGCATCGTGTGATGGGGTTGACTTGCTTAATTATTTTGAAACAACAAAGCGATCAAAATAATTAGTGGACACATATTAATTGGATTAATAAACCAAGAATTGAGGACTTTTGTTGCATTCGGATTCAAAACCGACCAAGTGTCATTATTGTGGTCATCAGCCCCCGCAGAGGCCGCAATGATGCGAGACTTAATTGATGCAAACCGTCACGCAATGGCTTTGAGGCTCTTGGTGATATTATTTGTAGTCATCAGCCCCCGCAGAGGCTACATTAATATTGACTTGGATCTTGGACTACTAAGATTTATATATTTGTTATAAATCCGTATTTTGTATTTGGGGGTGCAATATATGTTAAAATTAGTGGGAGCTAATCAATACAATAAACCCTTGTTTGATTAGTGATACGATTGTGATCTGTGTTTACTTTGTTCTAATTTGTTCCAATTTCTATTAATTTTATTCAGTTACGATGTCGACTATGTTAGATAAATGTTTGGTGGAAACAAATTTGTTGATCGGGTCAAACTATACGGATTGACTCGTTGTTTGCGCTTGGTATTAAGGACGGATAAGATTGAGTATGTCTTGGACAAACCAATCAAGATCATCCCCGATGGCGTCCTCATGAGTATGCCTCGTTTGGCGTGGTTGCTCATGAGAAGCACGTTGAGGATGCTATGTCGGCTCATGGCATTATGTTGACTTCTATGAGTTTGGAACCCAAAGCAACATGAATGCTTGCTACCCTATGAAATGATTCAAGACTTGAAGAGTTTGTTTGCCTCGAGGCACAAACCTCGAGTATGAGATACTCCGAGATCTCTCCAGTGTACACTTCATGAGAAGGGCACCGGAAGAGAGCGCCTAAATTTAAAGCACAAGTGCAATGGGTGATAGCTCGGGTATATTTATCGTTGAGATAAATATGTCATAAATAATTCATATTCTTGGGTATTAGATACCTTTGTGGCTCACATTTTAATAATGTGGAGGGCTTAGTGATGAGGAAGGTGAATCCGGGAGGTCGACCTATGCGTGGGAAATGGAGTAAGAGTTCTTCTGCCGAACGCGTGGGGACTTATAGATTGGATCTTCCTCGGGTTATAGACTAGAATTACACGATTGTTATTTCGTTCCACTATTTCAAAGAATATTATCTCCATTCCTATGTTGGACATAGAAGGGTTTTCCTTCCATTTGGAAACAATCGTTGTACTTTTTCGCTTAATGGAGTGTTTTATGGAAATGTTTTTATTTTTTTCGAATGGTTTATATATGCTTGAATGTGAACGAGATATTCTCAATGTGCAAAACAAACGACCTAAGCTAAGTAATACGAATGATGCTACTTATCTTTGGCATTGTAGACTTTGTCATATCAATGAGAAAATGATAGCAAGACTGAGAAAATTGGATTATCTCACACCATTTGATTTTGAATTATATGGTACTTGTGAATCTTGTCTCAAAGGAAAGATGACTAAGAAACCATTTTCTGGGAAAGGGTTACGAGCCAAAGAATTGCTAGAGTTAATCCACTCGGATGTGTGGACCATTTCCAACTCAAGCAAAGGTGGATATTCGTACTTTATAACTTTCACCGATGATTTTCAAGATATGGATATGTGTATCGATGAAACACAAATTTGAGGCTCTTGATAAAT
The DNA here is from genome assembly GCA_036937905.1 of Salvia rosmarinus. Taxonomy (NCBI): domain Eukaryota; kingdom Viridiplantae; phylum Streptophyta; class Magnoliopsida; order Lamiales; family Lamiaceae; genus Salvia; species Salvia rosmarinus. The sequence continues at coordinate 17,540,004 of CM072818.1, forward strand.
TTAAGGAGTTTAAGTTAGAAGTCGAGAAACAACTTGGTAAAAGTATTAAGAATCTTGATCACATCGAGGATGGGAATACTTAAGCCGAGAGTTTCTTGATTACTTGAAATCACATGGAATCCGGTCGATCGACATCTCCGGGAACACCACAAATGAATGGTGTATTCGAGAGAAGAAATCGAACTTTATTAGATATGGTTCGATCCATGATGAGTTTCGCTAGTCTCCCTTTATTCCTTTGGGACCATGCCTTACTAACTGTCGTTTATATTCTGAATAGGGTTCCATCTAAATCAGTCGAGAAAACACCATATGAGTTATGGTGTGGTAAAATAGCAAGTCTTAAACATATGCGGACATGGGGTTGTCCTACTTTTGTTAGAAAGATGCATCGATAAGTTGGAATCAAAAAGTGAGAAATGTTATTTTGTGGGATATCCAAATGAAACAAAAGGATATGAATTCTACTCACCTGGAGATCACAAGGTGATCATTTCTAGGAATGTGACGTTTCTTGAAGACTCCTATGTTTTCAAGGAACAAGGTCACAACGAGGTAGATCTTGAAGAAATTCGAGAACCACAAAACAACACAGAGGACGAAAGATTGTTCAATGGTGTGAACAAGAATTCAGTGGGAGTATTTGACGATCTATTGGGAGGGAAAATGACTCTTAGAGGGTCACCTCACGACAATGAGATTCATCAAATACAAGATGACACAATAGTCCACCTCAAGAAATTCATGAGGAAGTTCTTGAGAATCTCCAAAATGTTGATGAAGTCAACACGGAGGAGCCTCCAACTCACGTTCAGAATGAACAGCTTGAACCTGCGCAAACAACCCAACTCAATAGGCCACAGAGGACTCGTCGTGCACCCGATAGATTGAATCTAATGATTGAGAACCAAGATGATGAAATCGAATCGGATGATGATGAACCTAAGATCTATAATGAAGAGGTGTCTGGCACCGATTCAAAGATGTGGCTAGAAGCCTTAATATCTGAAATGGACTCGATGTATTTCAATCTAGTCTGGGAACTAGTTGATGACTTACCAGATGGGGTTTACCCCATAGGCTGCAAATGGATCTTCAAAAAGAAGAGAGATGTAGATGGTAAGATACAAACCTACAAGGCTAGGTTGGTGGCAAAAGGTTATAGTCAACGTGAAGGCATTGACTATGATGAGACCTTTTCGCCGGTTGCTAAAATCAAGTCCATTAGGATCTTACTTGCAATAGCTGCATACTACAATTTTGATATTTGGCAAATGGATGTCAAAACCGCTATTCTCAATGGAGAACTAGAATGTGATGTCTACATGACTCAGCCTGAAGGTTTTGTATCCAAAGAGAGGCCGAATGCAGTATGTAAGCTAAAGAAGTCCATTTATGGACTCAAGCAAGCATCGAGAGTTGGAATATTTGCTTTTGTGAGCTATCAAATTGTTTGATTTTGTCGAAGCAAAGAGGACCCTTGCGTTTATAGTAAGCGCGAGAATGGAAACGTTGTCTACCTTGTAATATATGTCGATGACATTCTGATTATGGGGAGCGACCGATCCATGATGCAATCCGTGAAAGACTGGCTGTATAAATCTTTTATGATTAGGATCTTGGTGAGGCCTCCTACATCCTTGGGATCAAGATCTATCGGGATAGACCTAATAGATAGTTGGGGCTGTTACAATCCACTTACATAGACAAATTGCTACGGCATTTCTCGGTGAAAATTCTAAGAAATGATTTCTTCCTATGTGACATGTAACACAAATTTTGTATTTGAATTTTATAAATACAAAATTGTATACAAAATTAATATGAATTTGGATTTGATGAATTTGAGATGAGTTCGATCTCTATTTATCCTCCGATTCTTCTCTTCAATGTTGATTTCTTGAGCGATCTTGATGTTCTTCAAGTTTGGAGGATATGATTCCTTGATCTCCTTGAACTTGAAGTTTGGATTTGACGACGTTGATCCGAAGGACCTTGACCTTGTTTCGGATCAACCGCCGGTTAACTTGATATGTTGAAGAACGTTTGAAGATCTTGAGTTTGAGCGCCAATGCGGAGGGCTTCGCTTGTTTCCGAATTGAACTTCAACTTGGTTTGATTTGGAGGATGATCTTGGCGAAGAACGTGGTGATTTGCACGAAGAACGCCTGAATGCTTGAAGAAGACTTGAATGTCGGAGAATGCTTGCAGAGGATTCTTCGAGTGTCTTGAGCTCTTGAATCTTCACTTCCTTCACTTCAATTCACCTCTTCCCACTAATGAAGCCCCAACACCCTATTTATAGGTGTAGGCTAGTGGGCTTATGGGCTTATGAGCCTTTTGGGCCATCAAGCCATGAGCTTGGGCTTATGGGCCTTTTGAGCCATCAAATGGGCCTTTGGGCCACCAACCATGGGTTTGGGCTTGAGCTTGGGCTTATGGGCCACCAAACCATGAGTTTGAGCTTGAGCTTGGGCTTATGGGCTCTGTACCACTAAATTAAATATTAATCACATATCTATTTTGGAATAAATTCCATTAATAAAATAGAAATATAATTAATTATTTAATTTGTATTTTACACGTGCGCGATCTCATTTGCTAACAATTTTAATTGTCACAACATGACATCAAGTTATACAGAAGGATTGTCCTTCTAATGACAAAGAAGTTGCTTGCATGAAAAGGATCCCATATGCTACGCTATAGGATCACCATGTATGCCATGATATGCACTAGGCCGATGTGGCCTATGCGCTTAACATAATGAGCGATTTCAACAAAATCCGGTGATGAGCATTGGAAATCATAAGACTATTCTTAAGTACTTTAGAAGGACTAAAGAATATTTCTTAGTCTGTGGTGAGTAGCCAGAGCTATCAGTGATTGGGTACACTGATGCTAGCTTCCAAACAGAAACAAACATGTTCCAAGACGATATCATCTGATTAGAGAAATAATAGAAATGAGCAATGTAAAATTAGAAAGAGTACCCACTGACGATATCTTAGCTGACCCTTTTACCAAGCTGTTGTGAGAGCTTGTGTGTTAGACATGAGGAATGTTGGCTTTGATTCAGTGGGAGTTTAAAGTTTGTATGTTTTAGAAACTCCTTTGTTGAGACATACTTTCTTTTGATCACAATCGAAGATAATGTTTTATCTATGGGTTTTGTACATTTAATGGAATAATTATTTTGATGTTTGTCGTTATTCTCTTATTTGTTCCCTTGAATTATTACTGTCATTTTTGCTGTGAGACATCAATGATAAAGTATAATTCTAAAATAGCCATAACCAATGATCATCAAGAATGAGATATTGATGATATGTTATAGGTTAGCATGTGGTCTACATCACATTCTTAGAGTATGTAGTGGTTCTCACAACTACGAGATATTTGATATCCGTGATGGACACATGAATACTTTGGAGAGTATTGTTATACCCAACTATTAAATCGTTTGTTTGATGTCTACGATTTCTTAGTGTGTGGAGTATGTAATAGTCCTTAGACTTGAGGTCATTATACATTTTGTTTGTTGAGTCTTGTACTTTGACCAAGGCAACGCTATGAGTGGCAAGACACGGCTTGGATTGGGTGCATCATGAGACAAATGAAAATGGTAGTTGAGCCAAGAATGAGATTCATTCCTCGATTAGATTTTCGGTGAGCACTCATTTTCTATATTATTCGACCATAAAGTCATTGGCGATCGAAGAGACATATTCAATTAAAGTAATTGAATATGATCATACGGGTCTTATAATAAAATGAGAAAATGATTGAGCTATTGGGATAGACACATAGCAAAATCCTAGGCTCAATCGAGTGTGTCATGAATGAAAGGATATTACATAAACTTCATGTAAAGGTTTGTTTCTTGTTTTCCACGTAAGCGTCCGTCATATATCGAGTTACGCACAACGCTTGATCAAGAGTTTTGTGCGGACTTTGATTAGATCATCGTCGGTAATGGGGACCTATTGGGTCACACTATCAAGTGTATTGTTAATCAGTTCAAGGATATATGCATGGTGCACGGTATGTTGTCTAATGCTAGTCCAAGTGGGAGATTGAAAGCTTAATGGACTAGACATTAAGTTGGACCTAATTAATTAATTGTTAGGCATTGATTAATTAAACCTAAAAGCCCATACAACTAGGTAGTGGGTGGTTATCTTTTATTAAGTAAGTTAATCATTGTGATTAACGGAAGAAGAGAACAGAGAGAACAAATTACAGAAAAACGTACTGCAAAATTCAATAGGAGATTCTTGGCTTCTCTTGTTGAATTTTGGACATCGAGGAATTGTTCCTGCGACTGATTAAAGATACGTGGATATCATAGTTGTGGAAACGCCTCGAATGATTCCTTGGAAGCTTTACTACTACAGGCGTAATAAACACGTAAGTCTTCGATCTTCGTGCTCTGGGGCTCATCGCATGCTTTAATTATAGATCTAGATCTATTCTTGATAGTTTTATTCATTGCGCATTAGATGTTGTCAAGAACAATTTCTAACACTTTACAACATAATCAAAATTTATAAGATCACAATTTGCAAAGATATCAAAATTCGCAATATCTCCATCCGACAAATGTACATTTTGATGATTGTTATTATGTCAACTCCTACTTTGGGTAATGACTCCTTGCTCGTCGTCACATCTTTTACCAATGATCACTTTACCAATTTGTGGACTAGCCAACTTGTAGCCCTTTATTTCACAATAAGCAAATAGAGATGCACTTCTCAACTTTATCATCCATTTTTTACGAATTGCACAAGGAAAATGAACATGAACAAAAGCTATACTACCAAATACCTTGAGATGAGAGTGAGATTAGGGATGTCAATTGGTGGATTTTATCCAGATCGATCCGAAATCGCTCAAAACCCATTAAATTTTAAAGCAACGGTTCGGTTCGGTTCGGTTCAGACCGCTTTCGATCCGGACCGTTTAGATCCATAGTTTGATGATTCGGTCCGGATCATTCGATTCCGAACCGTAATCAATACTTATTTATTGATTCTGATCCGAGTAAAACCCGTCTATTGACAAGCCTAAGTTTGAGTAGGTTTGTCAATGAACTAGTTTTATCCATACAGATCCGAAATCACTCATAGCACATTAAATTATAAAGCAACGGTTTCGGTTTCAGTTTTGGTTCTGATCCGGTTCTGGTTCCAGACCCGCTCAGATCCGGACCGCTTAAGACACATAGTTGATGGTCGGGTCGATCCGGATCCAAGCTAATGGGTCGGTTCCGAACCATAACCATTACTTATTTATTGGTTACGGTCCGGATAAAATCACCCATTGACATCCCTAAGTGAGACCTTGCCAAATCCATCAGCATTCTGTTCTTCTTTTGGCAAGACTATTTTGCTTAGGAGTATATGTTGCTATCATCTAATGCTTAAAATCATGCTTAGCCAATAAATAATCACCAACAATGAACTCAATACCTTTATCGATCTCCAAGTTACAATACCCACTCTGCTGCTCAACATAAGTCTTGAAACTTGTAAAAGTATGCCATGCGTCACATTTATATTTCAAGAAAGAAATCCAAATTTTTATTCTAAAATCGTCAATATATGTGATAGAATATCTTTACTCTCTAGCCGAAATTCTAAGTTGAGGTAATCCCTAAACCACATTATATGCCAAGTCTTCTTGCGTACAGTTTTTTTTTTGTCAATTAATACGAAATTTTAAAGCGCATCACGGTGGACTCGTAACCAGACCTTTGACTGACATTAACCACTCTACCACTGAATCAACACACACACACTTCTTGCATACAGTTGAACAACCCATATGTCATAAGATACGTTTCCATCTGAAACCTCCAAAAATTAAAATCTCGTTTTCCCTTTATTCGGGAACATAACACGTAATATTCATATTCGCCATAACTCCCCAAAATTAGTTGTCAAACTATGGATAATGGGTTTTGGACTTAATGTGTATGTTAGTGTATAATTTGTGCACTATTTGGTGGGGTAATTGTTTATGGCAACAAATATTTCAAGATTTCAAAAGTTCTCGATGGGGTTCGAGATGATGTGCTGAACTTCGGCTATGTATTGTCCGATGCAAATATGCTCGTGAGTTGAAGTCTAGGACTAGATTAGTCATTTTATATGTTAACATTTTAGGCAGATGCCAAAGCTGTAAAGAATTGACATCGTGGTTTTTTATAGGTTAGTCTAGTATAGGATTAGTTTTCTAAGGTATTCAAACCTAGGGATGACAATGGATCGGATCTGGATCGGATTTTTCTAGATCCAGATCCAGATCCATAATTTTTTGTTTGGATTCGGATCCGATCCAGATCCATTGGATCCAAAAAAAGTAGATCCAGACTCAGATCCATAAGATCCGCAGGATCCAGGATCTAGACTCGGATCCACATGTTTTCTCTTCTAAAATAAATCTTAAATCAAATATATTTCACAATAACACCATAATAATATTAATCTAAATACATATAACACTATAATAATTATTTAGAAATTCTACAATCATCACTATACAAGAAGATGTTAGTTACAAATTTACTTTTGCTTTCATGACAGTAAATAATATTGCAATAGTAATAGAAGAAGTAACACATATATTAACAAATAGACCACTCATATACAAAATTTCCTCAAATACAAGGTACATGTTTCTAATATTATTGACATACTATCCAATTTCGTAATCTAATTTATCCAACTTCGACTAAAAAATATTAATACACTTATAAATAAAAATAAAATTATATATACATATATATTATATGGATCCATGGACGGATCCGGATCTCGAAATCGAGATCCGGATCCGGATCCAAATTTTAAAAGAATTATCCGGATTCGATCCGGATCCCGAAAAATGGATCCGGATATACGGATCTGACCGGATCCGAGATCCATTGTCATCCCTATTCAAACCTTGGGCATTATCCGGTCTCGCAAGTCGAACATCAATCGTTCTATCATGTAGACTTTAGATTTCATCATAGTGATTTAGCCGTAAGGCTCTGTGATAAAAATATATTCCTTTGTGCAATTCATTATTTCCGAACATGTGTTACTAACACATGATTCAACACTACTCTTATTGCATTATTTTATGATTTTGAAGTAATTTAGGACACATTCTAACAAATTCTTTATAAGATAAGAGATTACAAGGATATGCATTTTGATCAAGCAAATCTGGTCTGGTTGTTCCCATAAATTGCACGAAAAACTAAAGGTTAACATATTAGCCATAGGAAAATCCTTGTCCATCGGGTGGTACGATGTTTCCAACATTTTCATAAAGAAGAGCAGAAAAGAAAGATCTTTACCAAGTGCTTTCATTCTAGTCTCTTGCCAACCGAATCCTCACAATAGCATTCGACCTATTGCCAAAGCAAAGAAGATATAATCAGGGCAAAAGTCATATCTATGACTATGAGGAGGTGTTTACTTTTAGTGAATGCTACTTTTCATGATAAACATATTGAAGAATTGACTATTGATGGATTAAAATGTGATAAGATAATTTTTATCTATCAATCATTTGTTTACTACAAAGGATTAGTGAAGGATTAAAATTGGGATAAATAATTCTTACTTTATTTGGAGGATTATTTCAATCCTACCTATATTGGTTGGATTAAAATTAATGGAAAAAAATTCAAATGATTAAAATAATCCCGAGCTTTGAGATATCCTCAAATATTAATCCTTAAAAGTAACAATAAAACTATGCGGCCACATTATGGCTGACCATACGAGAATATTTTAGTAATTATCAATATAATTAATTAACAAAATAATAATATTAAATTAATGTGTTATTTATTTTATATAAATACCATTTTCCACCGCTTTTAATGTAACACTAATTTTTTAATAGATCAAATATTAAATAAACTGTTTTTTCATTCAATAAAGCTTATTATGGCCGAATAACATCAATCTAAAAGTAAATACTTGATTAGATTGAATTAATTTTATCTATCCAACCTAATCATGCAAAGTAAACACCCCCTTAGTATTTACAATACGTATGTGACCATATGATTGATTACAAGAGTGATTTCTCCAATCACACTCGATTTAGTTGGCACATAATGTGAGTTCACAAATTTTGGAAATGATCATAGGCTCTAAGTTATCCCATGTTTTCCATCATATGATGTTGGCTATTAGTTAGTCAATGGGCTAGGTTTAGATGCCTTTATTTACATAGAATTCGTCATCCCTATTAAAAAATGTACATAAGTTTATTTCAATTGAGTCCATCAATCACCTTCCAAGCATTGGCAATTGAACGTAAATCTCTTCTACAAAATTCATAAGTCATGCAATCATTTAGAAGTGGTTTGGCGGGTGATTGTTTTAACACTACGCACTCCAAGAAATTTATTTAGAGTTCCACTTTGAGGATAAGTGGTTGGGGTCAAGAATTGTACGCCATCGAGACCACTAGGAGGAAAAAATAGCGGGAAAACATAGGTTCGAACCGACTTGGGTTGGCCAAGTCTAAAAACATATCGGGCCTCCAAAAATGTAGCCCATTCCAGACCTTCTCAGGTTATCGGCCTAACCACATTGCTCATGTTCAATATTTAATAAATTTTAAATTAAATTTTGAATATAATGTTGATGGAATTCGAACAAAAGAACTTTAGATAAAAAAGACTAAAAGACACCACAATAAGCCTTTGTTATTTAGCGCAGAAACCCACGGCTTTTTTGGACAAATGCCCTCGGCAGACCTTTTAGGCCCAATGTTCTGCGAGCTTATATTTTTCTAGCCCAATACAAATTCCAAATCCAGGTAGCCCGGGCCAGTCCACCAGCACTTGAGACCAGCCTCTCCACGTGACTATGTTGCTTAGTTACCTGTATTACTATTTTATTATTTGTTTTACTTATGTAGTTCCACTTAATTAATTGGTTGTAAGTTAGTTAGTTAGCTAGTTAGTTACTGGTAGGTCCCGACAAATAATGGACCCATAAACAACAAAAATGGGTCTTTTTCATTTATAGATACAATTGAATATATCTAAAAGATGCAATATACCATTTATAAAAATTATTTTTTACAAAATTTGGGGCCCCAAAAGTTTATAACAAAATATTGGGACATTGAATATTTTATTTTTTGAAGGAATATTTATATTAATATAAGAAGATATATAAAATTTTGGACCCCCTAAAATGATGGGCCCTGGACGGTCGCCCATGCTCGCCCTCCCTCAGGGACGGCCCTGGTTAGTTAAGGGATATGTTTTTTTTTAATTTCTTTTACAAAGTGACAAACTCAGGATGAAAATTTGTAGTTTAGCTACGGAAAATACACCAAAGATTATTTGTACGTAACATCACATAAATTAACATAACAACGCTCAAAGTGATATATTATTAGTGTTATTATTAACAATAGTAATATATGTAAATATAATGTCTTTCTTTTAGTTCATGGAAAATATGCAGCCATTATCTACTGTAAGCATTGGGTAATCCCCAAGTTCCTATACTATAGCATGCAAATCATACTTAAAAACCGAATGTGATGCGCTCAAACCTATAGAGACGTTAATGAGGTATGAGCCTGTAAAAACCCACTTTACCATTAAACCGTCCCAAAGAGACTAGTTTATGGGCTCGGTTTAGAGGCCTTTGTTTCTATAGAATTCTTCAACCTCAATAGGTTGTAGGTGAGTTTACTTAAATTCAATCAATCAATCAATAATATTTATGTTTGAGAGCCCTAAGGTTTCGATTTTGTGTGATTGTGAGGATTGGAGTTTTCTACGAGCTTATCATAGATTTCGCTATGTTCCTAATGCAGGTTCATTTCTATTTACCTATATTAGTTTTGAATATCCTGTCTAATTACCTTAAGTAAATGATGCTACATACCAGGTCTAAAGCTTGAGAGTCCTGCAAACCACCAATAATGTATATTCTTCCCTCAAGGACGAATGAGCAAAAGTATCCCCTTGAAGCTTTCATTGGTTCCACCATCATCCACGAATCATTACGTGGATCAAAAACCTCAACACTTGACACCATTGTATCTCCATCATAACCACCTAAAGCATATCTGCAATGAAAAATCATAATTGAGTCTAATTTATTGGATATGAGTATTCCACAAAATATTAAAATCTCGCAACCAAGTCAAACTATTAGGCCTAATTACATGATATGAGCTATAAGTAATAGGAAAGACAGCTAAAGCTACCCATAGAAAAAAAAATTGTCATACATACCTAAAAGTTTTAAATTAAGACAGCTAAAGCTACCCATAGAAAAATAATGTCATAAATACCTAAAAGTTTTAAATCAACTTGTTACTTACAGTTTTTCGTTGAAAGCAACAAGAGAGTGACACCCTCTCTTCAAGTGCATACCACTGAGGTTAGTCCATGCGTGTTGTCGCGGATCAAATCTTTCAATGGATCTGGTTAAATTAAAAAACGCAAACTTAAGGACAAGAAGAAAAGAACTAGTGAACTCATAAATATTCTCCAAATTACATGATTACTCCATATAAACCCCTTTAAAAAAAAATTATGAATAGAGCCAATTTGGTGAACTCATAAATATTCTCCAAATTACACGGTTTCGTAAGCTACGCAGCAAACTCTTCTCTTTGCCATATCTCTCCAACTCTCTCCATCGACAGCTATCCAGATTAGTTTTTTTTTACTTATCTTCTTGTTCTCATTCATTTTTGCTTAATCCATTAAATAAATAAATAAAATGGATAATATAGTAAGATGAGATAGTGAGTGAGATGAGGCATGTAAAAAAGTAAATATATTCCCTATGCCTTCTAAAACTTAAAAAAAATTGAATAGAATGATTTTAGAAATTTGAAATTTTTGATAAATTGCTTATTTGTTTTTTTTTATCAAAATAATTGCTTGTTTATGCATGTTATATCTTTATTTTGATGTTTTTAAAACTTAAAAACACTTTAACTTAATGTTTGATTTGCAATCTATTCTTTTAGACTTTCTTTATATATATATTTTTTTCTTTATTGTCGAGGCTTACCACCTCACCTCAGTAAAACGCAGATTCCACCTTAAGCTTTTTACAACATTGGCTAGAACAAAGATTATATATTCAATATGGGAATAAATAAATGTAAGCATGACTGTCCGCCATGGTGCGGTCTTTTATTTTACATAATTTAATTAATTTTTTAATTGAATTAACTACTAATTTAAATTATGAAAGTGTCATGCTATGTAACCTTGACGTGCGTGCTAATGAAGCATATCAAAGCAAATGCTGAGAGAAATAAATAGTTGATATAATTTACCTCAAATAATCTCTTCCATCAAATCCCCAGCAACATAGAGCGCACCATTTAGATCCATGCAGCATGAGCCATCTGTGCTGAGAGAAAACAACAGAGATATATTAAAAGAAATTTAGTCATTATGTATGTTTTGATTTAGTGATAGAGTTCGTTTGATGCCAAAAATTTCAATCTTTTCCAAGGAAAGAAAAGGACACCGCTAACCCTTATTACATTTAGAAAGTAAGGTTACCAAATTACCATGTCACATCTCCTCCATTTATCAATATATTATTTTGTTATCTTCACAAATTGTTAAAGAATAATGCTTTTCCACAAACTAATGTATATATCATTATATCATATTAACAAAACTATTACTCTCTATGTCCCACCCAAGATGACCTGTATTCCTTTTTGGGTTGTCTTACCCAAGATGACCTATTTTCTTTTTAGGAAATAACTCTTCAAAAATTGTGGAACCTACCTACTTTTTATCTCTTTAATCATTTTATACTATTCTTCTAAATAACCGTACCGAAAAGAAATGGACCGTCTTGGGTGAGATAGAGAGAGTATTATAGTGTTTCCTTGAAATTTTACATTTTATCTAATAAATAAAAATATATTGTATGTTTATGCAATTTATCTAATATATACATTCTCTGTACTGAGAATATAATATAATACTCTCTCTATCCACCAAAAACTTTGATTTAATTCCTTTTTTGTTTGTACATCAAAAGTTTGCTTTTTCTTTTTTTAGATATCTTTTTACAATGTGAGACCTATTCTCCATTCACTACAATTTATTAAAACATATGTCATCAAAAATATTACAAGCTTTAGTGGATGGAGGGAGCATGTATTAAATACTAGTATATCTTACACTTATGTTGATAATTTATTAGTCTTAAATTGATTTGCTTTAGTAGGTCCCTAATTTTATTATTAGTCTTAACTTATTTTATTTTAGTAGATCCTTCAACTATAAACAATTTTGACGCCATTTTATTTAATTTTGGGACATTTTAAGACAATAATATTTTTATGTACACAAACCCAACAATTTTGGAACCTAATGATACATTTGCATTTAGTTTAATTAGTTTACTAGCTTTAATTATTAAAGGGCTTTTGGGACAATTTGGTATTGGACCAACTCTAGGCCCAATTTTTTAAATAGTATTTAATTATGGGGAAAAAAATTGTTCCCATTCGGATATGCGGTGGATCGAATTAGGTTTATTAAATCTTATTTAGTATTTATTAATCACAATTAAAATTTAATTTGATAGATAGTATCGTGCATCCAAATATACCATAGTATGCCTCCTAAATAAGAAAATCTTATTTACAATATTTAATTTACCTATTATGTAATTTTTATATATTTAATTCAAAACTAATAATATGCTATGGTATATTTATCTATTAATCTATAACGATTATAAAAATGTGTACCTTACAAATTTTGATTATACCTAGAATATTCTTACCTAATTAATTTTTAATGATAGTTTAATAATTTAATACATATTTATGTTATACACTGATATAAGATAATCTTGCTTTTGAATTTAAAATTCTTAAAAACTATGATAACATTTAACTATTTTTCACGCATATATTAATTATTTAAATTAAATACTTCTACGTCCATCCCACATGTATTCTACTAATATAATAAAAGCCTCGACGCACCTTCTCAAGCATAGGTTCAGTAGACACCCAACTTCCAATGTGTAGATCAAATAATTCCACCTCTGAGAAGCATTCAACTCCATTGCCACCACCAAGTGCAAATATTGTTTCATACATGGATGCTCCTGCCATATATCCTTTTCTCCTATTCAAACAAGGCCGCTGGATCCATCGATTATTGAATGGATTATATGATTCAACTGCCAAGAAGAAGTGTTTAATTGTTTACAACAATGAAGATCAAATGACATAAATTTAGTTCTATGGGATGTTTATATTATACCTGTGTCATACCACACACCATCATGAGCACCACCAAAAACGTAAAGCTCGCCATTCAACTTCGCCAACGAGGCATGAGTTCGAGTAAAGTTCATTGGGCATAGTGATACAACATGATCTTTAGATGGAGAATACAAACTCAAATCTGAAAGCCACGAGCATCCGTCAAATCCCCCAACAATGAATACAGACTGCTTGGGTTTAAGATTAGGGATGCAGAGTCCCCTGTATTGCAGTTATCTTTGGTAGAGGCAACCACAGAATCCAACTTACACCTACTCTTCAGCTGATCAATTTCAACTTTGCAATGGACCTACATAGGTGTCAGATTGCCAGAAAATCAATTACACCACCAAATATAAATTGGAAAGTCAGAGCACAAGAAATGAAAAAAATGCCACGATTAATTTAGATGGATTTTAGAAAGATAAGTCTGACATTCTTCTCAAGTATTAAGTTAGATTGCCATATGAAGATGAAAGAAAATGCTAGCAGCTATGAAACCTCTGGCAAAGTACACAAAAGTGCTGGTCAAGCTTATGATATAACTTGTATTATGGCGGCATACACAACAACAATGATCCCAGAAGTAAACATCATTGCATTACCAACAAAAGCATTGCAACAATCAAGACCATGTATATATTCTATCATTACTTTTGGATTCAATGGCTTCTTAAAGTAACGAGAACTAACATTAACTGCTCCTATTTATACTTTGAACCTAGAACACTACTCTATAAAACTTCATGCAATAATGGAATCTGAATTTCAAACGATCAAGTATAAATCATTTAATAAGACCCTAAGAGATTGGTAACTGGTGGCCTTTGATAGCAGGGTAAAAACCATACCAGTTCATGCTGAACACTCTCAAGTCTTAGCCTTTGTTTCACCTGGGATAGCTTCAATACTCCAACTTCTTGCATTAACTTCATTGTACATGCCATAAGATTCAAGGGGACAGGGATAAATGAGAAAGAAAATTATGAGCAATAGATAAATAAATGCAAACACTAAATTTTCTTAGTTGGACAGTAACATGTAGGTACCTTAGTGATCAAATACTCGAAAGTTTGTGCATCTGTTTGCACCGCTGCTGAGGGCAAATCATTCTTGGCTTTATTTGTCAAGTCAAATTGGTATTGATTTCTCTCACAGTTTTCTATGATCGGCAAATCAGTTCCAGATCTTGCTATCTCTTTGGTATCAATTAAATCTTTTCCCTCAGCTAGAAGATAAGCGAGTTTTGAGGGTTGATATTCAGGTTCTTCATCCAAAAAATTCATGTTTTCTGAAGGTGCCTCCGTCATATCGGGCTTATCACTTTCTGAATCTTGACATTGCGAATATTGAACCTTATTTTCATATACCTCCTCCACACTGTTGTCCACAAGAGCACTACTTCCCCAACTTTCCAAAACACGCGGATCACGGTCATCCAGACAAGCTTCAGGAGGAGGTTCACTCCATCCTTCAGAAGATGAGGCAAGCTTCCACTCATTATCCGAGCAATCTGTCATTGAACATTTTGATTCTACTTTATGATAATTCAAATCTTCAACATTCTTCACCACACATGAAGAAGATGAATGTTTGAACAATTCACTCCACTTCTTCTCTGAATCAAGAGAATCTTTATAACCAACTAAGGTACATGAATCCTCATTGTCACTCAACTTCACCTTAGCAACTCCAGAACACTCTTTTGAGTCTCCATACTTGATCTTCTCAACTGGATTTTTATTTACATTGGACCTGGACAAACGTTCAATAGTCTCTAAACCTACATTCGATAGATGAGGGACCTTTCTTGGCAAAGGTGACGGCGAAAACAGTTTCATCAATCTTTGATTCTGCTCATGGTCGAGCTCAAACCAGAATAACCTGTCTGTATAATAATTACTCACTATTATAGGCTTAAATTCTTCCTCAAGTAAAGGACTGCATTTGCTCTGTTGACGGACTCGTACCTGAAAGAGAAAACATGTCATTCAACTACAACTATCTACCATCTAAACTAACAATAATGTATGAACATGAAATAACCAGCAACCATTTCATCATCCTCGTTATTTTGATAGGCTCACATCCCCATAATCCTCCATATAACAACAATACATAAATGAAGCAAGTAAGTGATTCCTAGTTTTCACCCTTTCATTTCTTCAGTTCTTTTTTCCTTTTCCTTTTCCACTATTGGGGGTTTTCTTACCTGTGAAGGGTATGGTGTAACCGCAACGCCCTCGCTATTAGTCCATGCATGTGGATTAATATTCCTCTGCCCTGTGGAAACTGCCTCAAATACTCCGTGAAGCTTCCGGTCAGAATAGTTAAAAAGATACAGTGTAAGACCAGGAGTCACATTCTTCACATACGAATGATGTGAATCTGGTAATCCTGCTCGATTTCATAAATAAGTAATTTAATTTTAAAATATAAGCATTAACCTAAAAAGAGTAATAAACAAGTAGGGCGTATAGAAAGCACACCAAATATCTTGTTATCTAAGCATTCCATGATTGTGTGATTTTGCATCCAAATATGACAGCTCGAGTTTATCCTTTCTCAAATTTCTGGCAGTTCCGCTCATATTGACTGTCCATTGGACTTGAGCTTTCTCCTTCAACGGAAATGTTCTACTTCTTCGCCTCTCCCCATCTACATCTCATCGATCAAGAACAAGATATTGGCGTAAATCTCAAACTAAACATAAATCTTAGGACTCAGGTTTGATCAATGTTAAGTGAATACGTTAAACATATACTTTAACCTATCAAGCAAACGAGCGCAATCGATAAGATAGTCTATCGAGAAATGAACAAAGCGATCTCCAAAAGCGGGGACGAGAAAGGAAGCAGAATCAAGACTAACATGCATCCGTCGATGTAGATAAAATAAGCAACCAAAACCACATACTAACACTCCATCAGTTCTAAAAACTCATGAAGATCAAAGTTTTTCACCGCTATTCAAACAAACAAACAAAAGTACCAAAAAAGAAAATGAAACAAAAAAAAAATAGGACGGAAAAGGAAATTTTACCTCATTTCGGGCTCATGAAAGCGATTAAGGATTGTATAACAAACACAATCACAAATAGGAAAATAATTTCAAAGTAATGAAAAGAGAAGGCGACGTGTGATGAAAGAAAGATGGTGATGAGAGCCAACTAAAGCGGCTGCTATTGATGGTGGTTCATAGAATTGCTTATATTTAACTAGTGTTCTGAAATTTTGTACCAACTTCTCATTTTAAACGTAAAATTACGTGCTTAAAAGGTAATCGGGGTGGTCTAAAATATATTACCCAACCTACGATTGATAGGATCTGCCCAACTACCGTGCCCAAGCATCGGGCCCAATACAAGTAAAACGACATCAAGCTCGGCTGGACAAGTTCGGCCCATGAAGACTCACGAAGCCGGTGGGAGCAGAAGCTCGGCCATATCTAAAGAATCCTAATTCGAGAGGATAGGATCTCGAATCCTAGTTAGAAGACTTGGATTCGAGATCTGAGTCAATACATTGTGTATAAATAGAGGCTAGATTAGACGACAGAATTCATTCACTCTCTTTGTAATCACTTCTCATACTCTCAATACATATATTCTCTCTCTTGCCCCGTGGACGTAGATCTTATTCACAGATCGAACCACGTAAATCTTTGGTGTTCTTGCGCATTTATTTCCCTTACGAATTTAGGATCGATCACTGGCGCCGTCTGTGGGAACCGAAATTTTGTGTTTTCGATCAACCTTTGTTTACAGGGAAATAATCATGACTAGGTACACCAGAAGCCATGCATCCAGGACCGTCGCCGGCAATGACAACGCTGACGGCGAAAGGGAACGCCGAGCTCAACTCGGGAAGAACCCAATCAGAGAAGAAACCCCCGAGGGGCATATCCAAAGTCTCGACGAGCACGGACACCCCGCCCTGCAGGAGGCAGGTTACCATAGCGAAGGCAATCGTAGCAATAATCCGGAAACTCGGCTCCATAGTAAACGCCAGCGGCGTCGTCGAGGTTTCTCGAGAAAACAAGGAGAGCTTTCTCCGGTTTCTCGGTGACACGGGGTCGGCCACGTCACGAAGAGCGGTATACGAAGCCTCGTCTAGATACGAGGCATCACAACGAGAGGTGGGGCCCAAACCGACCGCGGAAGGAACGAGCAGCGGGAGAGGACGTCGAGATCGTCGCGGCCGGCCTCGATCGCAATCCATCCGCGAACTCGCCCGATCTCCGGGGACGGCGGCGCGAAGAAGCATCATGGCGCCGCGAAGTCGGTCCGAGTCACCTAAGCGAGTTCGATCGTCGAACTCCGTCCCAATCTCCGGAGGGCGGCCGATGGATACGGAAGATAGCCACCCGTTCTCAAACAGGATACTCAACACTTCTCTCCGGATAAATACGGGTTCCAAGCATCGCCCCTATGACGGATGCGAGGATCCACGAACTTCCTCTCGCGGTTCAATACAACATGATCAAAAGCTCGGCTCGGTTCACATGTGTAAACTCTTCCGGAGTTACTCGTCGACAACGCCCGCGGTGGTTCGACGGTTTACTATGGGAAGCATCGGCTCTATCGCGACGATGGCTGCCTTCCAAGAAGGTTCTTCCAAAAGCGGAATCAACGTCGTCGACACACCTCCTCACCATAAAGGCAAAGCCGTAATGAGTCCATCGGCGACTTCATGACAAGGTTTAACAAGGAGTGCACGAAGGTCGAAGACGTGAGCGACACATTAGTCATCTCGGCCTTCCAAAGCGGCATCTTGCCGGGGCCTTATACCGAGAGATCGTCAATCACGAACCTCGTCTCGCAAGGCGTGGCGCATAGCCAACGGTTCGCCAAAGCGGACGAGGCGACAAAAGCGCGAAGCGACAAGGCGGGACCCGGAAGAGGAAGAAGAGGCGAAGGAAGGAAGATCGGAACCAAGGCGTGAGCGCCTTGGGCGATTACATCGTCCGATAAAGTCCGGGCTCGGTCGCGCGGCGCCTCGGGCGACCTCGATACACCCGTTGACGAAGCCGAGAGCAGAAATCTACGCACTCCACATGAACCTGTTCGAGAAGCCTCGACCGATGACAGGAGGGAAGAGGTGCCGACCTACGGATAAATATTGCTCATTCCATAATGATTACGGGCACGACATCGAAGAGTGCAACGAGCTCATGGGTGAAATAGAGATGCTAGTTCAGGACGGATCCCTGAAGAAATACCGAGGACAGAGTCGCCAAGCCGACCAAAGTCGAAAAGAAAAAAGAGGAAGAGGGAAATTGTGCCCCTACAAAAAACAAAGCGCAAAGACCGAGCGAGGAAGGAGATGGCGAGCCCCAATATGACGGGTGGTCTCCACAATTCGGGGCTCCCAGTGGAGTCACGAAGTCCTCCCTGAAGGCCGATGCCCGAAGTCCTAGAACCAGCGAACCCACCAATAAGAGGTTCAGAAAGGACGAGGCGATCACCTTCTCCGAAGACGACCCCGTTCCAGCGACAGTACCACACCAGGATGCATTGGTGATCCAGGTAGTGGTTGCAAATAAGTTGGTAAAGCGCGTTTACATTGACAGTGGCGCGTCGGTGAGCATCCTTTTTAAGGAATGCTTTGACAAGCTAGGAGTGGAAGACGCGCGCCTCACGCAAGCCCCGCTGCCCCTCCGAAGCTTCGTCCAGGAAGAGACGCGCCCAGAAGGAATAATCGAGCTACCCGTTACGGTGGGGAAAGCACCAACGACCTCGACCAAGGTGGTGCAGTTCTTCGTAGTGAAGGCCAACTCGCCGTATAACATCATACTAGGGCGAGATTGGTGAGCAGCTGTAAGGCGGTATGCTCAACGTACCACTGACGATAAAAATACCCACCACGAGGGGAACGGCCGTGATCGGCGATCGAAAGCAAGCGAGTGTATGCAAGTTGCCTTACGGTGCGGGACCTCGGTCCAACACCCAGCAGCATAGCAATTAAAGAAACCCGAAGAGTTGGAGTGCGGAAGTACATCGCCACTCACGACAAGCGGTGGAAGAGGTCGCATTGTACAAAGATGAGCCATTGAAGGTCGTCGGGTTGGTTTCACCACGACACCTGAAGTGAAGGATCGGATCATCCAACTCTGAGGAATTCCGAGCGTGTTTGCTTGGTCTCCCTCGACATGACCGGAGTCTCGCCAAGTATCATCACTCACCGGCTCAACATTGACCGAACATAAAGCCGATTCGGCGAAACAAAGAATCTTCGCGGCGAGCGGAACCAAGTCATTCATGACGAGGTGAACCGACTATTAAAAGCACGCATCTTGTTCGAGGTCAAATATCCGACCTGGATAGCTAACCCGGTGATGGTGAAGAAAGGAGGAGGGGGATGGCGAATGTGTATTGACTACACCGACCTCAACAAGCATTGCCCAAAGGATTGCTATCCCCTTCCCAACATTGACAAGAAGGTCGACGCGTTGGTGGTCTGAAGTCTTGGTTTCTTGGACTTATACAAAGGTATCACCAAGTCCTGATGGACGACGAAGACGCGGCCAAGACAGCCTTCATTACCGACTTCGGGGTCTTCGCATATAAAAAGATGCCATTTGGCCTTAAAAATGCAGGGGCTACCTATCAAAGGATGGTGGACAAAATATTTCAGCCCTACATAGGTCGGAATGTGGAGGTATACGTGAGCGACATCGTCGTCAAAAGCAAGGAAGAAGCCGCATGTGTGGCCGACCTCGGATCGTCCTCGGCCTTGCCGGAAGATCAACCTAAAGCTGAATCCCCAGAAATGCACGTTTGCAGTCCGGTCTGGAAAGTTCTTAGGGTGTTGGGTTTCACAAGAAGGGCTAAAAGCAAACCCGACCAAGGTCCAAACCATTTTGGAAATGAAGATGCCGAAGACCATCCATAGCGTACACAAGTTGACGGTTGCATAGCCGCACTAAGCCGCTTTCTTTCAAAAGCCGCGGATAGCGACTACCCTTCTTCAAGATACTCAAAAGCCCCGAAATTCTCATGGGATGAGGTGCAGATCCGCCGAAGACCTCAAGAGCTACCTCGCCAAGCTCCCACTCTATCCGTCCCAAAAGAGGGAGAGGTCCTTTTCCTCTACCTCGCCGCCTCGGACGAATCCATAAGTGCAGTCCTGGTACGAGAAGAAGAACGTCAGCTCCCGGTTTATTTCATCAGCCGAGCACTAAAAGGCCCGGAAACAAGGTATCAGCCCCTGGAGAAGCTTGCCTTAGCATTGGTAAATGCCGCGAGGAGGCTACGTCCGTACTTCCATGCACATTGCATACAAGTCCTCACTGATTACCCACTTGGCAAGTATTGACGAAGCCCGAAGCATCTGGGAGAATCGCGAAATGGGCAATCGAATTGGGCGAGCACGATATATCCTTCTGCCCCCGCCAGGCCATCAAAGGTCAAGCCCTAGCGGATTTCCTTGCCGAGGCTAACTTCGTCGAAAAACCGAAGCCCACTGAGTCCGTATCAGACGATGCCGAAGCCGAACCCATGGTTGAAACACCGAGGGTCTTGGCAACTCGTTGCTGGGGCCGAAACAAAGGTAGCGGAGCGGTATCTTACTCCTAGGCCGGACGACCAAGAGATCGCTTACTCACCGGTTCACATTTAAAAATACGAACAACGAAGTGGAGTATGAAGCAGCGATCGCAGGACTTCGCCTCGCTCAAAGTCTCGAGATACGAGCCGTACAAGTTCTGGCGACTCTCAAGTCGTCGTAAGCCAAATGTTGGGAAAATACGAGGCAAGCGGCAGAATGAAGAAGTATCTTGATAAAGCAAAGAGCACGCAGCGGACTTTCTCACACTTCCGGATAGTTCGCATCCCAAGGGAGCAAAATAGCCGGTGACATCTTAAGTAAATTGGCCTCGTCATCAACGAGCCCGCCGATGAGAAGTCAAAGCAGGGAGCATAAGCGATGCGAAAGGCGGAGCCGAGGTCAACATAGTCTCGGATGAAGAACCCAATTGGATGACTCCCATTCGAGTACACGAGAAGAGGCGAATCGCCCCACGACAATTTGGAAGCTAGGAGGATCTGAACAAATCTGCGATATACGGTTGAGCAGGGAGTCTATCTGAGAAAGTCATATCTCCAACCTCTCTTAAGGTGCTTGGGTCCGAACCGAGCCAATTACGTTCTACGAGAAATACACGAAGGTTCGTGCGGAAGCCACATCGGACCCCGGGCCTTGTCAAAGAAAGTCATGCGATGGGGATACTATTGGCCAACAATGTTCCAAGACTCAATGGACCTCGTAAAAAAGTGTCCGAAGTGTCAAATCCATGGGAACGTACCAAGGCTACCCCAGACCGACCTCACCTCCGTACAGAGCCCTTGGCCGTTTATGCAATGGGGGATTGACATTGTGGGCCCCTTTTGTAAAGCACCAGGACAGCTCCAATTTTTAATTGTTGCGATCGACTACTTCACGAAGTGGGTAGAAGCTGAGCCCTTGGCGAAAATCACAAGCAAGAACGCCCTCAACTTCGTATGGAAGAACATAGTGTGTCGCGGCATCCCCATATCCTCCTTTCGGATAACGGAACACAATTCACGGATAAGGCATTCAAAGATTGGTGTCAAGAGCTTCGGATCCAACAAAAGTTCACCTCGGTGGCCCATCCTCAAGCAAATGGTCAGACCGAAGTTACCAACAGGACCATCGTAAAGGGTCTAAAAACTCGTCTCGACCGAGCTAAGGGCCTCGGGTGGAAAATTTACCACAGTCTTATGGTCGTGCCGAACAACGCCTCGGACCTCGAGCGGAGAAACACCATACAGTTTGGTGTATGGAACCAAGCGATGATCCTGCGAGATCGAGATCGAGTCCTCGTACCATTGACTTCTCTGCCGAAGCAAATGGGGAAAATCTACGAGTGATCTAGACCTACTCGAAGAAAAAGAGACCTCGCCACATCGAGGAAGCTCGGTACAAGCAACAAGTAGCTCGGTATTACAACCGTAGCGTTAAAACCGACAATTCAAGTGGGCGACCTCGTACTCGACATAATGAAGTCGACAAAGCCGCGACTCGGCAAGGTGGAAGCCACATGGGAAGGACCTTCAGGGTCGACGAAGTCCTCGGCAAAGGGCCTATAAGCTCGCTCAATTGTCCGGTGAGCAATTACCCAACGCATGGCACATCATCCATCCGAAGAAATATTATGCATAAGTGTCGAGGGTCGGGTCTTGTCCGGTCATATTTTTAAGTCTGTTTAGAGTCATCTTATTTGGTGGTCGCGTCATCTTTTATCAATAAAATCTTTATTTTTACGAGTTCTACTTGTCACTAATGCATAATTAATCTTCACATTATTTACCCTCTTGGAGGACAAATTCCTCGACGGAGGTCGATTACATTCGTTTATACGAATGTAAATCTAAACGCGCATGCTACATACGAGATCGACTACCTTCGTTTATTTTGAGCGTTCTCTCTATGTGAGCGAAGGGACCACCCTCCCGATGACCTCGGCAAAAACAGAACCATTCCTACATACGAGATCGGACTACCTTCGTTTATTTGAGCGTTCTCTATGTGAGCGAAGGGGACCACCCTCCGATGACCTCGGCAAAAGCGAGAACCATTCCTACATACGAGATCGGACTACCTTCGTTTATTTCGAGCGTTCTCTCTATGTGAGCGAAGGGACCACCCTCCCGACGACCTCGGCAAAAGCAGGAACCATTCCTACATACGAGATCGGACTACCTTCGTTTATTTGAGCGTTCTCTCTATGTAGCGAAGGGACCACCCTCCCGACGACCTCGGCAAAAAGGAACCCCTACCTTCGCATGCGAAATGATTTCTTTCAAAGCGGAATTCTCTACGAAGACGAGCGCTTCGCATATTACTCTTATACAAAGTCAACAAGACACCGTTCTTATTAAGTAAAAGATGTACAGTTACATTTACATTTTACGAGGACGGGCGGATCGGGAAAAGGCGAGCGATCCCAGAAAATCGAATTCAGCACTCATCTATGCTAATCCTACCTCTACCTCGTCCTCGGTCATATTACGGGCCCGGCGGGCGACCTCGGTCACTGCGATGCGATTCTGCGAGCTCGGCCTCGGCCACTTGATGACGCCCGGTCTCGGCGCATGGAGGTCCACGATGTTCAAGGGCAATAGCACGCCTCTCTTGCGCGCCACTCCGGATCGTCATAATGTGGTTCGTTTATTCTAGGCGAAGCTCCGTGAAGAAGAGGCCTCTGCGTCCCGTCAAGTATGTCATCGAGTTGTGGTTGTCGGCGATATGTTTTGTATATGCTCGAGCCTTTTAATTCAACGTCTTGCTCAGTGAATTGCCAAGAGGTCGGCCATATTCGCGCTATACCTCGAACAACGGGCGGCGACCTCGACAACCTTCGCTTACTTGGGATCGTCATCCCACCATTTCGGTGGATAACCTCCTCGTACTCGGCATGCTCCTCGGCTATCACCTGGCCTTCTCCTTGGCGACCTCGAACGCCTCCTCCAATTCAAAAGCGAGCACGGAGCTCGTCACGGCTCTCTGGCGGCTCTATGTGACATCGGACTCGCGCATGCGTGACCGAGCTGCCCCTTTATATGGAGGAGTTCGACCTCTTTCAACTCAAGAGCTCGCGACAGGTCTTTGATTCGGTTCAACCAAGGAGAAGCATCAAACATTTCAGGAGACAACTGAATAAAAAAAAAAAAAGATAAGTTTCTTGACATAAACTTGTGATTTTATTAACATGCCCTTAGGCAAAAAATTGTTGTACATTTACATTCAAAAAAAAAAAAAAAAAAAAATGCAGGGATCAACTGACCCCTCCGGAAGCTTCGGCCATGTCCACGTTCGCCGCCTCCGAAGCCTGGATAGCCTCAGCCTCGGCCTCTTCGGGAACTACCGGAGTCTCGATGCCCTTCGAAGCATCAGCCGTCTCCCCCGACCCCTTTGCATGATCAGCCAATAAAGCCTCGGTCAGGGGATCCCGATCCACGGGACGGTAGCGCCTGAACTCCGCGGACAAAAGCGGAGGAGGAGGCGAGGCTGCAAAGACGGAAGCTCCTTCGAGCCACGGGCGAGCACATCAAAGTAGGCCGTCTCGGGCGGCATCCTCGGTCTCCTCGTACCCATACTTGGCTTTGTCCGGATCGGGTAGTCCTCGGCGACCTCTTGATTGCGTCAGGGCGGCGCTTATTAACACATCGGCGCGTCGAGACCATCCCAGAAGCCCGCCGCGAACAGCCTCTCCGCATGGCGCGGCGTTTCTCACGAGCTCGCCATGTCCGCCTCGGCGGCGCAAGCTGTTCCACCTCGGCCTTCATCGAGGCAACCTCGGCCCTCGCCGCCTCGGCCTGCCGCCTCCTCGCCACAGTGCCTCGCCGACACAGCCCTAGCCGCCGCCTCGATGGCGATCGCGTCCGCCGCTTCGTTTGACGAGGTCCGGATCTTAGCCTCGACCTCGGACATTTCTTGAGCAAGGAGGTATTCGACTCTCCACCTCCCGAGCATACCGGGCCACCCGTCAAACTGCGACACGGCGCCCTTCAAGTAATCCGATATAAGATCGGATACTCTTGACACCTCGGCTGCCACGTCCTCGACCCCCTATACAAAATATACATCAGGTCAGAAGAACACAATTTAGTTACTACTGCACAAAGTATAAGGACAGGTACAAACCTCAGGAAAGAGACGAGGCGCTGGCTTGGAACCGACGATCTCGCACTCAGCCTCGGCAGCAACCGAGGACTCAGGGACTTCATCCTTCCGCCTCTTCAAGCGCTTCAGTGGCTGCGGCGAAGGGGATCTCGAAGGCCCCACAGTCATTTCGAGCATATCCTCGAAATCCTTCAAGGTCGGAGACCTCGGCTCGGCCACCAAGATCGGTTCGGCCACGGGGATCGGCTCCTTCCTTTTCTTCTTCCTTTCCTTCAGCAAGTTCACTACAAGGAAACACATGAGTCAGCATCAATACGTAACTCATGAAATAAAGAAAAAAAGGGAGAAGAAGAGGCCTCACCCTTCACCGACTCCACCCTGGAGGTAGGATCATAAGGGCTAAGCCCCGCCTCTGCAAGCTCGGCCTCGGAGAAGACCTCGTCAACAAGGCCAATTTTGTCCAGCGCCTCCTCCAAGTCACCGAAGCCCTTGTCGACATACACATCGGCGATCTTATCAGATCGCCATGGGAACTCCATATGTCCTCAAACCGCGGAAGAAGAACTTACGCGGTTGAGATCTTTGATTTAATTTTGGCTTTGAATTTCCTACGGGTGATAGATAATACCATCCCGAGCCGCCTTCGATTCAAAAGCGAAGGACAAGCCCCAGGTAAAGGAAAATTATGCTATGGGCATAGACACCTAGGGCAGTCATATGCCGGAATGAGTTCGGCGAGAGTTGGGCAAGAGATAGCCCAAACATCTCTTGGAACTCAACGTATACATAGGGGTAAGGAAGAC
This sequence comes from Salvia rosmarinus, assembly GCA_036937905.1. Lineage (NCBI taxonomy): Eukaryota > Viridiplantae > Streptophyta > Magnoliopsida > Lamiales > Lamiaceae > Salvia > Salvia rosmarinus. The sequence goes on from CM072818.1 coordinate 17,565,754, forward strand.
GAAGACCAGCCCGGAGGCTGTCCTCATATACAGCAATAAAGCCATCCGGAGGGGCACAAGCCCTATCCTCCGGACGGGGGGCAACGAGTTCAATATTAGCAGGAATACTATATTGAAAGCATATGTCCCTAATATCAGGAATACCTAGGATTGAAGGGAAGGAAGACACTTTGCCACAATCCCCCACTGAGGGGAATTGCAGACTACACTCAGAGAGAGGCATGTGAATACGAGTAAAAACAGGCAGAGACACTAACGACCTAGACGGAGAAACAGACACGATGCGGCCTCGGGCGACTCGTTATGAGAAGAGGTAGCCATTACTTACTTTTGTTATCGGTGAAGACAAGACAAGCTTCAAGTTGTCGATGGCGCACAATAATCGTTTCATGAAGACAAGGTGTTTTGAAATCAAAGAAATGTAAAAGCAAAGTGATAAGAGATATTGCGTATCGAGGAAGACATTCCCTAATATGCACTTTATCGGGAATCCAACCGTTGCCAATTAAATGCGCATTAAATCGTATCCGCGTCGATGATTTAGCGGCGATAAATCCGTCTTGACCTCGACTAACGCCTCGTCGGTGAAGCGGTCGAAGACCTCGGCCTAATGCCGTCGCGGTGAAGCGGTCGAAGACCTCGCCTAACGCCCGTCGTGTGAAGCGGTCCGAAAACCTCGCCTAACGCCCGTCGGTGAAGCGGTCGAGAAGACCTCGGCTAACGCCTCGTCGGTGAAGCGATCGAAGACCTCGGCTAACGCCCGTCGGTGAAGCGGTCGAAGACCTCGGCCTAATGCCGTCGGTGAAGCGGTCGAAGACCTCGGCCTGGCGCCCGTCGGTGAAGCGGTCGAAGACCTCGGCCTACGCGCCGTCGGAGAAGTCGATCGAAGACATCGGCCTAACGCCTCGTCGGTGAAGCCAATCGAAGACTCGCCTAATGCCCGCCAAATGAAGCCCGTCGAAGACCTTGGTGAACGCCGCCTTAGGTGAAGCCAACCGGAAGATCTCGGCGGACACATCTGCGCGCGCATAGCATTCGATACATGACGTCAAAACATCGACACACACAAAGTCGGACATTGGAAAGAATGTGTAAGATCGTCAAAACCCGCCGTCACAACAACCCCAATCCGGCATGACCTCGTTTCTGCGTCTTTTGGGGGTTGTGATAGATCTGACCAACTACCGGGCCCAAGCATCGGGCCCAATACAAGTAAACCCGACATCAAGCTCGGCTGGACAAGTTCGCCCATGAAGACTCACGAAGCCGGTGGGAGCAGAAAGCTCGGCCATATCTAAAGAATCCTAATTCGAAGGATAGGATCTCGAATCCTAGTTAGAAGACTTGGATTCGAGATCTGAGTCAATACATTGTGTATAAATAGAGGCTAGATTAGGCTACGAATTCATTCACTCTCTTTGTAATCACTTCTCATACTCTCAATACATATATTCTCTCTCTTGCCCCGTGGACGTAGATCTTATTCACAGATCGAACCACGTAAATCTTTGGTGTTCTTGCGCATTTATTTCCCTTACGAATTTAGTATCGATCACTGATGAATTTAAACCAAGACATAAATGAAGATATCAATTTTGATGGATAATGAAAAGACTGATGAATGACTGAAAAGACAAGGGTACAGAAGGGTACATAATTTTTTTATTTTTTTTTATGTGAAATGGTTGCAGAAGTTTTCCATCTAAAAGGAAAAAAATATGTTACAGAAGGTTTGTGACAACATGCCAAAAAAGGGGGATTGTGGATAAAATGTCGATATTACCCCTGCAATTACAAAGGGCGAAACGAGTTTGCTTGGAGAAATTGGTGATCGAAAAGAGCATTGTTTATTTTAGTATAGGCTCCGATTTTGTGCATGAAAGCCTATTAAACTATTCCGATAAGGTTTGGACATTGTGAAAATTTTACATTTTGACTTTCTAATAACCTTCAAGTCTTCAAAGTATTATTCTTTCGATTAGAAATTTTAGGAGCGTAAAGTTTAACTTTAAAAAAAAACTTATGATATATGATAATAATTTACTAATAATTTTCTAAGCTTCAATTATCGGTAATAATGTTTATTATATTATAATACTCCACTTTTTAATTTTATAACATAAATTATTTAAAAAATATTTTTTTTATGGAAATCCACAATCGCTATTTTAGATGTGTACTGAGTAAACCTGCAAACCACATATGATAGGTAAACTATACTTGAAAAAACAGATATGTGCACTCAAATCCATGAGGCTATCTTGGTGTGTCTTAAACTTAGAAACCATATATATATATAAACCACAATTGAAAAACCAGATGTGACAGATTCAAATTCATAGAGACGTTTGATGGGGTTCGAATCTGTGATCTCGACCATAGAAATTCACCTTAACCATTGGACTATCCGGAACAAAATATATTTCTTAGTGGAATACAAAGCTAACACATTGATATTTTTTGGGACAGAGAATCTGAACAATTGGAACACATGCATATATTATTTATCCAAGACAGCATAACGTACTGTTGGCACTAAAAAATAATCCCAACCTAAAATATTTATTATTTATTATCTATTTATAACATATTATCAATGATCAATTTGTATTATATTAATATTTTAAATCTGTAGTTGTATTACTGACAATATAGAAAATACGTGAGAAAAGATAACATTTTTAGATTGTGCTTCAAATTATGTCAATGTTGGACTACATTTATTGATAATTGAAAAAAATATTTTTTTTGAATAATTATCCACAATACTAACCATTTAAATATTATCACTACAAAAGATCAATTGGACCGATAGAACGATCAAATGTGTCAAATGAAAAATTTTAAAGTGAGAAAATTGTGAACGTGATTGGTCTGCCTACCGACTCAACAACCAATTATTCATTTCTCACTATTTTCGTTCAATAAAGTTATTGTCTTTTAGCCTATTCGAGCGTGTAATTAGGGGTGTCTAACGGTTCGGTTTCGTTAACCGAACCCAATTTTCTGATTAACCGAACCGAATTTCTCCGAAAAAGTGGGCAAAGCGAACCGTTTTAAATTTTGGTTAACCAAAACCGATCGATTCGGCGGTTCGGTTTTCGATTAACCGAAAACCGAATTAAAATTAATTATTAATAAAACAAATAAAATAATAATAAAAACAAATAAAATAATAATTAAAATAAATAAAATAATAATTAAAAACTGAAACTTATTAAAAATAGATAAAATATTTAACAATAATTAATAAAGTAATAATTAAAATTGATTTTCATAATTTTAATTAATTAATAATAATTGAAATAATAATTAAAAATAAAAACGGTTTTCGGTTCCGAACGTTCGGTTATCGGTTAACCAATAACCAAATTTTTTCAACTCGAACCAAACCGAACCGATAACCAAATTTATCGGTTTCGATTAACCGAATTTGTCGGCTTTTGGTTGATTCGGTTCTAACCAAAACCGAAAACTGTTTAAACACCCTACGTGTAATCGTAGTCTTGGGCTCCTCCTCATGTAGGTGTAGTTCATTTGGACTAGGTTATTAGTTATTGTGTTCATTTATGTCGCCATCTTTTAACTTTCGTTTGTTACATGCTACTAGTTATATGTAGAACATAGATTTGATACTGACTAATAAGTTGCATTCGAAAGCTTGCCTTACCCATATACACAAATTAGTCATTTACAATCTCATTCAACAAATTAGTCATTTACGTGTGTTGTCCTAATGGTAAAGTAGTTAATATCCAAGATCAAAGGTTTTGAGTTTGAGTCCACCGTGACGCAACCTTTAAAATTTATGTATTTAATTAAAAAAAAAACTATACTAGATGTGTGCGTGTGTTGGCCTACTAGTAGAGTGGATAATGTTTGATGTCAAAAGTCTCGGGTTCGAGTCCAGCGTGATGCGGCCTTTAAAATTTATATATTTAATTGACCCACAAAAAGTATAGTAGAAGTGTGCGTGTGTTGAGCTAGTGATAGAGTGGTTAATACCTGAGATCAAAGGTCTCGAGTTCGAGTCCACCGTGACGTGACCTTTAAATTTCTGTATTTAATTGACAAAAAAATATATACTAGATGTCAATATTAGCTTTCGAAAATTAAAATCCGTGTATCTCACAAAAGAAATACTTCATCCGTTCACGATAAATGTATCACAATTGTCTTATTCGATGTCCACAAAAAATGTATCATTTTTCTTTTAAGATAATATTCCTTATTATTTAACCTCATAACTATTCATTTACCAAAAATTATTTATGTCATTCACAAACTAACTATGGTGGGACCCTTCTTCACTCAAACAATACCCACCAATAATTTTATGAAAAATCTTTGTCATCGTCACAAATGATACACTCATTACAGAGAGATGGAGTAGTAGTTATTTTCAACACAAACAAACATCGGAGAGTTGCACATTTGGGTTTCAAAAAATTTAATCCATCATCTAGCAAAAAGTAAATAATACTTTCTAAACAATAACAATTATACTTTTCCAAATCTGTTAGTTTTAAACAATTGAATTAAGTACGTGAAGTTCAATCATACTTTTTTTTAGAGAACAATTAGAGAGTTCTAAGATACATATTGAAGTTTGAAAATAAACTAAAATTTTAAGCTAAGGTATAAGGAATGAAAGCACATGATAACTGGCAGAAAGGCACAGAGCGGGTGCACATTAGCCAAGGAAATATAGTAATTAGAGCTGATAAAATGAGCCCGACCCAAAAAGCCCGTCCGGGGTACTCGTGGTTTGGGTCGGTTTGAGCTTTAAAATTAAATGTCTGAAAAAAACCAGGCCTAAAAAGCCCGTCCAAAAAAACCTCAGGCCTACCGGGCTTCGGGCCAAAAAAGCCCGGGGTTTTGGACTAAAAAAGCCCGCCTTATAGTATCTAATATCTATTTTGAATCCTTGATCTTAAATATATACTGTATAATTAATTTATTTTCTTCTATTATTTTATGCGTATAAGTGGGATTGACGTTTAATAATATTATTTATCTTTGATTTGTAATTACTAGTTTTTTCTACTTAAATTAAAGAATTAAAATTATACTGCATTACAACATCATCGCATGAATACATAAATATATCAAGATATACAAAAAGCATTATCATAAGAAATTAAGAATAAGTAAGCTCAAAATATTATTATCACCGATTCTTTATTTAAGTTAAGGAGTTATGAGATCTTAATTAAGTAATTATTTTTTTAAAATTTAAAATATTAATTTTATATATTAAAAAATTATCTAAAAAAGCCCACCCGCCGAAAAGTTCTGTTCGGGGTTGATTTGAAACTTCATATTTTAGATTAGAAAATTTTGGACCCAACCCGACCGATCCAAAAAATTAAAAGCCCGACGAATCCGGAACCGACCCGACCCGACCCGCTACTTTACAAACTCTAATAGTAATACAGGAGGATCTAAGCGGGTGGAGAAACTGAAGAAAAGGGGCGGAAATTACGAAGTATCAACAAACTACTTAACAAACACTCACCAACTCACTCTATCATTACTCCACCGCCCTCAATCCACCAAGCTCACATTGTAATACCCGACGCGTTCTCACTTACTCATTTCTCGCTATACATCGAGAAAATTAGCTCTGTTGAGTTTCGATTTCCTGTTGGATCTCTGCGGTTATTGGAAGTTGAGCACCATGGAGTCCGCCGCCGTTCTCCGCTCTTTCGAATGTTAGCGTTTTCTTCATCTTATTGAATTTGTGTTTTCAGATATGTACGCATTTGTGTGTTTGGTTGTATAGTTCGCATGATCTGAAAATTTTGTGGCTTATGCAATGCGTTGAAGGTTTAGCTCTGCGTTTATGATTTATTTGCTTGAAATTTTATTCCTGTTTAGTGGACATTGTGCTAGCTCAATATCAGTATTTGCTGTACCTAGAACATAGCCTTTATCTGTTTTTCTCTGTAAATTTTATATGATGTTAGTAATCTGGGATGTGCTGTAGTTTCGTTTTGTTATTGTGAGCTCATACAGATGCAAAGTGATGTAAATTTGGAAATGATGAGTATTGGTGGTAATTATTTATTGACATCTAATAGATCTTTGCTCGTGTGGGCTTGTTGAATGTGAAAACCTTAGGAATATTTATCACCGGAATAGTTAAGTCACACTACAAATTGGGAAGGGAAAGAATGAAGCATCAGGTTTTTAGTTTGTGTGAACCAGGCACTCTGTGTGTATCTGATTTTTATAGCCAGTTTTGGTTCGATTATCATGCTTGTAATGAAATTGCTGCTGAAGGATTCATGAGTTAGAGAGAATATCCTGATCGAATAACTTGTTTTGTGCCAAGTTCATGTTGTATTTTTGTTTCAGTATTCTAAATCTAAATATCTGACCGTGGAGGAAGTTTGATAGATCCAGAACTTTTGTGATATTCCCAATATTTTCATATGTTTTGGTCACTATGGTTAATATTGGGGATAAGGAAATTTCCATTGAGGTTTGGATTAATACCAAGTTCAATATGTGTTTGTTTGTTCCCCTAAATAAAAAGAAAGAAAGTTCGTAATATAAATACAACAAATTTTGGAAATTTTGGATTTTTTTTCATCATATTTTTGTCGATACTGATATTATCCACCAATATTTCCCAATAAATAAGATACCAATGTTTGTGCAAGTACTGTTATTCTCAACCTTGGCTGGAGGATTAAGTTTTCAGAAAACTCAACTGTTGACTGATTATGTAGTTATATGATCTATATAAATTGGTCAGGAAGAAATTTGAACTTCAAATCTTGCCAAAGCAGCAGTTTTTCTTATTTTTAAATTGCTTGATCATATATAAAGCAGCTATTTGATGACATTGTGCTTTCAGATGCGGTTGGCATAAATTCTCATCTTAAGTCTGTTCTTCAAAGACCTGGCATGGTTACAATGAATGGTGCTTCCTACTGCGACCTAAGTAAATTGCCTGCCTGCGGTGGAAAGAATCTTTCATCTAGAAAAAGACACGGGGCACTACTTGTTTCATGTGCAAAGACCTCTGAAGCTACTATTACCACCAAAGGCAAAGGCAAAGGTGGGTTGTCATTTTTCTGTATTGCTAGTGAACAACAGCAAAAAGATGTCTTGAGTAATTAATCAATTCTGTCCTTTATTGTAATTACCACAATTTAGAATCATATCATGTCTACTTCCCTTCAGGTGACCCTAATGGAACCGTTCTATCAGATAACCAATCAAATGGAGCACTAGAGAAAAAATCACCAATAACTGCAACCTTTCCCATTGGTTTTGAGGTGTTATTTCGGACTTCATCTTGTTTTATTCATATTCTTCTCTCAAAAATCTTTATTTTGTCAAAGCAGAGTCAAGCATATTCTAGTAGATCTAGTAACTTCTCGCGCAGCCCTCCCTCATTCTACATTAGTCAAATTGATTCATTGTTGGGTCATGGGTGTTTCCTTCCACACGAGAATTGTTTGAGATACAAAAACTTTTTGTGCTTGCAAACCTTTGACTTTGTGATTGATAATCATAAAAGCACTCAGTAATGATGAACTTTAATTTGCTACAGCTATTAAGAACAGATTGAGTGCCCAAAATATTATGATTTATTAGAATTAGGCAGTTAGGTGTTGAAGATGAGAGAACTGATTTGCGGACTCAAAGCTGTGTGCAAGGTTTTATATGTGCTCCTATGTGGTAAATCAGAGTTGAGCTTTTATGGTCATTGATTTAGAACTGAGAGGGTTTCTAACAATTGAATCTCACAGGTGGAAAAAGCAGGAGTATGAACTGGAGTATATCACATTATTCACTCTAGCTTATCAACCAATGGGAGTCATTGTTTAGCTTTTTCAGAAAAGTTCATGTGATTGTAATTCTATGTAGATCTATATCATTTACCTACAAAATAACTGAGATATACTTTTTAGTAGTTGATAGCACTCCACAAAGATGTACTCCCTTTAGCTGTGATTCACCACATTCATCATTCTTAGAAACCCTGAATAACATATAAAGTGTTTTCTTGGATTTAGCAGGTGGTTGTGAATTTCTTCCTTGTACTGTTGTTTTGCATATCACAGTTTTAAGCGAGTATATTCAGTTATTGCTCTATTTACTGAAAATATTATTAATGTATGTTCGTTTCAGGCCCTGCTCACAGAAGTTTGTGATGAGACAAAGATCGCTGAGCTGAAAGTCAAGGTAGATAATCTTTTATATAAGCTTGGCAATTCTTTCAATACAATTACTATCTTTGACTTCTTTTTCTGGACTAGTAAATTTTATAATTACTAAAAGCTTGTGAGTTGTGACTTATTTAAAATTCAGAGGAAGCAGAATCCTTTAGATGCTAGATGAGTTTGATAGATATCTCTATTTTATGATAATCCCAATACAATCCAGTCTGAGCAAAATTCAATTTTTTGCTTTTCAATCTTAAGTTTGATTTCATACCATCTATTTTTATTTTATGTTTTAAGTAAGCAAATTCAACATTAACCTAAAAAAGAAACAAATTATGGACATCAATTGATTGCATCAAAAGAATTTAAACTATCACATCGCTACATCATGTCCCCAGGCGCTGGAACTGGAAATCTTTTCATGATAAAACTTAGAGAGCTAAATTTAATCATAATATAGTGATTAAAGCGAAAGAACTCTTAAGAAGGTACTAGTCCCGTTTGTCATGTTGATCTTCAACCTTGTGTTCTTGTATTCTTCGCACAAGTTCAGGGCAGGGTTATTGATGTGAGGTGGATCCACTGCAGTCGTGAACCCCCAAAAAAAAAAAAAAAACTCTATTTGAATATGTCGGAATCAGACTGAGATGCGTTGCAACACCCTTAAATTTAATCATTAGAAAACTTGAGGTTATTTAGACTTCACTTGGGATTTTGCCATTGAGTGCCCCAAAGCTTGTCTGTGCCATTGCATGGTGCTCTTCGCATCCTGGCTTGTACTCATCGCAGCACTATGCTGCTGCATTTTGTGCTGTCAAGATTGAAGCATATTCTTAAGGATAGAATCCTCCTTGCATCTTTCTGGGCACTATTTTAACACTTGCTGTCTCCTAGCAGCTTCTAGTTTGTTTCTTGCAGTGCAATGCATTTCTTATTTGCTTCCATTTCCTAGTTGTATACAATCCATTACTGTGAAGACTTTGAACCACACAGGAAATAATAGGAAAGCTTGGAAATTGACTAGAAGTTAGATTGCTGTTCTTTTATTCATGCAGATAACCTAGTCATCAGAAACTCCAGACATCTTGAACATTGGATTATTATGCATGCGCTCAAGGAGCAACAAAATTTAGTAACAAGAGATAAATTGTTCATTTAAGCACTAAAGCCCAATCGGTATTTCTGTTGAGGTTAGTTAAGTAGGATCTTAATTCTTGAATGTAAGTATGTAACATAAGTACCTTCAAGATGTGTGCATCAGCTTGATAATGTACAAATTTGTGCATTTAGACTGAAATGGCATCAAGACTTGTTCCTTATGGTTGGTGGCTAGTGGTCTGTCCGGTATATCTTTAAATCACTTGCATTTAACTTGTACACAACCATTCACCTGATGATTGGCTTCATCCATGTATTTAGTCATAATCATGCTCGTTAATATGAATAATGTTGATGGAGTAACTTGCATAATATATTCACTGACTGCTTTGCACTGATCCATGCTTTTGACATATTTTTTATGGATTTCTCCCAACATCATATATAACAGTTAGGAGCTTTTGAGATCCACATGAAGCGGAATATTGATGGCCCGGCAGTCCCTGCACCTGTTGTTCCTCATTCAACAGCATCTTCTGTTCCAAGTAAACCTGCTGTTACTCCTCCACCCCATCTAAATCTTCTGCAGAAAAAGTGAGTCCATTTACAAATGTCTCTGTTGAGAAGGCAGCCAAATTGGCAGCCCTGGAGGCTTCTGGATCTAGTGGGTATGTTATAGTATCATCACCCACGGTATGTATTGTGTGACCTTGTATTTTTCTAATATATCTACAAGTTAGGAACAAACTTCCTTAGCTCTCTCTCCTGTCTATGATAGGTTGGTTCATTCAGAAGAGCTAGGACTCTAAAAGGAAAGAAGCAACCACCTGCCTGTAAAGAGGTACTACCTTGCAAGGAACTTCCCTGTATATAATCTTCCTCTCTTTCTCCTTGGTGGAGAGTGCTGTGGACCTTATTGTCCAGAGATGGGGAATGAATGAAACTTTTAGTAAAAGGCATTGGAATTCCACCCATTAGTACATCACTTCTAAAATGGCTTGTTTCTGAGTTGCTACTCTTCATTACTCCTTTCACGTATTATTTTCTGTACCTTAAATATTCGAAAAGGTCCCTGAGATACTGATGGATGCATATCCATTGTAGTTTCAAGCTGATTGTGAAATCCGGAATGAGGCTATAAGGGAAATACGATATCTGTTGTTTTTCCTTTCTTGGACACCCAAGACCTTCCTTGTGTGAAAGGGAGAGTCTGGGGTTCAATCTCCACTCCTCCTCCCCCAAAAAAAAAATTGCACACTGAACTCCGCATACCTGAACTAAGAAACCAAGATTACTTTCCTGTTAGTCAGTATACCTAAGTTCAATTCCCTCCTGTTATGATGTGGGATATCCCACATCGACTACACATGCAAGTGTGGAGTGGTATATAAGTGAGTGTCAATCATTTCCCTATAACCATGGTTTTGGGGAGAGTTAGGGCTCCTTGCTTGTATCCCTAACAATGGTCCGACCTGCCGGATCGTACGTCTGCGGGAAGGGGCGACCCGTTGATCGGCCCGGGGAATAGTTCCCGGGTGGGCCCAGGACTGGTCTCACAGCGAATGGAGTCGTGGGTGGACCCCACCGCGGACCCAGCCGTGGGTGGGGAGGACTTCCGGAGTTGGCCGTCCGTGGACGTACGGTTTCGAAGGGGAAGGTATTGTTATGATGTGGGATATCCCATATCGACTACACATGCAAGTGTGGAGTGGTATATAAGTGAGTGTCAATCCTTTCCCTATAACCATGGTTTTGGGGAGAGTTAGGGCTCCTTGCTTGTATCCCTAACACCTCCTCATTAACATGATAATGTCTCCTTATGCCCAAATGATGATTATGTGTCGTGACTTATGAATGATACTTTGTCTGTTATACTCCATAATTTTGATTTTATACAAAACAACAGAAGTCATTCTGTGATATTATGACATCACATAAAATATTGTCCTGATATTGTGGAGAGGATGACAACTTCTTTCAGAATCTTTACTTCTTAGACTCTTAGTCACTTGTCAGGATAGGTGATAAGTTGCAATTCTGTCATCACTAAGCACATTATGCTGTTAGCTTTAGGTATTTTTATATTATCACTTCTTCTCCTACGTGCATGAGGGCTTCTTTGTACTGAGTTTTGAATTATAATCTCCCTATATCCGAGTTTCCTCTGATTATGAGGTTAATGTTATGAGATGGCACATCCTTGCTGAATTTGCGAGGTTGACTTCCTTATGACACTGGTTACACCATTTTATTGATATCCATGTGTCCACATAATGATACGGTGTCCATACAGTCATATGTTATTCTTGTCCTTTTGCATACTGTAGGGCGACGTGATCAAGGAGGGACAGGTGATAGGCTTCTTGGATCAGTTTGGCACTGAACTCCCTGTCAAAGTGAGTCTTACTTTCAAACCTGCCATATTTTAGCTCCGCCTTGGAGATTAAACTCTATACTAATGATTTTCCATCTTCTTTCGTGATCACGTGGACCATTGTACAGTCGGACGTGGCTGGAGAAGTCTTAAAGCTCCTTTTCAGTGATGGAGGTATAAAAACCTAGGATATTTTCTTCTAATTTACATTTCCATTTTTATGAAAAAAAAATCCCTTCTTACTCTTTGGGTTACCTACTTTCCTAAAATTCTTCTTTTATGTAGTAGAAGCTTTTCGAAAAGCGAAACTGGCAATACAAGTATACATTGAAAATAGGCAATAAACACTAACCAAAACCAAATTAGAGGAAATAAAAGTTATTCATAGTAACACAAGCACAGGACTAATTAATTTATATGGGGTGTAAATTCCTAAGTAGGTGGCAGTTTATTCTATTTGCTCTCTTGGTTATGTAATATAACTGCTTAGTGCTTAAATATTTATATTTGTACTTGTTTTCAGAAGCCGTCGGTTACGGAGATCCCCTCATCGCTGTATTGCCATCTTTCCATGGTATCAAGTAATGCCGCCTGAAATGGCCGCCAACGCATCATCTGAAGCACTGAGCTTCATAGCTGCCTTTGCAAAATCTCAAGATTAGTTTCGTTCCTTTTACTTTATGATTTTGGTTGTGTAAGTTTATTGCTCGGCAGTTGGTGTGCGAAGAGGATCGAGTTTGAAGCAGCAGATAATTACCACTCTTACTTCTAGTATGGATTCTATTTAGTAATCTGACTTTGTGTTATTTTTATTTATACCTGCATTCGACTGTTATGTGTTTCCACTTTAGTAAACTAAAAAGATGCATTGCATTTAATCCGACATAAAATTTTCCCATAGTTGAGTTCTTAGACCATGTTTACTGGAGACCAAAAGAGAGTGGTCGACCGCCACCTCCTTAAAAGCAAATAAATAAAAAGAAAAATTGAAATGGAGAAGAGAAGGGGTGTTCGAACAGCCAAAAAATCAGACCATACTTGGTCTCTCTCTCTCTCTTCCTTTTTCAACCAATGGGATGGATATACTTGTCTTCATCCTATTTGTTGTTTAAATTAGAATGATATATATGAATAAAATTGAAATAATTTTTGTATAATATATATAAAAAAAATAAAAAATATATCAAAATTTATATTTTTTCATTCTCTATAAATAGAGACCAGTCTTGATATATTTTAACACACCTAAAAATTTCTGCATATATAACCTTATTTAGTTCCATAACTAAATGACTATCTGCATTGCTTATTTAGTTCCATAACTAAATGACTTCAGAAAAGTCTCAACATGAAGAAAACAATCTGATGTAATGGAGAGAAAAGCAATTAAACTCAAAATACTAATATCAAAATATAGCAGATTATCATCACAACCTAGAAAATATTCCGAACTTTGAAGAATTTTCAAAGTTCAATTATATTATGTATAATTAAAAATAATAAAAATATTAATTTAAAATTAAGTGGTTGGATGGTCGGATGGTCATTGATAAACCATAAAAAATGGATGTGGTGTGGTTGAATGAAAATTAAAGTAAAAATAGAGAGAGAAATTAATAAAATATTAAAGTGGTTGGATGGTTGGATTTTTAGGTGGTTGTTGATAAACGTAGTGCTTAAAGAGGACTATAAATGATCTCCAGCAGAACGGGCATTTCTTCCCCCAACTATGGATACGGAGTGGGGATGGGATTGATTCCGTGGCACTTACAAATTTTAGATTTTATCTACATGTTTCTTTTTTTTTAAATATTATAAACTACACATTTGTCTGAAAATTGTTAGTTTTAATAATTTTGGTAAGATTTAAAATTCTAAACTTTAAGCTTTCCATACAATGTGTTAAAAAGAAGTTCGTCCTTCATGTCTATCCGTTGCTACAATAGGACCATCTCAAGCAAGTACATGCGTCCATGTACGTAAGAAACCTCGAAATCTGTCAAAACGCCTCATGCTTCAAATTTCACAAGAATCGCCAAATCTCCAAACCAACATAATCCAAACCTCATATTCACGCCACTGGAAACAAATGTTACGAATTTGAGAAAAATGTAAAGCCTAGCGTTTTCGGAGGACACCCAAAACGGACTACACCTCTATATGCAAGAGATATGGTCACAAAACAAAATCCTATCAATCATCGTTGCCTATGCAGACCCATAGTAACATGATGATGCCATAGATTTAATTTCGTAGGGATTGTAATCATTGAGAGATCTCCATTGAAAAACTTTATCTTTGGGAGGTATAGTTGCAATGCCTACACCAATGTATTCCAAATCTTATCCCCTACCTCAGCACAACAGTGATGCATGTCATAGTATTCAATTTCGGCAAGGTAATCACTTCACATTCTTATGAGATTGGGGGTTCTTCAAGGAGAGATTCCCCTTTAGAGCAAGAATAAAGCCCATGATCATCAAACTTCCAAGGCCTTGGATCTTCTGCATTATGTTGTGGAGGTTTCAAATAATAAAAAAATTACTGAGCATCAGAGAATAATTTTGTAACAAATCCTTTCACCTCTTCCCCTCGAGAGTCCACAAAATATGTTATCATATATAAGAGTTACATCCTCGCTATTAGACAAATTAACCACGTTTCTCAAAAGAGACTACTCCCCTTGATAACAAGTGAGCTTCTCCAACATAAAAACACCAAACATAGGACACATTTGTGCTTGCAAGAGCTTTTAAGATATCCATATCATAGAAATAACAATACTCGCTCCACAGGTTTAACTCAGTTGGTAAAGAACTAAAAAATTTGGAGTAAGAAATAACAATACTCGACTAATAAGGAGCGAGGAATTTGCCAATATTTGCCAAACCTGTCTAGCAAGCAAAGGCTTTATTACAAACAAGATCACAAGAGTCTAATCTACGGCTAACGCAATTCCTCCCAACGAGTCTAGTGCAATCATCAGAATTGCCCACCAAAATATGCAGTGATACTAGTAAAGCTTGAATCACATCTTTCAAGCCTACTACTAACTCAATATCTGATATATCTAAATTGCAATAATGGAATACAAAGAAATGGCCCTGGATTTCCTTAACCTCGAAGATACATTTCACTTAGGCTGAAAGTTAGTGCTGACTTCTCAGAGTTATATATTCTGTATGCTCAAGAATAAAGAATTAAGCATTTCTTAGTTGCCTCCCAACTTTAATGATAATGTAAGCTATCATCAGGAAAGAAACAAAAAAAAGTGAGAAATAATGATAAATGAGATCTCGAAGCGAATGCCATGAAGAAATATTATAATTCTTTAATTAATGGAAAACCGGAGGTGAACAAAATAAAATCCAACAAAATAGAAGATGCACAATAGCAGAAAAACTACTACTGAATTTTCTCTCTCTAGATCAGCCAATCAAACCCTCGCCGAAATTTCCTCTCTTTAAATCAGTTATGGCCGCCGCGCCGACTCTCCCGATCTCCAATTCCTCATCTGAATCCCAGCCCCCCATCGCCACCCCCGCATTCCGCGCCTTCCTCGCCCGCCTCAACGCCTCCGTACGCAACGGCCTCGCGCAGCGCCGCCCCTGGTTGGAGCTCATCGATCGCTCCGCCTTCACCCGCCCCGACACCATCGCCGAAGCCGCCTCCCGCATCCGCAAAAACTTTTCCTACTTCCGCGTCAACTACATTTCCCTAATCTCCCTCTCCCTCGCCTTCTCGCTCCTGTCTCACCCTTTCTCTCTCCTCCTCCTGCTCTCACTCCTCGCCGCGTGGCTCTTCCTCTACCTGTTCCGCCCCTCCGACCAGCCGGTTGTCGTGGGCGGCCGCACCTTCTCGGATCGCGAGATTTTGGGGATTCTGTTGGTGTCTACCATAGTTGTGGTGTTCCTTACTAGCGTTGGATCGCTGCTCATCTCCGCCTTGCTCGTTGGCCTCGCCGTGGTTTGCACGCACGGCGCCTTCCGCATGCCTGAGGATCTGTTTTTGGATGAGCAGGAGCCGATTAGTACGGGATTCATGTCGTTTCTAGGTGGCGCGGCCTCCTCCGCCGCGGCTGCGGCTGCGCCAGCGGTTGCCACGCGTGTTTGATTGAATCTGACCTGATCTGATTTGTAATATTACTCGACCCCGAAGGTACGCGATTGTAGTCAGGGTTCTCGAATTCAATTGAGTTTTAGTTCGTCTAAATTGTATTATTTGCTCCCTTAACGGCAGTAGATGAATTGTGTTCTATTTTGGATATTTTTTTGCTTTTTATACAAGATCTAAAATGTAAGATAACATTCTTGAATCTCCTTCAAATTTTATGCTATTCCCGTGTACTTGATGTTCCCATTTCCTTGTGTGTGTGTATGTTATGTGTGATATGTATTGTTCTTGTTTAGAAATAGTTGTTATTTCCGCGATGTTATGATTTGTGAGATACACTAATGGTGTTATGTTTGATTTACACGAAGTTGTTCTTCAATTTATGGAAGTTCAACGATGGATTTTAGTTGTAACTGCTGGTGTGTAGCATACTTGAAATTATTATGCTTGCAGTTTAAACTTCTCATCTGATCTGAACATCCATGTAAATATCTAGAACGGAAACCAGTGATTCAGTTTAATAGTATTCCTATTTCCTACACATAGTTCCTGGCTACAAATGATAAACTGGGTGTAGTGAAAGGTTATTTTTCTATTAAAGAAAAGAATATTCTAGCTCAACAAAGTATAAGAGAGAAAGTATGGTGGGTAATCCTATCACGTTGAAATGAATTTAGCAGGCTTTTATTTGGAGCAGGATTATGAGATCCAGCAACGGGGGCTGTCGACTAATGAGCTTTAATGGTAATTACAAGTGTTATGATATGACAATGCTTATATCATTTGGATGTGTGATTTATGTTGTTTCTGGTTAACCTATATCACTGAAGCTTAAGGGTGAACTCTGTATTACAAGTTGCTCCTGTTAGAAACATTTTGACCTTGTATGCAAATATGAAAGAATGAATTTTGTCGAAAATGTGTGTAATATGAAGTGATTAGATTATATGCCGTGCATGTGATTTGTTTATAGAAATAGGAAATGAAGTTTAGTTCAAGAGACGGTAGAGTACTAGAGTTACAGTTCACAAACAAGTCTAGAAAATCCTTAGGTTCTGAAGCTATCTTGCTGGGTTGCTAGATAGTTAATTTGAAGCAAATGGTTGTGTTTGCCTTCGATTAGCAATGTATTGATGAAGCGATCTTGTTTGGTTGCTAGATAGTTAAGATTTTGTAGCGTGGATGATGAAAGAAAAATGGCAGACACGATTCTCTCACTTGAGAAATTGTGTTTTTCAATGGACTTACTAGTTGGTCTCTGTTTGTGTTTAGAGTGTATGTATGTGTATGAGCTGTAGATTGGGTAGCCAAATTCTGCCTTTTTTGTGGTTGGCATTTTGGTGGTTACGTGGATTAAGAGGTGGTCTCTTGTGCGGATGTCCACATGTGTGGATATTGATATTTTTCTTCAATGCAAACGATACTCTTATTCAATGTAATGATACTTGCTAAACAGGATAAAAAATAAATGATATTTTTCTTCAATGTAAATGATTTTTTTATCTTTCCGTATCATGCCAATGGATATAAAGGAGTTTTTGTGAATTATTTATGGTTATGGTAGGAGCTGGGGTAACACTTGTTTTTCTTTATCGCAGTTGACCTTTTGCATTAGAGTTCAACAATAAATACTCGCGTAAACTTAAATAACTTGTAGTTACAATTTTAGTATGAAGTAACTTGGTAATTTCTTATCGTATTTAGTTATACTCTTGGAAAATGTATGTCCTTTTTACTTCAATTTATATATTTATATGTATGTATGTGTGAAGAAGTTCAAAGAACCCATTTTCAAAATTAGTACTTAAGAACCATTTTCAGTACTTTGATCATGAAGATTTATAGTGAATACATCATTTGATGGATATATCCATCACCTGAGTGTGAATCTAATGAGGAACGAAAATTTGATTTTATTTAGTGTAATAACTTTCTTAGCGAAAACAATGACTATCGTTCGGTGCAATAGTTCTTAGTTTTCACGAAGATAGAGTTTCATTATAACTACACTCACATATGTTTATATATATATATATATATATATATATATATATATGGAAGAGTTCAAATAAAAATTTATTTTTTCGTAAAAACTTAAAAACCAATGCACTTTATTTATGAAGTTAATGCACTTTATGTATAAAGTTACTGCACTAAGAAATATTGATAAATAATGTTATCTTTTATCAGAACTCAAGGGTGAATTAGTTTTATACATACAATGTATTAATTTTATATGTAAAATGCATTAGTTTTAGGTTTTTTATGAAAAAATAAGTTTTTATTATAACTCAATCCTATATATATATATATATATAAATATATATATGGGTTGGATCAAGTGAGAACTCATCTATTTTGAGAACTTGAGAACTATGCACAAACGTATAAAGTCGATGAACAAAATATATACAGTTGTGCACAATAAAAACATTCTAAAAATGTTTCACAACAAAACAATTTTAGAAAGTTTTCGTTGTGCACAACTTTATACCGTTTTGTGCATCGTCTTTACACGTCTTATGCATAGTTTGCAAAAAAGATGTAGTTCTCATTTGATCAATTTTATATATATATATATATATATATATATATATATATATAATTGTGTTCTCGTAGTATCTGGTTTCCAGATAGTATGTAATACCCAATCTAAACCACACATTTTGAACATGTGGTTGCATTACAAGCTGACACGCGATAGCTCCTTCTTTTTTTTTCAATTTTCGCAATGGACAAAATGAGAAGAAAGCAAATCAGTCTTCTCCTCCTCCTATCTTCTTCTTCTTACATTTTTTTTTACAATGACAGCAGCGGCAAAGGCGGCGAAGACGACGGACAGTAGCAATAATACATATGAACAGTAAAAATAACATATTTTAAAAGAAAAAAAATTAAGAGCAAAATTTATAGATTTTGAGAAAAAAATAGAAGATGAATTTGATAGAGGATTGAAGAATCGAGAGATGGTGGTTATGTTAGTTGTTCACGGTGAAATTCACTGATTACTAGGGGAAAGAGACCGTAGAATTGACGGAGAATGATGAATGAGAGATTTATTCTCGAAAAACATAAAACTGTATTTAACAAAACATAAACTGCATGTTGATACGAAACACAAGCATGCATTTAACAAAACACGTTCATGCATTTAATAAAACATGTTCATACATCTTACAAAATATAAAAATGCATTGCTAGCCAACGGATGAGCGGCGGGGTGATCTTGTGAGCACGAGCGCCAAGGTGCGGGCGGCTTGTTGGGCGTTAGCGCACGATTCCAGCCTACATGCATTATTGTGTTCAACTGCATGCATTTTTGTGTTCATTTAAATGTATTGTTCACTTCAACCATATGCATGGTTTATTTTTCGCAATCACATAAAAAATCAAATTACTAATATATCTTTACTGTAGCGAAATCGGCGAAATTAAGTTTAAAAATCCGAAAAAAATCTCCACCGTATGATATATGAAATGAGTGGATGAGATTAAGTATTATATATCATTTTAAGCTCGGGTACTATTTGATCCATCCTCTATATATATATATTAGTGCTCTTGCAATTGTTTGAATTGAGCTGGTATGCTTGATTTAAATTAAAACTGGATCAATGTAGAACTTTTGAGTCGTTATACTTTTTTTTTGTTGGAGTTGGAGATAGGGAATTGGGCGTAACCAAGTTGTTCATCTTTACAAAAGAAAAAGATAATGATACTAATATATAACAAATATACTTAGCTAATTTTACTTTGATTTAGGTTAGAATTGAGTTTCCATATACGTTCATTCAACTTAACATGAGAAAATGGCACATTCTTTAAACATTAACTTACAACTTAAAGCGGATTAGCGGAGTGTTCGAAAATCTTTTAGTAAACGACTTGTACGATTTATCCTGCATGTTGTCGAAATTATTGTGTACTTTCAAATTTAAGATTCCACTTATGTACAACAAAAAAATAATAACATAATTTAATACAACTCTAACATATTCATCACATTTCTTTTCATAAGTTAAAACATTATGGTGTTTCGTTAAATAATTAACAAATCATTTAGATTTTTCATTTTATTATTGGGTCGAATAATCTATTCAAGATCACACTTATTAGATTATTGAAAATACATTAGGTTGAAATATCACATTATTGATGTATTAACATACCTATCTATGTATCTATAGCCGCCCATCTGCAGTAATATTATTATTACATTTGTCGGAAAATTGAAGAAGAGCATGTCGTTGTTGTAAAAAGTGCAATAGAAACACACACGCAACACATATTATATATAGATATATATGTGTGTGTGTGTGTGTGTTTTTCTATTCACATCTATTAATACAAGCAATTAATTTTGCCACATATTGCTATCAATTGGTCAGTTTCCACCAAAATTGATGTACAGTGGCCAATTTGGCAGCTAAAGAAGGCTGCCCAAAGATGTAGTAATTCCAGAGAGGGAATAGCAGCTGAAATCGATAACAAACATCACACGAGGAGGCAAACTTGTTGATAAAAATAACATATTAAAAGTAAATAAACAACAACGTAATAGTTTACATAAAAAAAAAACCCTTCAAAAAACGTAATTGTGTTGCCTTCATCCCTTTATGCAGCCATATAACCTATTGAATTTTGACTGAAAATTACTTTAAGTTGTGTTTACAATCATAGTAAATGAAACAATCTATACTAGGGCAATGTATATGAGCTTGATACGGATAAATTATATTTCTCCGAGTTATAATGGTGAATCACTTTAATCTATAATTTATAAGTAGAAAATAAAAAACAACTTCATAGACTAGGGTTAAATGACTTTGAATTGTTGACCGTGACGAATCATGGTGATGAAATGAAACGATGAAGCTAATGAATAAAATGTTATATAAATAAAATCAAGATGATATAAAAATTTAAAAATTGCATACCTCAAACTCAGTAGTTTTAGTGTGCAAAAAGGAAAGAAAAAATACGTCCATGAGAAATATGCAATGTTTTAAATACAAAAGTAATAAAACGTGATATGCCAAATATATTTAAGATATTGGCCCTATCAAAACTTCGTAATAGTTTAAGTCTGAAATTGGTGTTTAGCTTCCTTTCTACGCCAACTCATCATTTCTTTGCTAGAAATTTCAACAAATCTTACTTTTGAAGAACTTTAATATATGTATCATAATTTTTAAAATAATTGGTAGTTTTGAATTTTTTTATTTTGTTTTGGAAAAGTTCGGGATATAAACTCGAGTTTGAGTTACAATCTTTTGATTTGGTCGCATTATCATATGTACTAAGTACTAACGATGCAGTACAAGACTTGACCAATTGAGATCTTATGGATCGATTATTTGAAGGGAAAAGAATCAAATGCATCTCTAATGTTTAAATTATTATTATTATTATTATTATTATTATTATTATTATTATTATTATTATACTCTCTTAATATATTTTAGATACAATTAAATTCTTAATGTTGTAATTGCAGAAAATTTCTATAAATATCATGTCGATAGATCTTACGTGGCTCGAAATTTCATATTGGACTCCATATCATTATAAAAATATGAAAAAACTTCTCCAAAACGAAGTTGTTTCATTTATTTTTCATGTTAATATAAAGGAAGAAATAGAACGATGTTATTTTGGATGAACTTTTCTAAGTTTTTATTTTATTTTTATATTGACTTGGAGTCCAATATTAAATTTCGACAACCACGTAGACGTTAGGACGTCGAAAATTGATTGATGGGACATTAATATAAATTTTCTGAAATGTTAGGGATCAAAATAATTGTCTCATCCAAACACTCAATAAATAGAAAATGGAAAAATGACGAGAAACCTTAATTGTCCAAGAGAAATAGGGAAAATAAATATCAAAATTTGGCAAAACCCTATTTTTGAGAAAGAGAAATAATAGGTAATGTCAATTCAGATAATAACATAAAGCTAGTCTCCAAGATCAAGTTTATTTTCGTACTCTAATAATAACCAAACAAAAGGACATCAAGCCAAACAGAAAGGAGAATTAGGAGTTCAAGCTCAACATAAACGACATTAGATAATATAACATAGTCTTAAGTTCTAGAAGATTTAAAAGACGAGACAATGGCTAGTCATTCGCCAGGTCAAGTCCAGAGTAGAACCCTAGCCTAAGCTCTGCCCCGTCTGCAACAACCAATCAACCTGAAAAACATTGAAAACATTTTTGGATTGAATATTAATGTAATCAGTGGGCATTGTATTTTATAAACAATTTGTAAAATTTTCGAAACATATTATCCATGCTTAACAGTATGACTTAGAAGGTTTTAAAAATCAAAAGCCACTTCTAAGCATACCAAAACATTCTTTTATTTTGTGCGTATGTTTTACACGTTCTACTATTACTCTTTATGATCCCTGACATCTAGCCATTGTCGGATCCATTTCTCTCATTATTTGACCCCGTAACATAATCCCGTCAGGTCGACCACTGGAACGCTATCCAGCCAAGTCACATACTTGAAACCATGAAAACGTGCTTCATAACACATCCAGCCAAGCACCCTTATAACTCATCTTGCTTTAGTTAGCACCCGATGGTGATCAACCCACCACACTACTAACAACGTGTACACAATTCTCAAACGACGTTTTAAATCAGTTTGATTATGTCTATCGATCTTCAAAGAGCATTAAACAAGTAGAAACGTACATAGAAAACATTTTCAGGGATAGTAAACAGTTCATAAAGCATTTAAGAGTTTATATAATTCAAAATACATTTATGAAAATAAAGTCCACCTCGATAGGCCAAAGCCTGAAGAGTCAAGTATTGTAACTCGTTTTCGAAAAAGCAACACTAATCCCCTGAGTCAACAAGGCCTTTGAGAATTCCGGGTATGCATTTTAGCTGATGTTTGTAAACTTGAAAAATTAATGGATTATAGTGTTGTTTGTTCCTTGAGGACAATTTGGAGTGAAAAACTTGCTGTTAATTTATTTATTTAGAGCACTGAGTAGAGATCTGAAGTGGGAGGAACCTTGGGAAAAATTTGCAGAAAGAAACTGAAATTCATTGTTGTAATTGAGGTTCAGTTGAGCGAATTACATTGTCAAAGAAAAGAAGGAAAAGTTTGGTAACAAAGAGGAGTATTGATTCTGGTTAAGGGAGGTCTCGGATAAAAAATTAAAAAAATTGGAGAAGACGTGGAAGAAACTTAAGCCATGAAATTCTTAATCTACTTTTAGCTTAATTAATATGTCATTAAGAAAATATATGAGTATTAACAATTGGACTTATTTTGTTCAATTTGGCCCAGATAACCAGAACGACAAAAAAAAATATCCAATTAAGGCCTAAACAAAATTAATCCAGCCCAATTCTTATGGAATCTCGAAAGCTCATCTGAATGAAATAAAGGAATGAGCAAAATACAAAATTAGAACTAAGGGTATAATAATAATAATAATAATAATAATAATAATAATAATAATAATAATAATAATAATAATAATAATCATCATCATTTTTTAAAACTTATTTTTCTATATATGATCCAATTTTTTGTTCATGCTATATCCATATATGAAATTCGAACTGTAGCTGCCACCAACAAATTCTTTTGCCTTGCCTCTATATCTATATAGGAGGTTACTTGATCATTGAAGTAGAAATTAGGATTGTATTTAGCCATTTTTTCTCTTTTAACGACTTATGTACGAATTGAATAAAAGTATGTATCGATTTCTACAACTACAAGAAATCAATTAAGCTTAAATGCGTAAGTATATTTGTAGCTTATCCTTGTTTGTGCAACCATGGTGATTTATAGTGGTGAAAATTCAATATCAGTTATTCTATTATTGACAATATCGAATCTAATTAATTGGGATCGGTTAACCAAATAACTGAGATTATTGATTTTAGTTCGATAATCGGTGATCGAGTACAACCAAACACTACCCAATCGGTGATCGAGTAGAACCAATAACCGATAATTAATATTTATTATATATTCTTTATTTTATAAATTAATTTATTAAAAAAAATATTAATTATTAATATAAAATTCTAAATTGTCAAATTGAATCTCTCCAAAATTATCTTCTGTCAGTTTAGGGATTTCACAGGTTGCGCTATTTCCTTCTCCTGTTCTTCCTCAAAATTCCGGCGACCTCGTCACCACCCTTCGTTCCGCCGACGACTTCCCCTATCCACCATTCTCCTCTTAAATTGACGGACATTCAGACAAAAACCTCCATTTTTCTCTCTTGAAAACCGTAGAGTTGCGCTTCACCCGACTGCAACAGCCCCATCGTGGCTCTGCCCGACTGCCTCACCCACGCCAACAACAAGTACGAGCAGAGCCTGTAACGCTCCATTTTTTGCTTGATTTAATTTGTTTTAAACTTTAAATAATTTATATTTGATTTGTGAATAATTTTCATGCTCGATTTTGTGTTGGACTTGAGGGAGTATGTAGTTGCACCCCTAGCTAGAAAATGAACTTCATAATTTATTTTAGGGCCTTCAAATATTACTTTACAAAGATAAAAAAAATATGGGTTAAGTAATAAAATAAGTTTTGGGCTTATATAATTATCAAATTATATTAACAAGTTTTGGACTTATATAATTATCAAATTATATTACTTATCCTCAAATTGAGCTT
Source organism: Salvia rosmarinus (assembly GCA_036937905.1). Taxonomy (NCBI): domain Eukaryota; kingdom Viridiplantae; phylum Streptophyta; class Magnoliopsida; order Lamiales; family Lamiaceae; genus Salvia; species Salvia rosmarinus. Next base: position 17,590,191 of record CM072818.1, read on the forward strand.
TGTAGAACATTAATTTGTTAAGCCCAAGTTCTATTTTTATATTTATCTAAAATTAAGATTTAATTAACAAGAGTTCAAATAAGATCAGAACTTTATTAGGGTTTTATAATATTATACTCCTTCCGTCCACAAAATTCGTGTATTTAATTCCGTTTTGGTCCGTCTACGAAAAATCTTCACTTTCCTTTTTTAGAAACATCAATTTTACATTTTTATCTTAAATATATCTACTTATTTACAAAAAAACCACATATGACCCATCTTTTTACACTCAATATCCATTAATATATTCATTCACTATCCTCATGACACATCTTTTTATACCAACTTACTTTATATTTATTATAATTTATTAAAAGCGCGTCATCAAAATCGATGAATAATTGTGATGGACGGAGGAATATATATATATACACACAACACCACACACACGGCACAGTACACACACCAACACACAAACACATACAAAAAGAGGCTCCAGAGCATCAATCGTGGAAGCAAATAAACTCAAGTCTATCTATTTTTCTTCTTCTTCTGGTTAATCAAATTGCAAATTTCATTCATTTATTAAGTATTTAATGCTCTGGTACATTTTAGTTTCCAAGAATTTGTGTTGTGGCATTAATGGTTTGCATATTTGTTGCAGCTTTTATTTTTCATTTTTATCTTCTTCAGCAACTAAAGAAAAACATACACATTTACACACACACACGAAATAGGGAATGGAATTTTTTTCAACTACAAAATCTGGAAATTAGGAAACATTTATAAGTAAATTCTTTTGTCCTTATTGTTGTTGACTTATTCAATTAAGAGGTGGAGTTTTATTTTGGGTGTAATTCTTTTATTTATGATTAATTAAACATTACTTAGAGAAGATGCATTATTGGATTTGGACTTACGATAAATTCTTAAATCTTATTAATGGTTATATTTGAAGCTAAAAATTTAAAATGTTACACTAGTTTTGGACAGTACATAAGTTGGGTATGAATATGTATTTCTTTATATTTAAAGGGGATACTTCCATTATTAGTGTATTAATTAGCTTGACATTAAAAGTATAATATCATTAGAAACAACTTTTGCTAATTAACCAATTTCTTTTATTAAGTTATACTTTTACTAGATTTATGATGTAGAGAATCCAATGGTTTTCGAGCTTTGAAAAACAGACCCTAAAATTCTTATCAAATATTGTTATATAGAAATTTTCTTTCTTATTTGTTTAGGCCTTTATAAAAATTATATTTATTGTACTAGAAGCGGCACAACTAGGATCATCGTCCCAAAATTTGAGTTGGTTTGTTGTGCTCGACAAAATAAGGTAGGTGAAATCTTCTTTAACTTGTAAATATGTGATTTGGAATAAACATATTTATTGTGAAAGTGAAATTAGTTTGAGAAATATTCTTTTATGTCCAACGTGTATATCGTGGTTGTGATACGATATTTATTGCATGCGGTGAGTATGCAAGTGGAAAGTCGTGACGATGAGTCATTGGCCATGTATATATCCCATGCCCAGAAGGTAGGATTTTTAAGCTGGTGAGGCTGAGCTTTGACGGTGAGTCATTGACTACGTATATATCATATGCCGGTGAGGTTGAGCCTTGACGGTGAGTCATTGAATACATGTATATCCTATGCCAATGAGACGAGATTTCTATGCCGGTGAGGCTAGATATGATTGCATGCAGTGAGTATGAAAGTGGACATTGCCGGTGAGGCTGAATATGATTGACTATTACTTTCCTACGATGTATACATGTTTGGACAAAAATAATGATATTCCTTGTTTCCCCACCATTGAGTACGTTTTTGTGCTCACCCTCTTTTATCTAAAATATTTTCAGATCAGTGATCGTGGAGCGGCGTGGCGTTGTGGGTGTGCCTAGTGGTGTTATGTCGTTTTTTGTTCCTTCTAAGACTTGTGCTATTTTGTTTAATTTTTTTTCTTTATTATCGTTGTTGGATCTGGGTTATTAGGACTCCAATTTATCTCATGCTATTAGATCTTGCGTAATTTACTTTAGATCATTGGTTGGCGTCAATTTTGTAGTGTAAAGTTTAGACTTGAGTTTGTTGAACTTATTATTTGACAAATTTTATTTGAGAGATTTTATATATGTTATTTAAATATTTTATTCAATTTTTAAAAAAATCACTCTGAAATATTTCCACTTTAGCAATTTAAGAAAAATATAGTATTTTTAAATTATCAATTTAGGCTGTTACAGAGCCCATCTCCCACTCACCCCTCCGACTCACCACTGAATCGTCATTCGAACAACACGACTCAGTAGATTTGGTAAGAAAAGGTTGTGGTATTGTGTATAAAATTGTTGTGCGAAATATTTGTATAAATTCAGAGAAAAGTGAAAAGTGAAAAGTGAATTTGTATAAGGTTGCGGATTTGTACGAATTCAGAAAAGTAAAATATTTTGATTGCTTTGTATGAATTCAGAGGAAAAATGGATGATTTGTCCACAATATTATAGCTGTAAAATTGTTTAACAATTGTTTCTTTGTTAAAGTGAATGAAAATAAAAAATAAAAAATAAAAATCGATTATTTGGATAATCGAAAGACTAATCACTATAATTGATTGGTTTTTCAGTTATCCAAATAACCGATTGGTTTGGTATTTTATATGCATTCAGATAACTTTTCGATATCGATTAATCGATTTTTTAGTATGAATTAACCGATACTGAATCGAACCAATTCACATCCCTAGTAATTTAACCATCATCAGGGTCAAAGAATTCATCTAACAAAGCCAATGACGACATCATAACGCTTGCTAAAAGATCTAAGTAAATGAATCGAACGTGCATAGCGGTTTTGAGATAATATTGTAATATTCTAAGGAGGTGTTTACTTTGCATGATTAGGTTGGATAGATAAAATTAATCCAAACTAATCAAGTGTTTACTTTTAAGGATTAATATTTGAGGATATCCCAAAGTCCGAGATTATTTTAATCATTTGAATTATTCTTCATTAATATTAATCCAACTAATGTAGGTAGGATTGAAATAATTCTCCAAATAAAGGGATAATTATTTATCCAAATCTTAATCCTTTGTAGTAAACAAATGATTGATAGATAAAAATTATATTATCACATATTTAATCCATCAAATAGTCAATCCTTCAAAATGCTAATCATGCAAAGTAAACACTAACTAAGTTAATTATAACTATCACATTAATGTCGATGTATAAAAGAACATTAACAAAAAACCATGTATACATTAAAATATAATATTTTGGGTAGAAAAGCAATCATGGCTACCTATTTTGTCAATATCCACATACTAGATTGATTTATTGTTAATAGAATAAAGATTAGTTTATGTTGGGTTCCAGAACGAAGCATCATGTATATGGGAAAGGGGAATATATCTGACGAAAAAGTGATTGAGTTAGCTTAGTTGATCCTGCTGAAGATAAATGCTATCAACCAGTATGATCACTTGTCAAACCTCAAGATGTGTACGGAATGTAGAGGTACAAACAGACAATCTCATTCTAATGATTCTGAGAAAAACTTAGACAACACAAGACATAAAAATCGATATGAGTGCAATTGTTTGCTTGTGTGAAACATCATATTGAGTTTGAGTTCAGTTGAATGCTGTGTTCAGATTATGCAAAGCAAAATAAACAACAAAACAGTAAATGACATAAGGATTTAATATGTTTTGGAAAAACCCAACCTACATCGACGAACATAATAAACATGATAAGCAAATGAATTCTAGGTCATATTAGAATTCCTTGTTAGACTTCCAAAGAAAGTGACTTCAGATCCCACCTCCTATAGATCATTCGTCCATGGGCTAACAGTTGAGACTTCTAAAACAACTACTTTTGCCTAATTCACCTTGGGATTACTTATAGTCTTTGCCTTCAGTCAGCTACACCTTTTTTCTTACTAACAAGAATTCATTGTAATTTCACCACAACTAGGTTTGGTTAGACATTTCTAACTATGGTTGATTGTGCTTTTACATTGAAGAACAAAGGTAAAAATAGGCAACATACATTTAAGCTCTATTATATATTTTACAAGGTATGAACATCTTAGATATGAAATACTAGATCTATGTAGTTTCACCATAGACGAAGAGCTGAAACCATTAACTTTGGAAGAATATAGTTTTATCTAAGTTTCGTCGGAATTGGAACCAGAGTTTTGAAGCACAAAGAATCAAAATATCAGTAGAGAGATTTCCTCTTTATTTCTCCTTATCTTGCCTCTCTCTCTTTTTCCAACTGGGTAAGCCCTCATATTTATAGAAGTCTAGATTCCAAACTAGTCGTTGAACAAAAATAAAGAATATATGGTCTTTTATTTCTAAATGATCTATCTTGGATGTTTAATTTATCATACATTGATTATATATCTAACATGCTCCCATATGATTAATTGCACAATGTTGATTTTTTTCGTGTTTAACTGTGAATTTATGGTACAACTGATTAATTGCAAGCTCCAGTTTTGATCTTATGGACTGTGTCTCGATTGTCTGATCTTCAATATTGAGTGAGAGTATGCTATGAAGATCACCAAATTTTCTCTCCCCTATGAGATTTTTGAAAATCACTATAGTATTATGAAACTATTAGTTTTCTCATCTCTAGTATTTATAATGCTCTCTAAACCCTAATCAGATTAGGATTCTAGCATATCTAACAAATATAATAATTATCTTTTGATATCAGAATTATCTAAAGACTATGAGATGTATTAAATAAACAATACAATTAACAAAGTCCAGTCCAACTAAAACTCTATAGGAGGGGGCGAAAAATTCATGGTAAAATGCCTTGATGGTCCAGTTCAAGAATCAAATACAAAGAATAAAGATGAGTCTCAAATAAATTAATTTCTCGTTTAACATAAAACATAAATTAATTCATAAACAATAATTCATTTCACTAGAGAATGTATCCTAACTTACCTATTTATTAGCGAAGTTGATTCGAGTTTGTATTTAGGCTTAGGAATCCTGTTATTTAAGATCTCGAACATTCTAATTATTTATAACACTCTTACTGCTTAAAATAATTAACCTCTCAATTAATTCCTTAGATATTATCACTAAATATTATTATTGTATCTGAGCTAACTCAACTTGTAGGATTTAATACGATAAACCTTTTGAACTTCTTAAGAGATGTCATCATCCTAAACGGACATGGTTACTCGATACAAATAATCAGCATGACATACAAGCACCGTCACCACCCAATATGTGAAGAATATTGAGTTATCTAACATAACCCTCACACATAGTAAGCCAAAGTGATACTCAACAACTCTTACTCATCAGATTATTTATCGAGCTTCAGATTAATATTAAGTCATTGAGTTCTAGGTTCTTCACGATGGTCAAATAGAAGAACACGTCCCATTGTGATCCATCAATATGTTAAGACGTACCAATATATACAAGCAACCAAACAAGCTACATCTTATCTATACTAAAACTTATACCAACAACTCGTCCTCAAATTGTCTCTATTGTGATATAAGTTTATATCTCAATAAGCTTAACCAATTAACAGACATCTATGATCTTCTACATATTGTATGATTTAACTTTTGTATAAAATAAAAGAACATCTGCAATCATAAAAAAATCAGATAGGATATTAGGATAACAGTAAGTGAAAAATTATATACAAGCTCAACTAATCTGCTTTCAATATAACAAATCTAAGAAAAGAAGTCATTTGAAATTCAAACTGTATCTGACATATACGACTCTTGGACTCATCGTCTTGTAATTTGTCGCTTTGTGAGTCAAATAGAAATAAAGAGCAACTATTAGCGGTCTTTAACGAAGTCCATATTTATCCTCACCGATTTCGCCGACGACTTCCGACTTGATCTTTAGCACTCGATCACGACAAAGCGTGGTGACTCTAAATCTTCTCATTTCACACATTTGGGTCTATCGTCCTTCAGATTTTGATAGCTTTCCGTCATCGATTCGGTCTCGATGAGTCATATGATCATCGGATGCTCTAATTTCATCGACTTCTTGAGTCCTTTCGCTATACTTAGCTTTTTTGACTTCCTTCAGACTGATATCTTCCACTTAACTTCTAATGTTCTTTAGATCTTACATTGAGCTTGTTGTCAGTTGTCTCTGACTTCGTCAACTAGATTTTTCTTCTTCAGAGCTTGAGGCACGCCTAGGGATGATAATGGACCGTATCTGGATCGGATCTTGTTTGGTTCAGATTCAGATCTAATTTTTTTTTCTTGGGTCCAGATTCGGTCCAGATCCATTGGGTCCAAAAAAATTAGATTCAAATCCAAATCCATAAGATCCGCAAGGTCCAGGGTCTAGACCCGGATCCACTTAATCTTCTAAAATAAATCATAAATCAACTATAATTCATAGTAACACCATAATAATAATCTAAATATATAATCACACTATAATAATTATTTAGAATTTCTACAATCATCACTATACAAGAATATGTTAGTTACAATTTTATTTTTGTTTTCAAAACATCAAATGATATTGCAACAGAAATAGAAATAGCACACATATCTTAGCAAATAGACCACTCATATCTAATTCATATACAATTTTTTTTTTTTCAAATTCAAGTTATAATTTTCTAATGTTATTTATCTACCATTCAATTCAATAACCTAGTTTATTCAATTTCGACTAGAAAGAAAAATAAAATAATATATTTATAAATAATAAAATTATATATATATATAGATACATGGGTCGGATATGGACAAGATTTGAATTTTAGAAATCAAGATCTAGATCCGAATTTTAATGGAATGATCCGAATCCGATCCAGATCTGTCGAATCATATTTTTTGAAGATCCAGATCCTGAAAAATGGATCTAGATCTTTGAATCTGGGCCGGGTCCAGGATCTATTGTCATCTCTAGACGTGTCCTCTGATGAGTCAACTGAGCTTCATCTGAGTTGGTTGTTCCATGAACGACAGCTTCGGTTCATTTTCAGACTAGACATGTTTAAACAAAAATTCAGCTTCCTAACAATTGGGCCGAATACAGATAAAACATTAATGACTATCATCAGGTGAATAAGAATTTGAATATTTTTTGAGTTGGTTTTAAAATTTAATCAAAATATTATTTCGCCTACAAATTCCCAACTTACACATGCATATCTATGTATAGGTCTTCCTAACATCATATACTAAGATTATACTCAAGTGGTTATTAACCCACATGTCGGATGATTACCATTTCTCACGGATGATGAACACATGTCAAATAATATTATATTTCGCTAAGAAATATCCTCAATAGTTTTGTACATACATATGATATTGAGATTGTCTCCTATACATTGATCCGTACATATGGATTTTGATATTTTTTTTAGTATAAATGATAAAAAATTTTAATATAAATGATACTTTTTAAATTATAGGATAAAAAATGATATTTTTCTTTAATGTAAATGATACATTCCTTAATAAGAAATGACATTTTTATCTGTCTGTACGGTGAATACAAATACACAGGAGTTTTTGTGTATAATATTATATTTGTATCACTTTTGTTGACAAGGAACATTCATCTTCGTGAATGTAATCGAATTTCATGTGCGCAAATACACAATCCAATTAAACTAATCCAAGTCCATTAGCTATCTACCTCTAATGGTGGGTGCAGAAGTGAAATAGTGCTAACGACCTAAGAAAGCAACTTGCATTGGTAAGAAAAGCATCGACAATCTTTTGTCGGTCAGCGCTTTAAGAAACATTAAATCTTGAGTGGTAATTGGTAATTAGCATCATAGAGTTGAATTGGCGATCCATTTTCTACATTGCATTATTCATTTTTTTAATTGTTATTATGTCAATTTTCTTTGTTCCGCTTTGCTTGTAACGACTTGATTTTGATGCACTAATTCTATATTGTGTGTTTCAAGTTTCATGCAAAGTCGGCAACAAACATACCAACTCGGGCGCACATTTTCCTCATCTTGTTCAACCATCTAAATCTTACCAATTTTAATTTTCTTTCGTTCAAAGTGTCTAACGGTTTCTAATTCATTACATAAATATGTATAATACCTCGGTTCTTTATTATTATTATTATTATTTTATTTTTTATTATTAGTTTTTTCTTAATCTCATATTATGTTTTACACCAAATATGAGTTACAGATAGTTACATTCTTCCATTTTCTAGAACTAGAACAAGCAGAAAAAAAAATGTAAGAAAGAAGGGAAAAAAAGACCGTCATGAGAAAAAATAATTTTGAAGCACCAAATGGTACCCTCTTGGCCCCATCAGCGGTATGTTATTATAAAAATCTTTGTTATCGTACAAACGTGAAAACAATGCATTCTCCATGAAAATTACTGCACTAAACAAAAAGATTTGAATTTTTGTTCCTCATGGTATTCGAACCCGAATGGTGCATAATGCACTCATCTAGCAAAATGATGCATCACCGTATATCTTCGTGATCTAATGGCTGAAAATGGTTCTCACGTTCTCATTTTAAATAAGATTTTTATTTGAATATACTCATATATATATATATAGTGAGGTTCAAATAAGAACCAATTTTAACGTGAGAATTAAGAACCATAGAAATTCTTCTGAACAAAATGAATTTGCTATGAAAGTTAATGAATCTGTTTGGGAAAGTTCTTGAATCCAAAATTGAATTTTCACCGGGGTTCGAATCCCATGAGGCGAAAATTCTATTTTTTGGATTCGATAACTTTCCAGTGGATTCATCAAGTTTCACACTGACTTAATCATTTTTTGGTTCTCACAATAAAAATAGTTTTTACGTTAACCCTCCCCTGTATGTGTATAAAGATGAGTTAGTGTAAAAAAAATTTGTTATCCTAAAAACATGAGAATAATACATTCTCCATGAAAGTTATTGAAAAAAAAAAATCGCTTCTCGTGGGATTCGAACCAAGATATTGTGCAATGTACTCATTAGGGGTGAGCATTCGGATTTCGATTCTGATTTTTGCCTAATCCGAACCGATCTGAAAATCTGAATTTTGAGAGAGAAAATCCGCTCCTAACCGAATCCGTAAATCTGAATTTTTTATAAAAAAATCCGAACCGAACCGATAATATGAAACCAATTTTTGTTAATTCTTATATATATTTATATTAAATTAAAAAATATTTAAATAAAATATTATTTTTATATAAAAATTATATATAATTCGAATTTTTGGATTTTTTCGGATTAAAAAAATCCAATCCAATTCGATCCGGAAAATCAAAATTTTGAAAAATTTCGATCCGATCCGAAAATCGAAAATCCGAACCGAATTTTAAATTCGATTTGGTTGGATTGGATATTCAATTTTCAGATTTTTTGCTCACCCCTAGTACTCATCCAGCAAAGTGATGCATCACCATATATTTCGCGATCTAATGGCTGAAAATAATTCTCACGTTCTCACTTTAAATAAGGTTTTTATTTGAATCCCCCCCCCACACACACATACACATATATATATATATATATATATGAATTGAATCAAATACAAACCAATTGATGGAGTCTGAGGTTCGTTGGTTCAAGATTTATCCAAGAAGCCCATTGGAGATGACGGTCCAACCAGCCCACTAGCGGTCAATTTAATTATAACGAATGGACTTTATTTTTGAAGACTTTTAGTATCTTATTTTGGGCATATGCGGACCACGTTTTTTATAAGTATTTTCGCAACCCATGTAGATCTTAGATTATCTAATTTCCTAGTTTATTTAGGTATCTTCTTTTAATTTGTTTCATTCTAGGATTATAGTCCCTCTTTGATAAGGAGTCCTTCTTTGATAAAGATTAGAGTCCATTTTCAGCCTATATAAAGACTTGTAGGGGGGGGGGGGATGAAAATTCAGCTTTTGATTTTCAATATATGTAAGTATTATTCTCTCTTCAATAACTCTTCGAATTTCTTGAGATTTGTCAAGTAATTTAATTATCGATGTATCAACGAGACATCCATCCATTGTTTGTGTGTCATTCATCGACAACGAATTGCTAAATCAATACCATGTTGGGGTATAGGGAGTTAATCTATCCTATATCATTCCTTGGATTAGATTTAAAGGTTTTGAGATTTTCCATCGTGTCAAGAGAAGCCTTTCGTTCGCGTGTCGACGAACATGGACCGTCTGGGTTCGTATCACCAATCTTAAAGCATAAAATATGAATCATTTTCAGCCATTGATTCGTGAAAATCTACAGTGTATTCATCACCTTACTTGATGAATTCAAACACATGGCTTCGAATCCCATGATTGACGAATTTTATTTTTTGAATTTAGACACTTTTACACCGAATTTAGACACTTTTCACGACGAATTCAGATGATTTCATGAATTCATAGTTTATGCGTTAATGAGAGTTTTACAATAATCACTCCCATATAGGAATTGAATCAAATACAAACCAACATCTCTCTATATATAGAGAGGTTGGTTATGGAGAAACTACCTCTTAGATAAGAACTTAGAATCAACAATCACCGTCGATTGAAAAGATCGAGCGATTCATAATTATTTAATGATAAAATAGTCAAATCCTAAATTTTTACTATTTAGATCTTTTACATTTTATTCTCCATAGTTCTTGTAATCCATATTGTTGTTCATGTAATCGTAGTTCTTATACATACTATCACACATTCTAATTCATTGTTATGTTAGATAGATTTAACTTAATAAATCTAATATATAATAATAAAAGTATGTGTACCTTGTGATAATAATTGAGTGATTATCGCGAACGAAAAATCAGAATATCGCATTTTATAGACGGATGACGTATAAATCAAAATATCTGCAAAACAGAGCCTAAGAGTGATATCCGAGTAGACACTCCGACGCTCAAGTCAGTAATGTATTGTGCTTAAGGCTTATTGAATGCTTAAGATTGCGTACATGATACCTTCAAAACATAGGTATTTATAGATGTAGAAATAGTTTTAGTCAAACTCATTCCTAATCCTTTTGAAAATAGAAAATAGGCAGATCTTCCAAGATCTGTACCGAGCTTCTCGCACCAGGTCTCTTTTTAAGAAGAGACTGATCTCTTCAGGAGACATAGCTCATTTTATTATCCGTATTAATCATATACGTTGTCGTTTCACTGCTAGAGATATGGACATGCAGCTTATGCATATAGAATTTTTGGCCCAACCTCAGGAGCTAATTGCTTGTAGTAATCTTGCGACTTGACACTTTCATATTAAATATGGTATACGTGTTTAAACCACATATACTTATCTAGTGATGAGTCATATAACATTTTATTCCTTATCAATTGCTCTCTCAAATTCTAAGAAATCTTATCTACTGAGAGTTATCTGTTGGAGTTGATTTAGAGGGTGTTTGGCTAAGCTTATAAGCTCTTCAAAACAGTTTATAAGATGTTTAGGAGCTTATAAGCTCATGCAAGATGTTTGGCAAAATAAGCTCATAAACAGTTTATAAGCTGTTAAAATAAGCTCCAACAGCTTATAAGCTCTCTTAAAAATAAGTAGTTCAATCCCAATTTATTTTTTCATAATCTTGCAAGTAACAGTGAATTTACCAAAATAACCTTACTATGATTCGTTATAATCTACATATATACTATCGACTTCACCTCTCGTCAATTTTCTCGCTCTAACTATGATTTTCTCTCTCTAACTCACGATTCTTTCTCTAGCTTATAAGCTATATTATCCAAACACTTTGACAACTTATAAGCTCTTGAAACATTATGTCTTATAAGCTCTTGAAACATCATGTCTTATAAGCTCTTGAAACATCTTATAAGCTCTTAGAGCTTATAAGCTATTTAAAATAAGCTTAGCCAAACACCCTCCTATTCTTCTTCAAAAATCCAACCACAATCAAATCTACTCTAGAAAGACCATGATAGAGCTCAGATCTGAAGCAATTTGATAACCAGATCTTAGACACCTAAATCTTGTTGATCTTCTCATAGCCAGATTTCTTATGGTCAGATCTCTCATAGTCAGGTCTCTCATGGCCAGATCTCTCTTAACTATATCTCTTATATCCAGATTTCTCATAGATTAAAATTATTACAAAATCAATTTATCAAGTTAAAATCGTATATTTTTCATATATATATATATATATATATATAACATTGTCAACATGAGTAATAATTATTGATGAAAGGAACGAGGAAAAACGAAACATAAAAGTTGGACATACTTTTCACATCGGACAGGCTACCTACTTGATTCGATTTTAATACTATCTAACTTGTCGTTATTGGCTTCTTTTAACTAAACCGTTCGTGGTTGTAATGGAGACTTGATAAAAAAAAACTAGATATTAAGCTCACCTAATCAAGAAAAATTAGACTTTGTCCATGTACTAATGTCGATTATAGCTCACCGTCATCTATCTGGAATTTTAGTCAATATTTTATCACTTCTCAGCTCTCACTTATTCACAAAAATACACGATCAGAACATACTTGCATCCCCTCGTCCACCCACACCATAACACTACATATTTAGCATAAGGGTTGGATTTTAATATTATTCTACTTATTTTGTCGTTCAAATCAATATTAACATAAAATCTGCATTAGCATGAACAGATATTAAGAATGAACAAAATCAAATCCAAATCGAATAACTGAATTAAACCGCCCAACTTATATGTTCAGTTATACTTTAGCCTTTTCGATTTTGGTGTAAGTTAATATTTTTGAATTTATTTGATTCGGTTCTATTTCTAGTTAGAAAACTTTCGTTGCAACCAAACCAGCACATGTTTTAATATCAAGTATTTTTTTGTTCTGAGAATCTTAAATTTTGATCACTTCTCGTCGTTCCCCTCCCCCTAAATCCCAATTCCCACTCACATACAATTACTCTCTTTAAAATGTCCCATTAGTATTTTTTTATTTTTAATAAGTGTAATAATTTACAACTTAAGAGTGAAATTATAATATATTTTCTATTTACTCATATTAATACTCTTGTAATTTGATAATTTATTGTATGAATGTATTTGTAATAATAATAATAATAAGGTTACACAAATAAATATTTGTCTTCTTAGTATATATAATTTGACGGCTGGGGACACTTATAAAGAGATGGATGAAGTATACTTATTTTACTTATTGTGTTTTTTGGACTAATTTTGACATTAGACTTTGATTAAAAAAATTAACATACACTATAAAACTTAAATCAATCGGAAACCAAAATGAGACCAAAATTTAAAGACCGGAAAAATTTAATTTGAGAAAAAAAAAATGGTTACACAGTTGACCATTAAAAAATAATTAGATTGTTCCAAATTTATTTCCGGCTTGATTTTCTAATTGAACCAACCGATGCTCACCCTACTTGTCAAAAATGCTTACATTTAGGTGTTGGGTAACATCCTTTTTAACACAAACGTAAACACACTCGACACAGAAGAGTTAGTTCTCCGATTAAATAATTTAGATTTACTGCCTCTGAGATATGATCGGATTATTAAATGAACCCTGTGAAATGTGGAGATACCTGTCCTTGAATTTTTCTTTAAATCACAAAAGAAAACTCCAAAGCATTTTGAAAAATGAAGACGATTGGTTTAACAAATTATTTACAAAATGTGTATTAAAATTACCATCATAGCCTTGAGGTTGGGGAAATCAACGACTAATTTTGTCATCTGTTCACACTTTTGAGTGAGCAACTAAACCTCCTATTTGTCAAAGTGCCTGTTGTGATTTGTGCAAACTTTCAAGTTTTATCCAATTGGTATGTTTTTTTTAGCAATTTGTCATAAATTTAATAACAATGACTAGTATTTCAACACTACCTTCTTATGACAAGTGATAACTAGAAGTGAACATACAACTATTTACATCCTGTTTATAGTTTGTGGTATATAATTCTGTTTTTGTACAAATTATACTTATACAAATTTTAATCTAAGAAGTGATATGTCTTAGCAATTATATTTTATAAGCATTTTCTAATGCAATTGAGTTTCGCAAGAGGGAAAATGGCAAGTCATTGTTCTCTCTTTAACTTATTTATTTATTTGTTTGTTTGTTTTGTGTGTGTGTGTGTGTTTTGATCTTGTTGCTGTTATTTTTTTTGTCAATAACGAATCATTTTGGGACCATGTTAAATGCTACAGCTCATGCAATGATCGGTCACTCATACTCAAGACAACTAATTATGAAATTTGAGATTACTCTTTGTTTTATCAGTTAAATTGATATATAAGAAAACATAATTAATACCACTCCACGTTTACTTAGTAGTAATTTTCACGTATAGCGACATAATATTTTAATATCAGTATTTTCCCTTTTTTCTTGTAGTATAACATACATATAAGTTAAACAAGATCTAACTTGGAGGAAAGAAAGAAGTTGATTAGAAAGTAATGATTTTGGGTATCTACTCCAACCCTTCAACAATACACAAATCTTGTAATTTTGTGTGGTTTAGTCATCCAATAATTTCAATGGTAAATTAGCTTCATCCAACTTTTTCCAGACGTAGATAAGCTAACATAAGATTGGTCCTGGTTGACTTCGTAGCTCTCACAAAGAGTGCTGGTTCAAGACGTCAAATTACGACAAGTTGTCCTAAAATAAAACAAATTTTCACCTCGTGTTTTATTATATCAATGCATTCTACTACATCTATCATATATACTAAGAACATGCACAAATTAGATTTTTTTTTATTAAAAAATCACTCAAAGTAGACATCTTGAGCTGTATATATGTGTGATGCATTCATGTTGTGTCAAAAAGGACTTCCAATTTTCGGGTGGGAAAAATGGACATAAGCAACATATGAAATATCATTACACACACGAGGAAGATTCCAAATTACCAATCAGACAGTTTTTTCAAAGAAATGTGAAAATGGTATTAATAATTAATTAACCTCCTACCTCAAGAGCAAGACTTGTAAATCAAGCATAAATGAAAATTTCTTGATTCTGATCAACTAGTGGGTGCAACAACTGCACAAAGTTGAACTACGTATAGCCCCTAAACTGACTATCTAAACCTAATCTGTCTACCTCAGAACCACCCTCTCTCTCCTATTCTTGTGTGTATATAAGCAATTCCACTCTCTCACAACCCAAATATTCATTCTAACCTTCTCTTCAACTATCTATCGACCATTCCATTGCCAACTAAACCTAAACACCAAGTGAAGAAGATGGAAGCAATCAGAAACAGCATTAACTCCCTCTGCTCAATTTTCATCTTATTGGCTTTCTTGCTTCTCTCCACCGGCACAGTGCCAATAACAAATGCTAAAGTCCACTCCCATGATTTTGTCGTATGTTTCGGGCTCTCCTAACTCCTATGTTATCTTCTACATTTGCTCCATAAGGTTTATGTAGTTGATTATTTTTGTGAAACAGGTGCAAGCAACCCCAGTGAAGAGGCTGTGCAAGACCCGCAGCACTATCACTGTCAATGGAATGTACCCGGGACCTACGCTGGAAGTGAACAACGGCGATACTCTAGTGGTTAATGTTGTCAACAGAGCTCAGTACAACGTTACTATTCACTGGTAATTTCTAAAATATGCATGCATGCATGCAAAATGCAAGCATTGTATATATATCTATCATCACATAGACTAATTTAAGAAGTGTAATGAACTCCTCTAATAATCCAACTCGTTTTATATTCCTTGCAGGCATGGTGTCAGGCAGATTAGGACTGGATGGGCGATGGACCTGAATTTGTTACTCAATGCCCTATAAGACCAGGAGGGAGTTACACTTACCGATTCACCATCCAAGGACAAGAAGGTACACTTTGGTGGCACGCACACAGTTCATGGCTCAGAGCCACAGTCTATGGAGCTTTGATCATTCACCCGAAAGAAGGAGACTCGTATCCCTTCCAGAAGCCAAAGCGTGAAACTGCCCTTCTTCTTGGTAACTACTGGTCCTTCATCTACTGAAGTGCACTTCAATTAGCAATAACAGAAACCAGTGTCTTTTGAAACAATGATTATATATGTGTGTGAATACTGCTCAAATACCTCAGATGGTCACTGATGTCAATGTTGGTCAGGTGAATGGTGGAATGCTGATCCGATCGCTGTTGTGAGACAAGCCACAAGAACAGGAGCTGCTCCTAACATTTCCGATGCTTACACAATCAACGGCCAGCCCGGAGACCTTTACAATTGCTCCAGCAAAGGTTGGTTTACAAATCTTGCCACTATTTCTGATGCCTTGGAATTGCAACAATTAATTAGTCTGAGTCATAGCTAATACAAACCTTCAATTGAAATTGGTTTACATGAGATGATAAAACTCCTAAAATTTCAAAAAAATCAATAGCAAATCAACAATAGAAAATATTTCAACAAACTTAAGACAAAATTTGACCTGGGGATATGACACCATTTGCTCCATCTGATACAGATACACTAATAGTTCCAGTGGACTCTGGTGAGACAAACCTTCTCAGAGTTGTCAATTCTGCACTCAATCAGCAACTCTTCTTCAAAGTCGCCAATCACAAGCTTACGGTGGTTGGAGCTGATGCATCTTACGTTAAGCCCTTCACGACCTCAGTCCTCATGCTCGGGCCAGGCCAGACCACTGATGTCCTAATCACCGCCGACCAGCCACCTGCAAGATACTACATCGCAGCAGAAGCCTACGCTAGTGCTCAAGGCGCCCCATTTGATAATACCACAACCACAGCCATCCTCGAATACAAATCCGCCCCCTGTCCAGCTAAAGGTGCCACAATCAAGCCAGTCATGCCAACGATGCCAGCTTTCAACGACACTGCTACCGCCACTGCCTTCACAACCAGCTTCAGAAGCCCGAGACAAGTTCAAGTGCCCACTAAGATTGATCATAATCTCTTCTTTACTGTTGGACTAGGGCTCAACAACTGTCCCCCTGGTGCCAGTAGTAGTACCTGTCAGGGTCCAAATGGTACTCGATTTACTGCCAGCATGAACAACGTATCATTCGTGCTTCCATCCAGTTTCTCCTTGCTTCAAGCGCATCAACAACGGATACCTGGTGTCTTCACCACAGATTTTCCAGCAAGCCCTCCCGTAACATTTGATTACACCGGGAATGTCAGCCGGTCCCTGTGGCAACCTGTTCGTGGGACTAAGCTCTACAAGATGAAATACGGAAACAGTGCAGTTGGTTCTGCAGGAACAAGCATCTTCACTGCTGAGAACCACCGATTCATCTTCATGGCTACGATTTTTACATAATCGCTGAAGGGTTTGGAAATTTCAATCCAAGCACAGATACAGGAAAATTCAATCTCGTAGACCCTCCTCTGCGCAATACAGCAAGTGTTCCAGTCGGCGGATGGTCAGTGATCAGATTCGTAGCAGATAATCCAGGTTCGTTTTGAGACACAAGTAACATTCTAACACATATTTGTTGCACTCAGAGACTAAATTATTAAATTAAACTGCAAACAGGGGTATGGCTGCTGCACTGTCACTTGGATGTTCACATCGGCTGGGGTCTAGCAACAGCTTTCCTAGTCGAAAACGGCATCGGCGAACTGGAGACACTAGAGGTGCCTCCAGCAGATCTTCCACTTTGTTAGTTAAACTGCACTAATTGCTGCAGAAAAATTCTCTTGTGTCCTGCAAGAAGGGCAACCAACCAATATTTTTCAAGCCACAGCATATGAGTTGCATTGTTGTTTGTTTTCCCCCACATTTGGGGCTAGCTTCTATTTTTCCTTTCAATTTAATTAGTTATTATATGAGTGGGTTTTGCGCTAGAAATGTATCACCTACAACATACAATCCCCTCATGTTCTTAGCTAATATATACTTGTACCGTTTTTCATTGTCTTTCAAAAATATGTTCTTTTTTTCCCGAAATTCAAATAATTATGTGCCCATCTAATATGTCCATTCATTATGTTAAAGATTTCTTGTTGCATCTTCACGTATCCATTAAAATTCTGGAAATTGAGTTACGAGCTCAGAATCATTCACACAACCGGAGCAATAACATTTGCGAAAACGCATATCAATTAGATGACGAAATGAAATAAGTTGTAAAATCGCTCCATTAAGCACCTCCCATTTTCTTTCACTCGAAGCTACGGCAACCCGAAATTAGCTCAGAAAGTGGGGGAAAAATCAAAACAAGAAACATCAGCTAAATCAATTGCTACTGAGTCAACAGTGGCACACCACAACACCAGTATTGGCTCGAACAAGTAAAACACTTCGAGAAAATTCGAGAATCATCTCCCGCCTTTGTTGAAACATGAAAAAATCTTCCCAGAAAAGTAAATACAATAAATTGCCAGTCAATAATCAGGATACGTCGTACCTTTTGTTCATACTGATTATTGGAGAGCGAAATTGAGCTGTTTCATTCATTATTGAGTATGAGTGAATAGGTTATGAATTTCTGAATTTTGTGTTATTTGGGGAAAATCAACATGGGCTTTTTAGTCCAGATATAAATAACACTTACCCCAATAATATACGATTCATTAAATAAATTAATTTCTTACGACTATTGCATTTGTTTTAGGCCTAATTTGCGCGGAATGATCCCTGGTTGGATTTGATGGTTGTTGGACGTTAGTCATTTTTTCAAAATTGTCAATTTAGTTATACTTTTAATTAAAAGTACAATAATCGTAGCCACAATATCATTTTAATTAAAATTACAAAACGATAAACACTATTCTCTTCGTCCCGTCAAATTTGGTCCTATTCTTGGTCCATTTACTTTTTTAACTTATACCTTATACACAAAATAAAACTTAATCATATTACTTTATTCAATAAATATTACTCCATCCGTCCACCAAAATCGTTCATTGATTTTGGTGGCACGAGTTTTAATAAACTGTAATGAGTGTAAAGTAGATGTGTATAAAATATGTGTCATTGAGATAATAAATGAATATATTAATGGATAGTGAGTGTAAAAAGGTGGGCCATGAGTGTTTTTTTGTAAATAAGTTGATAAGTTTAGGGTAAAAATGTAAAGTTGATGTTTCTAAAAAGGAAAAATGAACATTTTTGGTGGAATGATAAAATGAAATTAAATGAGCAATTTAGTGAACGGAGGGAGTGATATATAAATAATTATATCGAAAAGAAATGAGCTAAATTTGATGGAATGGAGAGAGCATTGATAATAATAATATAATAATAAAAAAAATGTAGTGCCGCAGCTTCTTTTATTAACTAGGAGAGTAATGTCACTGTTAATACAAAAATATTTGATGAAGTTGTAGGGTCCAGAGCCATTTGATTGGTTGGGGTAAAAGGATGGAGATGTGGGCTAACCTCAAAAATTCAAACAGTGGTAGTGGTACTGTCGCAATTAAATTAGATATTGTTTGGTAGGAACAAAAGTATACGAAGATGAATTATTCAATTCAAACTAAACAACTTGCTTATTTGTCATGACGTGTAAATTAATGAGTTTCTTACTTGTAATAAAAAGAGGAATTAGTCACTTTGATTTATATGAAGTGTACTGAGTTAAATCTGTGTATTTGTCATGTCATCCGGTTTTGATTTCTAGATAATACTTTGGCTATAATTTTACTCAATGGATAAAAATATGGTTAAGCTGATTATTTTATTGTTAATATTCAGAAAGTCCACAATAAATACCTCAAAAAAGAGTCGACCATAAAAGGTTTGGCCTTCTTTCTCTCTTCTCTGGCTATAATGCTTTAAGTTGGTGTTTACTTTTCATGATTAGGTTAGATAGATAAAAATTAATCCAATCTAATCAAGTGTTTACTTTTATGGATTATTATTTGAGGATATCTTAAAGCCCGAGATTATTTTAATCCTTTGAATTGTTCTTCATTAATTTTTATCCAACCAGTATAGGTAGGATTGAAATAATCCTCCAAATAAAGAGAGAATTATTTATCATAATTTTAATCATTCACTAATCTTTGTAGTAAACAAAAGATTGATAGATAAAAATTATCCTATCACACATTTAATCCATCAAATAGTCAATCCTTCAAAATGCTAATCATGAAAAGTAAACACTCCCTAAATGAATTAAAAATTTCGGACAATCCCTTTTCTATATAACTATGACATATACTAGCTTCTTTATATATATGAATTGTTCGTTATACATGCATTAATCTTCTTTTGTGTTAAAATTAATTTATAAATACATACAATAATGTTATTTTAATTTTCATGTTATTTATATATAATTTTAATATATTTTTATGACAATCATATATCATATAAAGATCAGTGATTCAAAATAATTTTTAATTAACACATAACAAAAGGTTTTTATTTGATTATTATATCAAAGAAATATGTGTATTTATATGATAATGAATTAATTTGGTGGGTCAAGCGCTCAAAAAATAATCGTAATTAATTATTTTTTTAAGTAAGTGAGTTCAATTCATGTGTTACTTGTTCCAAAAGGGAAGCTCTTTCCCGGGAGCCCCACACCCCAGTTCTATGAGAATGTGAGGGGATAAATCATGATGACTCATCGATTAAAAAACTATGAGGATTTTGACTAATGTCCACAAGAAACTATCATAAAAAGAATGACACTCTCACTACGATTACTAGGATTCGATCCCAATTCATTGAGGGTGTGAAAGAGTTACGGTTCACTTCACTATTAATTGGCGTGATTAATACTTTGAAGTTTGAAGCCAACCATTAATAGGAGATATAAATGCTAAGTTCAAATGGGGATCCCTAGTTGCATTTCTAGGAAGAAACATCTTCTTTACACATTGCTCGTAAACTTGCTGGCTAAGGCTTCTTCCATAATTTAATAACAAAAAACATAAGAAAATAAATTAAAAATAGCACACCAAAAAAATGATTAGCAAGAACCCTAATATAAAAAATAAATAAAATCCCATCTTGGATGAATGAATGAAGTCGCCCGGAATGGAGCAAAATCACAATTTTGTGTTTCCTTACCAGCTTTAATTAGTTAGTTGCAAAAAAACACGTTTACAGTTGGTCAGCACTTTCGCTTTCGGGGAAAATATGAGTCGAGTTTCACGGCTGCCGCCGAAAAGCGTGAGGCATGACGTCACCAGCTCTGTAACGCTCACTTTGCATGAGTGGCATGTCGACACGTGTCGCGCATGCAGACCTCCAAAAATTTAGTGTCACAGGGCCTTCTCTATATTGTGGGCCCCCACCCTATCTTGATTGAGATCGGACCTTGTGGATAATTCCAGTTTATTCCTTTCTATTTCCTTGCCCATAAAAAAGGAAAGCTATTTCTCAGAAAATTTTTGAAAAGAATACAAGAAAGTAAATTACGATAATCCCGTAAAAATTTAGAAGGATTTTGTATAATGCATAGAAATGAATCGCTTATATTGTGGTTACTTTATTTTAAATTTATTAATTTTAATTAATTGAATTGTTTATATTTCCATTTATATTTATTTCATCGAGACAATTAAGTATTAATGGTTTAATAATTTTAAAATGGGATACTCGTTTAATTATTTTTTAAATGAGTTTATCGGATTTAGTAAAACAATATAACCTTAGTAGTTAGCTTTCGCGAGTAAGTCGTGTTAGCAGGAATTAATATGTATAGGATTCGCTGCCTTTGGGAAAGTCGACCAAAAATTAATGAGACCTTCTTCTGTACGTCCATGTGTATATATGGAATTTGATATATTTCTTTAATGTGAATGATATTTGATATTTTTATTCAATGTAAATGATATTTTTTAATAATAGATATTACTTTTATCCGTCGATATGATGCGGATGAATGTACAATAATTTTTGGGAAGATAAATTGATTTTATATGCTTATTTTTTAATTTGTGTTTGTGTTTGACATATTTTATTATACATACAAATGTATATGGAAGATACAAGTACAATATTCTTCTTTTGAATGTAAAGTCTAGGAATCAAACCACGTCTCTCCACCTCAAATTGATATAAAAGAAATAACAAAAAAAGATTAGAAATCACATTTAAATTATATTCTTAAATCCAATGATGCCACTGTAGAAATTTTATCCAAACGTAATTATGACAAATTTACACCATTACATTAATTGTACTATTTTCACTTTATCGAGTGCATGTACCATTTTATAATTGATCTAAAATGAGTTTGGCGCATACTGATTTTGAACTCAGTAACTTGATCAGATCAAATCAAATCGAAATGAGTGAACTATAAAATTAAAATATTTAATCCTAAAACTTTATCATTTTTTCAGCCCTAGTTACCTAATTGGCCACTAAAATATATAAAGTGTTAATGCATAAAAATAATTAACCATAACTTATTTATTAAAATTTATTTAAAATTTTAAATTTGCTATCAAAATTATCCAATTGACTAAAAACACCTTTGTATGCACCGTGGAGATTTGATTGACCAACGACCAATAAGTTCTGGGTGGAGTGGGGGTTGGTCGTTGGGTTTGAAAGGTTGTTGGCCACTGGGTTTTGGAAGGGTGGAGAAGGAGGTTGACCGTTGGGTTTTGGAGGATAGGGATTGGCCGATGGGTTGGAGGTGGTGAGGAGGTTGGTCGTTGGATTTTGGGGAGTGGGGTGGTTGGTCGATGGGTTGGAGGTGGGGATGAGTGATTGACACCGGGGCATTAGAGTTGGGAAGGAAGGGTTGGCCGTTGGGTTTTGGGGAGAGGGAAGGTTGGCCGTTGGCTGTTGGGTTTGGGGTGAGGGAAGGTTGGTTGTTGGGTTTTGTAGGGATAGAGGGATCCTGTTGGGTTGGGGGTAGGGGAGGAGGGTTGGCCGTTGTATTTTTGGAGGATAGGGGTTGGGTTTTGGAGGGAAGCACATATTTTTTTGTCATTTTATTCGATCTTAGATAAGTTTAATAACAAATTATAGATTGAAAATATTTTTAAAGTATATGTTATGTATATGATTAGAAAAGATTTTATCCCATATATAAACATAACGGTATTGGATGCAATAACAACTATTTTCGCATTAACAAGTGCACATAATTGTATATAATATGGGAAGGTAGATCATTTATTCCACTAACCTAATAAGTGAAAGAAAAATATATTTTGTTGATATACATCAACGTTGTCATCATTCTTTTGTTGTGAATCGGGCTGACCGTCGTCATCAATGCGCTCCGTAGATCCCGACAACAACTCAACGTCGTTCCTGGCAACTTTCTTGACACCTGCACACAGTAAAGGAAAAAAGAAAAGGAAAAATGGAGATACCAATTCGGCTCAGGTGCGGCTCCTCCTTTGACGCACACACACAACCACAGCTCCACCAAAGGGAGTGACTATCTCGTCGGCTCCGCAATCACGTACCACAAAGGCAAGAAATGGCGTAGCTTTCTCTTTATCACTCTCTCACACTCACAGCAACTCTCGAAACAAAAGTGAAGCAAGAGGCATAATGTATTACATTGCTTGCTTCACCAAAGAAAGGCGTGACATTTAGTATATATAGGTAGAGATGTGAGATTAGGTTTAAGAACAAGGTTAGGGGAAAATTTTGGGCTTGGGTCTACAATTTTGGGCCAACAATTAATAACAATCTCCACCTTTGGCCCAACCGTGTTGCTGTGTGCATCGAGAACAAACCGCACAATCATTCTCGCCGAGTGTTCCCTGCAAAATCACACAGACAGAGCAAGGAACACGACGTATAGACACACAGTCTATATATGATCACAAAGATCAACCAAGAGTAAATTAACCGTGTTCATACCTGCAAAAAAGACACACAGAAAAAATACCCACAAAGCACAAAGATATCTAACACACAATTAGAAACTCACAAAGCATGAAGGCAACTAATACACAATTAGAAGCTCACCAAGAAACATCACAAAGCATAAAGGCAACTAATACACAATTAGAAGCTCACAAAGAAACATCACAAAGCTCACAAAGAAACATCACAAAGCTAGTTAACCACAAAGCAATCACAAAGATTCATCACAACCATCACACAGACGGTAAACCACAAAGATTGCTATCACTAAGCTAGCATAGATCACACAGATCATAAAACACAAAGCATATCACAAAGTCACTAAGCCATCACGAAGACACGAAGCTGGCACCAAGCCACCAAACCACAAAGCCACATAGAATGAACCACAAAGGTATGTTCACAAAGACCAAATCATGAGCATAAAGAAAGGGAAGAAGCTCCACCTCAAAGTGAGCAACCACAGAGACACACAAGGAAACAAATTCCTAAGCTCATGCACCCTAAACTTAAAGCTCAACCACATAGCTCCACCTTAGAACACATCACACGTGGTTTCTTCATTAGTAACCACATTAGCACGATCAACATTTTGATTTTTCTTAGGACAATCCCGATATAGTGACCGTTTCACCAAAACCATAGCACTTCCTAGGTTTAAATCTAAGTTTGACTTCCCTTATCATGAAACATTTTCCACCCCTAGCATGCATGACTTTATCCGGTTCTTGTGCACCATTATCAAGTTTTAAATCTAATTCCTTATTTTTCAAAGCACTCACAACAAAGTGTCAGCGTCACATTATCTCTACCATACTTAATAGCAGATTTAACATCAACGTAAGAATCGGGAATAGCATTTAAAAGCGTAAGCGAAGCATAATCATCAATATGTTTATCGCCATCAATTTTATGTCTTGAACTAACTTAGTGAATTCATCAACATTTTCATTAACACCTTTAGACATGTCGAGTTTAAAACGGAAGAATCTTTCAATCAGAAACATTTTAGAAGGCAAAGACGTTTCAGTATATAACTCTTCAAGTTTTGACCACAAATCTTTAACTGAAGTCATCCTTCCTACTTTTCTAAGAACACACTCAGATAAATTCAGGATAATAGCAGACAAAGCAAGAGCGATTCATTTGAAATTTCTTTTCTCATCAACTTCATTATCATAAGAATCATCAATTACTTGATAAACGCATTGAATTAAAATACATTCCATTTTTCATTGCCAAAACCAAAGTCCGTTTTACCATCAAAGGTGTCAAACCATAATTTGCCAAAGAAGACATAACACACACAATAAAACAAAGAACAAATATATAAGCCTTAATGCGGTGAATACAAAAGCAGTAGCAAATATTCTCAAGCGAATAAATTTTCGATTTAATCACGCACTTAAAACAAGTGGCGTTGGTAAGCGAAGCAAACCCAACCTATCTTGTGCCAATCGACGGTTTTCTAAAATTTTAAAGCAGAGGTTTTAGCCGCTTTACCCGAGCGGGATCCTAAGACCAGGATCTCGACTTATCAACTACGACGAGGAAGAACCTTGGCTCTGATACCACTGTTGTGAATCCGGACAACCTCGTCGTCATCAATGCGCTCTCGTAGACCCCGACAACAACTCAACGTCGTTCGACAACTTTCGACACGCACACAAAGAAAGAAAAAGAAAGGAAAATGGAGATACCAATTCGGCCAGTGCGGCTCCTCCTTGGACGCACACACACAACCACGGCTCCACCAAAGGGAGTGACTATCTCGTCGGCCGCAATCACAGCCACAAAGGCAAGAAACGGTAGTAGCTTTCTCTTTATCACTCTCTCACACTCACAGGCAACTCTCAAAACAAAAGGGAAGCAAGAGGCATAATGTATTCTGTTGCTTGCTTCACCAAAGAAAGGGCGTGACATTTAGTATATATAGATAGAGATATGAGATTAGGTTTAAGAACAAGGTTAGGGGAAAATTTTGGGCTTGAATCTACAATTTTGGGCCAACAATTAATAACACTTTTATTTTTTCGATATAGACCCCTTTCGTGTATAACATGGAACTCAAAACTAAAAAGTAAGGGTAAATTATACTTTAATTTTCAAACTATTCATCTTTGAATAAAAATTCTAAATTAATAATTTCAAATTAGATGTTCGAATTATAAAGAGTTAACAAATATGTTCCAAAATTCAAATATAAGCTCACTTAACTCGCCGGATGCTGACGAAAATAGTAACACAAAATTATTTCCCTAGATTGGATGTAAGATGACGTGGTTTTCTAATAGTCCTTATAAAATTCTGTTTTCCGGATTATTAAAATTCTAACCCAGAAAACGTTGGGGGCAAGACTGAAATTTGACCAGAACAAGGAGGTCAAAACTGCATTAATAAGAAAAGGATTAAGCTGTGGCCAATCCATTCCTTAGTTCCCAAGCAAAATCAGTACGCGTCGACACAGCCAACCAAAACCATTACTAAAATATGGAAAGTGGTTCTGGAACCTTCACGTGACACGTGTCTCGATATGCGGTGCCCGGTCTTCCACGTCATCGCAAAACATAATAGAAAAAATCTCGATTTTATCCATATTTTATTCACGCGGAAATATCTAGAGAAGGATATAAATATGCCACCTGCTCTGCTTACGCAGAGACTTTTTCTTGTTGTTGGCTTTACTGCGGTGCGAAGAATCACAAGCCCTCACAAAATCGAACACTAAAAACGAACTGCTAATTTAATTTCGTTACTTATTCGGCATCAGTTTGGGATAGAACCACCGAGAAAGAGGATTTGCAGAAGAAATCTTAGCGAAGACTGGGTAATCATCTCCCTTTCCGGGAGTAATCGCGAGTCCGAGAGATTGTTCAGAGGTACGTTGAATTGAGGATTTTATGGATGATTCTTGTTTTGTGGGTTTGAGGAGCTCTGTTTTCGAGCTCTTAGTTTATTTGTCTTGTTAAGAAATGATACTCATTGAATTTTGCCTCTCGGCTCTGTTTTCAAGTTAGTGATTTGGAATTAACGCCTAGGATTCTTGTTCTTTTTGGATTATTATCTTCATTTGCGCATATGTTTATATTTTTTTCTATCTCCTTCCTTTGTTCCATTTGCTATTTTTTTAGGTTCGAGATGTGGATATATCTTCAGTCCTTTTAAAAATTAGGTTTTACTTTTTTGGTTACTTGAGGAGAAAGAGAAGCGATTTGGGGCTTTCTTAGAAATTGTTAGATCTCCTGCTTCTATGTTAAGTAGAAGCACTGTAGTTCCCAATTTGTAGTTCCCTAATAAGCTGATTGTTTGGATTCTGCATCTTTTTCTGTTTAGTTGGCTTTTATACATACATGAATGTGATCTCGAGTTAGGTTTCTTCTTGTGCTGGTGTTTCTCAATCTGGTATCTTACAAGTTTTCTTGTTCCATTTACAGAAATAGCGGCATGGCTTTGTTAAATCAAGAATTGGCTATGATGTCTCAACCCCTGGATTATAATAGAAAGAGGAAATCAAGAAGCCGCAAGAGTGGAACTAAAAGTGTTACAGAGGTTCTTGAGAAGTGGAAGGAATACAATAAACTTGATACACTTGATGCGCGTAAAGCTCCTGCCAAGGGTTCGAAAAAGGGATGTATGAAAGGGAAAGGTGGCCCCGACAATAGTCGATGCAATTACAGAGGCGTAAGGCAGAGGACATGGGGTAAATGGGTGGCCGAGATCAGAGAGCCACACAGGGGAAGCAGATTATGGCTAGGTACCTTTGGCACAGCAGTGGAAGCTGCTCTTGCTTACGATGAGGCAGCCAAGGCAATGTATGGGCCCTGTGCTCGGCTTAATTTCCCCGGTTATAGTTCATCTGCTTCAGTGACGGCTTCATCATCGGAATCCACGAATTCTAGCATATCTGAGGTCTGTTGCAAGGGGGATATGCAAAAGCTTGATGTCCCCACTCCAAAGACTGAAGGCAGTAGGTTACAGGGTGACAATAAATTGCATGACGCTAGCACCCCAATGAGTGCAATCAAGGAGGAACTGATGGAAGAAGCTCCCAGAAGGGAGGAAGTGCATGGAGAAGAACCTATGAAGGAGGAGGTCAAGCGAGAATCAGAGGGTTCTCTGGGTAGTGGAGATGGTGAGAGGTTGAGTGTGGTTGATAGACCACCTTACTATGATCAGTTTGAGAATTTTCCACTTGATGAGATGTTTGATGTGGATGAGCTGCTCACGGCTTTGGATACCGCCCCATACAATTCTTCCAGGATGCAGGCTGGAGCTGGGTTGCAAGGTGGTCAAGCGGGGCATGGTGCAAATGGCAGTCAGATGGAGGATCCTCATCTAAGTCAGGACCCGGCGGTTTCAGGGAGTGACCTCGACTTCCTGAAACCAGGAAGGCAGGAGGACTACAGTTTCTTGTTGAGTGATCTACTATTAGATTTGGATTCGGACTTGGCCATGTGAAGCACTTACGCGGATGGTTTTGAAAAGAAAAGATATACATTGTTTTCAAGCAGGGATAGTGTGTGTAGCTGTTTAACAGTATGAACAGAAACTTTTTTGCTCTCAGCTTGCAGTTGCACTCAGCAAGTTCGTGTATTCATTTTGTACCGATTTCTTTTTTCTTTTGAGGGTTGGTTGATGACCCATAAGCTGATTGTCCAAAAGTTTTAAAAGTGAGGGACCAGCTGTTAAGACTCGAGTGAAGTAGGTATAGAAATTTTATGACGTACAGCTTTTATTTGCACTAATCAACTAACCTACATCTGTGTAACTTTTATTTTGAGTAGAAAAAGTTATCTTTCCATCCTGGTAAGGTGCTGCTGCTGCTTCTTCATTGTTTGTTGTGAATCTGGTTTGGTATATGAAGTCTGCCTCTTGTCTCTTCCTAGTTTGTATATTGTGGTACCAGAAATAAAATGTAGCATTTTGTTTTTCTGTACTCAGTATCATTTTGCTCTAGCTACAATTTTGAAGATTCCGGGAGAGTTGGGACATGGTTTATGTGTTTGTTCTTGTAGTAACTAGTAAGTGATGTTTCCTAAGACCTGAAAGAAGAGCTTGATATCATGTTGGTTTTCAATTTTATTGAATGAGTAGGTGCTGACTAATCAGCGGTATGAAATATGTTAATTTGTCTATAGAGAAACGGTTTCTTAATCATGCAACGGCACATTACAGCATAACTGACTAAATTAATACTCGATT
Source organism: Salvia rosmarinus (assembly GCA_036937905.1). NCBI lineage: Eukaryota > Viridiplantae > Streptophyta > Magnoliopsida > Lamiales > Lamiaceae > Salvia > Salvia rosmarinus. The sequence goes on from CM072818.1 coordinate 17,619,152, forward strand.
TTTTGGAGCAGTGTCGGGAAGATCTCTCTTCAAAGCAATGAAATTGCATAATAATTTACATTAATAAAACATTATTTCTACGCTGTTGTTTGCTAAGATCTTCAAAAGGGTTTATGCGACCGTCAATTATAAAAATCGCAAGCACTGCAGAACGCAATAAGGGTTGATAAATACTATTCTCAAGAAACCAATTTGCACATTTAGGGGGTGTTTGGCTGAGTTTATAAACTCTTTAAAACAGTTTATAAGCTGTTTAATTTAATCAATGTGTTTGGTAAATTAAATTGTTAGAAAGCTTATAAGTTTTTAAAAGGCTCCAAAACCCAACTTATCTTTTAACGATCTTATAAGTTACAACAAAACTACAAAAATAGTCATGACATATTTTTTTATTTCTATGTTTATCCTTATTATCTAAACATTTTAACATCTTATAAACTCTTAATATACCATATCTTATAAGTTCTTAAAACAACTTATAAGTTGTTGGAGCTTATAAGTTTTCTAAAATAAGCTTAGCCAAACATCCTTTTAGTTAAGATGCAGGGGTTGAATGATTTTTTCTTTCAAAGGACATATTACGTTATAAGATACATAATAATTTGAATTATATCCTTTTGCGTTGAAAATTTTCAAGTATTTTTCTAGTGACTTTTCAGTTTGTTACTTCATCAAATTGTACAGAATTGAAAACTTCAAGTGGTCACTTGGTCTGTAAGACTGGGCGGTCTCGGCCCAATAGACATCTGTAGATGCATTTTGGGAAACAATACAACATAACCAACAAAATTTGGCAATTGTCACCTAATTTTTAGGCCAATTTTACAGTGTATCGGTAATTATAGCGCGGTTCCCAATTTTATGTTATTTCTTAAATCTTATGGTTGTAGAAATTTTGCTGCTTATAGTTCCTTTCAGTGATAAAAATGGGTTTACGTGGTCGAATTGTCATAAGTATGAATCCCACTATGTTTTTATTGAATTTGTCATATTTAGTTTTTCAAGTGAGATTTATCATTCTTGCATGATATTACATATGAATATGGGGTTTATCTAGTGTGCACAGAAAATATTTTCAAATATGGTTTTATTCGTCTTGTGTGGTTTGCAACTTATTACACATAAGTGTGACCTTTCTATAGGTTTGAATTTGTCACATCTAGTTTTTCAAGTGTGATTTACTTGTCATGTGGAGTATTATTACACATGAATGTAAGACTTATCTAATGCTCATATTTTTAATTGTGGTTTACACATCTTGTGTAGTTTGCAAATTGTTACATACGAGTGTGGTTTACCAGTTTTGTATTGTATTACACATATATATAGGGTTTATCCAATGCGAAACGAAATTATCTTCAAATGTGGTTTATTAGTGCTATGTAATTTACAAATTATTACACAAGAACATGATATTCATAAAAAAATAAAAAATAAAATTATGCGGTTTATAGATAACTGAACACGCTAAAATTGTACGTGAAACTTTTCCATATAACAGACAACAATGTCGTTTAGTTCATGTGGAATTGTTACTTTGTAGGCAAACCTTTTTCTTTTTTACCCACATTTGAATCGTTTTATAATATGAATCCCAACATTTAATTTAGTCCTAATAATTTTGACATCGGAACATGAAAAAACAGAAAAGAAAGAAGAATTTTGTATAAACCAAAATGACGCCTTTTTTGAGTTAATTATGAAATGTATTCCAATCTTCATCAATATTTTAATTTTATAGAAAATATTCCAACATTTATAATAGTAGAAGTCATCTTCATGATATGGCGCATCGGAAGATGATATGCTATTTTGACAAAAGTTAAAATGCTTGCATGACGAAATAACATGTCATACTCCGATGTGTTAAGTCACGATTCATTCGTCGAAGAAGAGCTCTAGTGATAAGATTAATACAAACTGAAAATATTGGAATATAAACAATAAAATGGTAAAAAGTGGAATAAATTTCATTATCAACCATTTTTTTATTTGAGTTCATCTTCTTTGATCGGAGACAACAACAATGGTCTATTCCGTTGCTGTCAACTGGGTTTTAGGTGCTCACTCGACGCCAATAACATCGAATTTTTGGCAATCCAACAACTTAGATTTTAAACTCCTTGTTCTCTACCCAGTCAATTGTCATGTCCTCATCTTCGAGTAATACCACAATCGTCTAAAATCGAATTAAGATTAATTAGCTTGTTAATTAAGGTTTTCGCTTCAATAATTAAAAGATTTAAAAATTGAAATTAATTTCGAATAACAAATGGCGTGACTTAATTGTAATTCGAATCGAGTAAGAGGAATTGCTTTCGATTTTTCGATGAATAATATCTCGAAGTACGCGAAAGCACTATTCACGCACTATACAAGCGAAATACTTTCCATGAGGGGATCTTCACACAGCAAGACTGGGCTTCCAACCTAGTTATTTGTGGCGGAGTATTCTTGCAGCAAGAGAAATTATTGACAATGGCATGGCATGGAGAGTTGGTAATGGGAAATCGATACCTTTGTGGGAGGGACGGTGGATAAGCAGTCCAATACCGAGGAGACCAACTCGTGTTGATACTCGATCTCTCCCGGGAGATGGCAATGTCTCGCTCCTCATCGACCCTAATAATCATTGCTGGAATCAGGCCCTTGTGCATGAGATTTTTCCCTTTGAAGCTGAGCAAATTCTGGCTATCCCTCTAAGCTTTAGGCGTCCCGAGGACCTCATGGTCTGGGGACGCACGAAAGATGGACGATTTTCAGTACGATCGACATACAAAATGGCACTCTCTTTATACCGAGCCGGGACTGAATCATCGCATATGCACTCGAATCCGAGAGGAAACTTCTGGTCTAAACTATGGAGTTTGAGAGTCCCCCCAAAGCTTATTCTCTTCATGTGGCAAGCTTGTAGAGAAGCACTCCCGACGCTTACCAATCTTGCTCGAAGGGGGGTGGTGGACGACCCTATGTGTAGGATTTGCGGAGAGAAAGTGGAGACTCATACCCACCTTTTCCTTGAGTGTCAGATCACGAAATGTGTTTGGAGAAAAGTGCCCTCTGTTGCAATGATGTGGAAATTTTGGCTCGTTCAAAAGCTTTGTGGATGGGTACCTGCATCGTACCCCACCGAAAGGTAACCAGCTTCTGGCCTTGATTGCGTGGCATATCTGGGTAATGCGCAATAAAATTATCTTTGATAATAGCGAGTGGAATGAGGTGGAGCCGCTTTCGACGGGTGGAGAGATCGCTAATTTTAACATCATCTTAAAACTTCCTAAGCAATGGCACCCCACGACAGGGAGGACCGAGAATGCGTGGATTCCACCACCTCCGGGCGGCTTTAAGGTGGACTCAGACATTCATGTGATCTCGGCTACCCTCATTGGGATGGGCTTTGTGTTGCGTGATCATGAAGGAAATATTCGGTTGGCAGGAAGATCACAAGTCAGAGCCGGTGGAAACAACATTGTGCTGGAAGGTATGGGGGTGATCTATGCTCTGAGTATGGCAGCGGAGTATGGCTTTGGCAGCTTGGTTGTGGGCACAGATAGTCAGGGTTTGGTGGATATGCTATGCGGTAGACGCGAAGTTGGAGATTTTGAGAAGCTGATCGTAGAGGATATTCTTCAGAAGGTGAAGCAAATGGAGGCGGTTTCTTTCGAGTTCCAAAGACGTGAGTTTAACCAAGCGGCTCACCACATGGCGAGGGGAGAGAATGGTGTTTTCTCTAATGTCATTCCTTCACATATTTCACGCTTTGTATGAACCTCTTTTTCTATTTGATGAAAGCTTTCACCCTAAAAAAAAAAGTAGTGAGCGTCCATGTGGGGGAAAGAAAAAGGGATGATGATGAGGTATTAATAGTGGTTCTATTTTACCAATGTTACATTAAAGTTATACTAAGGCATTAGTTAGAAAAAAAAAGGACATCACTGTTGAAAATCGCGAATATATATATATATATTTATTATATATATGGTCAAGTTGCCAGGAAGCTACTTTGACCAAGATTTTGAGTGACGTAACGTTTAATTTTGTGAAATTAAATGGCATAGGATCGATCTACGTTTTGAGTAGATGATCGTGGTGTATTCACATTCTCAAATCCGATTTCCGGTGAGTGAGAAATAGTGGATCAAAATTGGTCACTTAAACATGGAGTTTTGTGCTTAAGGGGATAAGTATGGATTAATTCATCCTTATCCCACATTGATTAATGTACCTTCATTAATTGTCTATATAAGTGGTTCATTGAACACTTAGTATAATTATGTGCACAAGTGACGGGCCGAAAGCCCACGCGCACAGCTACGTCTTGCGCCGCCGCCGCCGCTGCGCCGGGCCCGGGCCCGCCCCGCGCCGTGCTTCAGCCCGGCCCGGCTCGACTCGGCCCGGTCCGGGTCCGTGGTCCGTGGATCTTGGATCTTGGATCTTGGTCTTTGGGCCGTTCTTTGGGCTCGTTCGTGGGCTGGCCCCGCCCATCGCGTGTATATTTTGGATCAACGTTTGATCGAGCCCAAAGATGGAGTTGGTCCGAGGCCCAACTCGTGCGGCCCAATCCATTGGGCCCGCTGCACTTTAAGAGACGCCCCGGATCGCCCAATGAACCGGACGCACCGTTGTCCGTATTCGCCGAACCGCTTGCAACGCTCCGACATGACGGCTCTGCAGAAACGTGCCCACATTGTCTCCGAAACCGCTGCGCACTCAATAGGGGACATAACTCCGTAACACCCGACATCAATGCGGTCTTGACTCCAAGATGCTCCCATGAGGGGACGACGCCTATAAATAGGACATGTCTCCCAAAGATTAGCCACCCATCGCAAAAGCATTCTAGCATACCTAAGAGCACTCTCTGCATTCACTTTTTGTGTCCAAGCTCTGTCCTCGCTTAGTCCGGTTCATTGGAGCTCGCTTGTTTTGCAAGGTCGCCACCCACGAGACGCTGGCGTTTTATCTTTGGGGACGATACGCCAGAACCGAGAGCACTACCGGGGCGTATCTCGTCTTGCGGAAAGAGGCCTCCTCGACTCGATATCTAGAATACGGTTTTTAGTTTTAATTGTATTTCAATTCTGTTTTAAGTTCATTGTTATTTGATCTCCTACTTCTACATTTCTGTTAAGTTGTAACACGCCCGGCAAGTCTGTACTATTTTTGTACACGTTTTCCAACAATCGCAAGACGAGATAACACTTGCCAAGGAGTCCAGACATTAAAATTGACTTAAAACTTTCGAAACTAATACCTTTGCTTGGAGATGTCGACCGCACTGCCACCGACTGCTCGCCGCCTGCCGCCGCCGCCGCCGCCTTGCCCTGCCTCTGCTGCCGCCACCGCACAATGGCTTCGGTCATGTTTGGTTCGATGCCTTTGGTCAACCATGGGACCACTGGGTCGATCGTTGGTTCCACTTTTAGTGGTTCAACAATTGGTTCCACTTTAGTGGTTCCTTCGTTCGACGATCGCACTTTTCGATTGGGTCGATTGTTGGATCCATGGGATCTAACACCGGTGGTTCTCATTCGAGTTCCATGTTCCAAAGACACTTGAGTGGTGTTGGTGGATCCGGTTTGGGATCGATCTCGGCGCTGCTCATACCGCGAGGATTATGCCGCCACGAGAAGCCGCCAAAATTTAGAGGATCCGACTTCAAGAGATGACAGCAAAAGATGTTGTTCTACCTCACGACGTTGGGCTTCGCCAACTTTTGGTGGAAGATGAGCCCGCCGCATCGGGTCAAGTGACGGACTTTCACGTCCGAGCAAACATATGACAAGTTGGACCGGCGACTATCTTTGTAAAAATTTTATACTTGGTAGTCTAGAAGATAGCTTGTATAGTGTTTATCTTTGTAACGACATCCAAATGTATGTGGATGCGCTAGAAAAGAAGTATCGAGTGATGATGCAGTACTAAGAAGTTCATTGTAGCCAAATATTTGGACTACAAGATGGTCGATTCCCGACCGATCACGGACAAAGTGCAAGAGTTTCAACTCATTGTACACGAGGTTCAAGTCGAAGGACACCTTTGTTTGGACGGCTTTGTCGTCGCATGATGATTGAGAAGCTACCCCGGGTGGAGAGACTTGAGGTCTACCTTAAGCACAAGTGAAAGGATATGACACTTGAAGACTTGATCGTCAAACCGCGCATCGAGTCCGACGTGAAGAAACAAGATTTAAAAGCGAAGGCTTGATCGATGCTAAAGCCAACTGTTGGAGGCGGTCCTCCAACAAACGTGTTCGTCCCAATGTCAAAGACAAAAGGAAGGTGGTTGCCCGTAAATTTGGCGGGGATCGTATACAATTGTGGCAAGCATGGCCACACGAGTAAGGACCGTAAGTAAGCCAAAGAAGAAGAAGGCTAAACAAGTTACCAATGTTGTCGAGAAGGACTTGACAAATGGGACAAGGATGACTTAGCTCTGTGGTGACGAAGAAGTCAACCACGTCGAGAATCAAGGTGGATGGTTCATCGACATTGGCGCAATCGCGCATCGCTGCGCGCCGAAAGATGCGTTTCTCCACCCACAAGCCTGTTGAGGAGAAAGCTCAACACGGGGAACCAAGCTTCGTTCGAGGTTGCGGAGTTGGTGATGTGGTGCTCAAGATGTCGTCCGACATTGAGATCACGTTGAAGGATGTCTTCGCATGCCGGACATCCGCAAGAATTTGGTGTCGGGCTCTATTCTAGTTAACAAGGGTTTAGACTAGTTTTGAGTCGGACAAGTTTGTCTTGACTAAGTTTGGGAAGTTCCTTGGTAGGGTTATCTTACTGGGGTCTTTTCAAATTGAATGTAATGGTCATACCGTGTACCCAAGATTGCTATTAATGAAAATGCATTTACTTCCTCTTACTGACCGAGTGTTCGATTTATGGCATTGTAGATTAGGACATGTTAATCTAAATACAATAAAAGATTAGTAAATTTAGATTTACTAAAGTTAAATGAAGTTAATACACAAACGAAATGTGAGGTTTGTGTGGAAGTCAAATGGCTAAGTTACCGTTTCATTCGGTAGAGCAGAGCACTAAGCTCTAGAACTTATTCACACCGATGTGTGTGATTCAAAGTTTGTACAAACTAGAGGTGATAAAAGTACTTCATCACGTTTATTGATGACCGTACAAGATATTGTTATCTTTACCTTCTAAGAAGTAAAGACGAGGACTATTGAAGCTTTTAAAACTTCAAGAACGAAGTCGAAAATCAACTAATTTGTCGAATTAAGACCGCTCGAGTGATAGGGGAGAATATGTAGCTCCGCTTGAGGCATTATGCAATGAAAGTGGTATAATACATCAAACGGCGACTCTTATTCACCTCGGTCTAATGGCGTTGTTGAACGTAAAAATCGAACACTTAAGGAGATGATGAATGCTTTGTTGATTAGTTCGTGGTTGCCCAGAACTTGTGGGGGAAGTCGTTTTGACACCAACTACATACCGAACAAAATTCTCAAGAGTAAGGATGTCACTCCACGAGTTGTGGAAAGGAAGAAAGCCATCGTCACAAATATCTCAAAGTGGGGTGTTTGGCGAAGGTTGAGGTGCCTCTTCCTAAACAAGTTATAATTGGACCTAAAACGATCGATTGTATCTTTATTGGGTATGCCATCAAGCAGTGACTTTATCGTTTTTCGATCCATGTGTCGAGGTACCGGATATGTTGTGGGACGACGATTCAATCAAGGAATGCTATATTCTTTGAAAGTGTTTATCCTGTAAAGACAAGGATAAAAGTAGAGCCGACTCTAGCAATAGAGGCGATGGTGAAGCTTCGAGTTCTAAACCTTTGGAGGAAGAACCGATATCGCATAGCGATCGAGGTCTCGATCCGGAGGGTCGAACCGAGACGAGGCGATGAGAGTCGAACGCCAAAGGATTTTGGTCCCGACTATATTGCGTTCATGTTGGACGAAGAACCAGCGTCGATCAAAGTAGCTATGCTCGGCCAGACGGGATGCTCGCGAGAGGTCATTCAAAGTGAGATTGATTATATTACGCAAAACCACACTTGGGTGCTAGTTGATTTGCGAGAAGGTTGTAAGCCCTTAGGATGCAAATGGATCCTTAAAAGAAAGTATGCGATGGATCGATTGAAAAGTATAAGGCCCGTTTGGTTGTCGAAGGGTTTAAACAAGAGAGGGTATGATTTCTTGATACCTATTCACCGTGACGAGGATTACGTCTATTCGGTGCTTCTCGCAATTGCCGCTGCGCAATCTTGAGATTCATCAAATGGACATTAAGACTGCGTTTTGAACGGTGACCTCGAGGATGAGGTATATATAGAGCAACCCGAAGGGTTTGTAGTACCGGTCGAGAGGCAAGGTATGCAAACTCGTGAAGTCTCTATATGGTTTGAAACAAGCGCCGTTGCAATGGCACTTGAAATTTGACAATATAATGTTGGCAAATGGTTTCAAGATCAACGAGTGTGACAAATGTGTCTACGTTTAGAACACCGATAATGGTTATGTTATAGTGTGTGCGTATGTAGATGACATGTTGATCATGGTAGCAATACTCAAGTCATTAATGACACAAAGCGCATGTTAAAAGAAATTTTGACATGAAAGACATGGGATTAGGCGATGTGATTCTTGGAATCAAGATTCTAAGAAGATCGACGGAATTATCTTGACACAATCTCACCACGCCGAAAGTGCTAAAGAAATTCAACGCGTTTGACAGGTTTACCTACTAAGACCCCATTGGAGCTCAATGTTCACTGAGTAAGAACATGGGTGAACCATTGGACAAGAAGACTATGCTAAGGTCATCGGGTGTTTGATGTATCTTACAAATTGCACCGACCTCACATAGCTTGCGTCGTGAATAAATTGAGTCGTTACGAGCAATCCAAGCAAGGAGTATTGGAAAGCTCTAGTGAGAGTTTTGAGGTACTTGAAGTATACTCAAAATCATGGGCTGCACTTCACGAGATATCCCCGGTGCTTGAAGGCACTGTGATGCCAATTGGATATCGACACGAAAGATTCACTTTCTACAAGTGGGTGCGTGTTCACGATTGGGAGGTCTTGTTTCTTGGAGATCCACGAAGCAGATGTGTATAGCCCGATCCACCATGGAATCGTAATTCATAGCTTTGGATAAAGGCGGTGAGGAAGCCAGTGGCTCAGTGATTTTTGAAAGATATTCCATGTTGGTCTAAACACATGCCACCGGTGATGATTCACTTTGTGATAGCCAAGCCGCTATTGGAAGAGCAAAAGTGGTTTGTATAATGGTAAGTCTCGACATATCGTCGGCGACATAATACCGTGAGGCATTTGATCTCAGTGGGGTTATATCAATTGACTATGTCAAGTCGATAGATAATCCGCGGATCCGATTAACCAAAGGGTTGAACAGGGATCAAATGATCAAGTTGTTAGAGGAATGGGATTAAAATCCACATCTTAAGAACAATCATAGTGGTAACCCAACCATGATGTTGGAGATCCCAAGAACTTGGTTGATGGGAGAACTAAGCTATAGGAGTTAGTGTGTAAACACTCGAGTTAGTCTGTTTCCTAGAAAGCAAACGAGTGTTGAAAAACTTGCCTAGTGGTGAGGTTGAGTCGTTGACTCTTAATGATTCTAAGATACCTCGGGGGTTGAGTATGGCAAGATACTCGGTAAAGAATCACCTATGTAAGTGCGAAGTGGGGCCGCTTCAAATAAAACACTTATGAATCCAAAGTGGATGTCCATGGCCAAATGGAATCAAGCGAGAGCGGATGAGGTTGAGGTGTTAAAGTGTTAATACCATTGTCTCGTGCACGTTGTGGGGAATAGTTCAAGGCATCGTGTCCACTAATCCGCATGTGTACTCGATGGTACTAACTATGGAAGGTTCAAGGCCATAAACCATCTGTCAAATATTTTAATATCTCTTGAGGATCGAAGTGTATCGCATACATGCATATGGCTATTTCCACTCATGTGGGGATTGTTGAAAATCACGAATATATATATTTATTATATATATGGTCGAGTTGTCGAAGCTACTTTGACCAAGATTTTGAGTGACGTAACGTTTAATTTTGTGAAATTAAATGGCATAGAATCGATCTATGTTTTGAGTAGATGATCGTGGTGTATTCACATTCTCAAATCCGATTCCGGTGAGTGAAATAGTGGATCAAAATTGGTCACTTAAACATGGGTTTTGTGCTTAAGGGATAAGTATGGATTAATTAATCCTTATCCCACATTGATTAATGTACCTTCATTAATTGTCTATATAAGTGGTTCATTGAACACTTAGTATAATTATGTGCACAAGTGAAGAATTTGGAAAGCCCACGCTACAAGACACGCATGCCGCCGCCGCCGCGCCGCGCGTGCGGCCCGGTGCCTACTCCGGCTCGGCTCCGGTCAGGGTCCGTGGTCCGTGGTCCGTGGATCGTGGTCCGTGGATCTTGGATCTTGGATCTTGGATCTTGGCAATTGGTCTTTGGGTGGTCTTTGGGGCATTCTTTGGGCTGCTCGTGGGCTTGCTTCAGGCACGGTTCCCGGCCCATCGCCCGTATATTTTGGATCAACGTTTGATCGAGCCCAAAGATGGAGTTGGTCCGAGGCCCAACTCGCACGCCCATCCGTTGGGCTCTTGTGTGCACTTTAAGAGGCGTCCGGATCGTCCAATGAACCGGGACGCACGCGTTGTCCAGATTCGTCGTAACCGTCGCAACGCTCCGACATGATGGCTCTGCAGAAACGTGCCCACGTTGTCTCCGAAACCGCCGTGCACTCAATAGGAGACATAACTCCGTAACACCCGACATCAATGCGGTGTTGACTCAAAGATCTTTCCCATGGGGACGCCTATATAATAGGACATGTCTCCCCAAAGATTAGCCACCCACCGCAAAAGCATTCTAGCATACCTAAGAGCACTCTCTGCATTCACTTTTTGTGTCAAGCTCTGCCTCGCTTCGTCCGGTTCACGGAGCTCGTTTTGTTTGCAGTTTGCCACCCACGAGACGCTGCCATTTTATCTTTGGGGACGATACGCCAGAACCGAGAGCACTACCGGGCGTATCTTGTCTTGCGGAAAGAGGCCTCATCGACTCGGCATCTAGAATACGGTTTTTAGTTTCAATTGTATTTCAATTACATTTTAAGTTCATTGTTGTTTGATCTCCTACTTCTACATTTCATTAAGTTGTAACACGCCCGACAAGTCCATCTTGTTTTGTACGTTTTCCAACAATCACAAAAAAATTCTCTCATCTCTCTCTCCATTCTGTCGAGAGCAACAAAATACTCCATTCTAGCGAGAGCAACAAAAAAGGAAAAGAAAGAAGTGTTCTTCATTTTCTTAAGAACAAGCTTGATTTATCGATGATTTCTCGACAAATCAAAAAGATTACGAGGTAGATAACCTTCTACCTCTTTAGATATGCAAGAAACTTTAAATTTCATCATGGTTTGAGTTTGAGGAGTGTTCGACCACTTTGAGAAATTTTGAGGTTTTGTCCAAATAATTTAAGTTTGTATGTTAAAGTTATACATATAAAGCTAATGAACTTAGATTCAAAGTTTAGGTTATGTTTATTTTTTTATGATCGAATTTATTTAAGAAATTCTTGAGCATGATTATGATTTTTAATAGTTATTTTGAGCATGGATTAATGATGTTGGGTATTGTTTGAGCTTATATGAATTGATTCACAAATTTTAAAAATATTTTGAATGTTCATTTGAAAAAAACAGAGAGCCCTAGTTTTGGGTATGTGATGTGTGATTTTTATATGCTAGATCTTAATATATAATGTTAATCCTTTGTAGATAAAAGCATATTGTGAAATTATTATAATTATTAAAAATTATTTGTGGATTTTATAAAATTTTGAGACTTTTGTAGTGTAGGGATTTGATGTTCAAATATTTTTATGCCCAATATTATTAGACTGTTAGGTTAATTTATAAGAGTTTTTGAAAATATTTTGTTAATTCTCCTTAAAATTTTTGAATTCCTAAAATTTAGGATTTAGATTTTCAAATTTATTTTGTCAAATGTAATTTTATATTTGTACTCGTGAATATTAATCATGTATAATAGGAATTTATTGAATTTTTAGGATGAATTATAAGAAATTTTCTACGTTGAGATGGTTTAGAAAATGACACGGAACTTAGAAATTAAAGATGTTATTTGTAAATTGCTTTCATATATAAACATATGTTTGAGCATGATTATATGCTAATATGAATTTATGAGATATATTTGAGCAAGTTTACTTGAAACGAGCATGTATAGCAACGAAGCATGTTAGTGCGTGTGTAAAGTTATGTTTAATGAACATAATTATGTTTTCGTCTAGTAAAATATAAGTTCTCCGAATAGATGAACTAAGGCGTGTGAGATGAAAATTGAACTTGAATCTTAAGTTCAAGTTAGAGTTTTTGGAACCAGATTAAGTTACACGTTAGTAACGGATAGTACATGCTTGTTTCGAACTTAGGAGGTTAAAACAAGAAATAAAATGTGTTAAAGAAAGGAATATTGTAACTTTGCTATGATGTAGTAAAATGAATTCGAGATATAGCTATATCTCTTAATACGAGTTTGATTTCACTAAAATCATTATACTAAATAATGAATAAAATGAATTTTCAAGATTTATCCGAAAATTCTATGAGATTTGAAGTGATGCTTCACCTCATTAAGGAACGAGAAGTTGATTATGAAATATGCAGTGGATGAATTAGAGCTTCCGAAAGAAATTATAACCTTAACTAGTTAGTTATGAAAAAACTCTAAAAGGTCAAAACTTAGTATTAAACCCTAATAATGGATAAGGAAGTTATCAAGTCCATTATTGTTATCATGACTTGGCTAGAGACTCAGACGATGTACTAGGATAGTTTCTTAAGTAAAGGTGAAATACGGAGTAGCCGACAAAGGACAAAGGAAGGACATCGAATTAGGGGGAGATAATACCAGGTGTGGCCCTCGATGAAAGTTATCACAACATAACCAACACTAACATCAACGTAATACAAGACGTGCCTTATTCTCCTTCGTTTTTTAACACTATATTGGTCTTTGCTGGCGGAATTGGAAATATTTTCTTTACACCCTCTTTATTACAAACGACATAACGCCAAACAGTATCATCATCGAACTTTACTACAGTTGCCAAACGCGTTTGAAATTCGCATGCTACACCATAATCACGATAAAAATTCTCAGCATCTTTTAAAGTCTTAAATACCTTACCCACATAAGTTTTAATCTCATCAATACAATTTGGATTGTACTTCTAAAATTTGTTGCGTTAAGACTATTGTCTATATGAGATTAACAATCAATAACTTAAAATTATAGAAAGCTCCTAAATCATTAATGAAATTATAATATTAAAAATAATATGATGTGTGACTAAAAACCAAAACTTGTGCTACATCATATCTATACGAATGAAGAATGTAAAAATCAGTAGTAATTGTAAAATTTATTAACGATGGAACTGGATATTATGTGCTTGAAAGAAACAAAATTGGTGCAATGAATTATTATTAACAATTGCATAGATTAAAAATGCTAACTTACATACAAACGCACACAAAATTTAAAAGTGATTGTACAAAATATTCAATATAAAAAAAACAAAAAATATCCATGAAATATATTCTCTACCATGAAACATGCATACATAAGCACTAATATCATATGCATCATATAATAAAAGTTCATGCTATAATTACATGCTTATTAAAAAACTGAATCAAGTTAATCAACATTCAAATATGTAAAATATAAACTGATAAACTGAAAATTCCACGAAGCTACAAATCCATAAGCATAAAACATTCAAAAGTAACAAGATAAATCAAATAAACACAACATATGTGCATAACATAAAATTAAATTAACTGACAATAAAATAAATAAATTAATGTGTATGTACAAAATGAATAAACGAAATATGCTACGAGAATGTTCTACCAGTACAACAAGCAAAAAACAAGTATGAATTATAACATAAATTTTTATACCTGGATTTTTCACGGATTATGTAGCTTCAATAACAAATTAATTCACAAAGATTAAGTGTTGAACATTATATAAGCTATCTAAAATAAGAAGTTACAAGATAGATTACGAGAAATTCCTAAAATAAAGAAAATAACAATGTTTACCTAAAATCAAGGAAATACCCGTTTTTAACATAAACAAAATTACTACTATAACTTTTAAGTAAATCATACGAAATTAAAGTATAGCCCACATACTAATGTGCTGTAGCACAATGTAAATTAATATTATCAATTGATTTACTAAAATCAATGACTTAGATATATTCTTACTTTTTACAAATAATTCTATTCCTACTTGATCCCTCATATATATACATATATAGTTTTCTTACCTTTTCACATAGATTTCTGATGCGTATATTAAAGAGGGTGAAATAAAAAAATAAAAAAAATATATATAAATGGCGTTGATCATAATTACCTATAAGTTAGAATATTTTGTGAAAAAAAACCCAAAGGACGAGGAAAAGATAGTGTTTTTTGCAAAAAGAACAACTCCACATAAAACTTCTATCTTTTTCTTAGTAGGTTTACAACATACTTGAATGTCAAATATATTTACATGGTAAAATTGCAAAGGTTAAAATATTGGGGGTTGTGTTGTAATTTCATATACCTTAGGGGTATATTTGTGAAAATTACAAAAGGTGGAGTAAAATAAATATTTCACTTAAAGATTATATAAGATTTAAAAGACTTGCATTATAATAATCACGAAATAATATTGATTTTGACGAGAAAATGTTATAGGCTACTGAGAGCATCACCATCAACCTGCACTAAAATGGCATAGAATCTGCACTCCTCCAACAATTATTCTAAATTATGCACTAAAAAGAAATATCTGAGAATATTCTCTTTGGATTTATTTAAACTTAACAATATCTAAGCTTTGTTTGAATGAATGCAAAATAAAACAATAATTCATAATAATGATTTATAAAAAAACATAAGTATATAATGTTTCTATTCTAATTTTTATGCAATATTTTAAGCTTCATATATAGTATTTTAAATTATGTGTATTATTTTAAATTCATCATCTCCTGCAAGCCTAATAAAAACAAGCCCAATTGTCAAGCAAACCCCCGCAAAGGGGTAAATATCACTTATTATTCCAATATTTGTGCATTTCACAATAATTTGATTGCTTTTATTGTACTTTCAAGTCTCAACTGCAGCGTCTCACAAAGTTAACGTCCGTGACGATTTTTAGTGATTGCAACGTATATATATATACATGACTATAGAAATTGTTTTCTTCTCCGTTTTTCTTATAAAACAGCTTTCAGGTAAAATGCAGTCCATTCATTGTGAAATTATATATAGAATCGAAGCCTAAACTAATTGACTCCTCCTGAGTGAGGGCTTCTCTCTCTCTCCTCCGCCGTCGGATCAACCGAATCTCTCATTCTCAGCCCTCCGCTGCCCCTTTCCCCCATTTAACTCCTTGCCCGATTCCCGACTCCCTTTACTGCCTCTTTTTCCGGTTCATGCAGAAAAGGCCGACATTTTTCACAAACTCCAATAATTTTCCCTTTCTCTCTCTTCATTAACTGCTGGATTCATCACCACTCTCTTCATTATTCGTTATTTATTACTTTTCCCCTCTCTGATGACTCCATTTACACCCAGCAAGGATTTTCCAGTTCTGAGGCTGGCCGAAATCTTCATTTTCTAGCCGGAATTTGAGTCCGTGGTATACGGTTCTCGAATTTGCCTCTTTTCTTGTGTGTGTGTGTGTGTGATGAGAGTGGACGCTGATTGTGCTGAGATTTGTGGCTTCAAAATTAAGACTGATTCATTCTTTCTTAATTTGATAATTTCACTTCTGCTTTTCTAAGTGATGCTGTTTTTTCCTCTTCAACGGAGTGATATTTGTTTGTTAATTCTGGTGCATGGGATTTTGTCAGCTTTATGATCAGAATTTCTGGTTCAGAAATCTGAGAGAAGAAGCAACATTTTTTATATGAAATTTGACGAAAGAGGAATTCTGCAGGTTTCTGATGAGGTTTATTTGTTTGTTTTATTTTTTGTATTTGCTCATTTTGCTTTTTGTGGTTTCGTATAAAAAGAGATTTTATATTAGGTGATGCAGATCTCACATGTCATCACTAAATAAAAAGCAATGCCTTTATATTCAGTAAACTAAGTGTATTTTTCCAAAAACCTCTATGAATTCATGTCTTGAAAATGTCAAAGAAGGTTTGATGTAATCTCACTTGTTATCTTTGCCACTTACAATTTCATGGAAATGTAATATGTAGGTTTTTCCATGGATGGATCTGGATTTTTATTTTTTTCATCTTTTGTAAAATTTTATGTTCTCCCTCAGCCGGTGCACTAACCTGTATATCTTTGAGCTTGTCTACCATTTAAAATTGGATTGGCAACAACTAAAATTATAATAAAATGGCTTTTATTAACTATGAGCTTGTTGTGCTCAACTTTCTCAATGGTTAGACACCATATATTTTGAATCCATGATTGTGGTTCTTTCATTTTGGAGGCATTTCAAATGATAACTGCATATTTATCATTGTATTGGCAAACGCAGTTTATTTATTTATTTTTTACTGATAGGATTAGTCCGAGTCAATAAGGAATCATGAAGAAGGTACATCAAAGTAACCATCCATTTGATCCATATCGTAAGTTGAAAGCCCGTTTATGATTTGCGTTGTTCGTTCTTCCTTCATGTAGTTTGAAAGGTTTAATGACTTCTTATCTAATATATATACACACTGTCATTTACATGCTTCATTCACATGAATTTCATTCCATCTCTCTTACCCTGTAATTTTAAAATGCAGTCATCTTAAGAAAAGTAAATTTTGTCATTGCTAATAATGTCGATATCATATAGAATGAAACTTAAGAATTGGCTGGAATACTAAATGTTGCATATGGTTTTGAACATAATATCTCATCCTTTCCTGTAATTAGAAAGGAGTGTCTCTAGTTTGTTGCATTATCTTCCAAAATCTTAATTGATCATCGCAAAATCTCCGTTGACCTTTAGCTTTGCTTCATTCTTTGCCAATTCATAGCTTTTGAGGCTTTCCGGAATGGCTCATGGAAACCTGTGGGCGCCTCAAAGTTAATGGTGGAGCTATATCGACACATATTGTCGAAAATGGAGAGGTCATTGACGAGGACCTTCCAATGTCGCATCTTCGTGTAAGGTCAAGAAGAGCTGTTATCTCTGACTGCATATCCTTTTTAAGGCAAGGAGTTGATGTTTGTGTATTCTCTACATTTCACAATCCTGAAGATTCAGACGATGAGACAAGTGACGACCCTGTAAGTTTTAATGATTATTCATTGACTTATTGCAGTTAGCCGGCCTTTTACAAAATTAAACGAGATAACTTACTCTAGGGTGCTGTTCACTTTACATAATTAAACGACTATTCATTGTCCTGCATTTGTTTTTGCTTGATCTCATTAACCGGTGTTGATATGGTTTAGGTCTCGGTTGATGCGAGGATAAGATCCATCGAGAGGAAACATGATGGAGCATCGTGTAATTGCGATTTCTATATCAGTTTCTACGTCGACCAAGGCCCTGATCTTCATCTGGAAAACAAAAAGCTTTCAAGAGCAACAACCATGGTGAAAATCGATCAGATTTCTGTACTTCAAAAGCTTGAACATAAGCCATACGAGTCAATATTACCGTTGGGGCTGCTCCGAGGACTGTTTTTCAGTTCAAAAGTTCAAGTTGTTTAGTGGGATGTTCTGCGCTGATCTTTCATGGCTCATTGTTGCCTCTGTTCTGAAGCAAACGGCATTTGATGTAAGATCAATAAAGAATCATATTGTTTATGAGGTTTGAATACAATCCCGACAGCGGTCAAGCACATTCTCCGAATTATCGTATTGCATGAGTTTCAAGGTGGAAAATGAAGTTTTGACCCTTTCGTTATGCAAGCTGATCTGGCCACCATTGAGGAAGGTTCTGAAGGACGTGAGGTAGGGTTCTTGTGTTCGACGATCCCACCGAACTGCGGAGATCAAAGCGTCGAAATGCACAGCCTGAACGCTACTTGGGTTGTGATAACCTTCCGGATTATGAGATTGAGGTGACTCGTTTAGGCGAGAGCAAGACATATAAGATTGAGTATGATGAGAGTTCATCGGAGGAAGAAGAGTACGACGAGTTTCCGATGGCTCTCTCGGTTCAGGCCGACAACGAATTTCAGCAACACCGCTCGGACGAAAACTGCAGTAGCTCTAGTAAGAGAAAATATCCATCACATGGAAGTGATGTGGACTCGGACATGCCTAAACATAAGAGTGGTAAGAAATCGGGCATGTCTAAGTATCATAAGAAACTAGCTGCGGTTAAAGGAGCTCGACAAGAAGAGCTTGCTATTGTTCCTACTGATGGTTCTGCCAACAATGGCTCGTCGTTCCTCGATAAAAATTTCTCAAATTTTAAGGTTCGAGGAGAATTCAAAGGATATCGGAGAAATGGTTGCGAGATATTTCTATATGAATGGATTTCAGTCCTCACAAAAGGAAAACATTCGACTTCATGGATGTCGAAAGTGGAGGCAGAAAGGGTCCGAAAGCCACCCGTAGGAAATACCACCGAGTGAGCAGCCATTCAACTAGTATGAAGAGGACTGCTTTACGTTCGAGAGAGCATCTACGATGTGAGGAGTTTCCGGAAGGGCTCTGTAACTGCACAACTATGCGAGAATTGATCAGAAGATGTATGAACAATATTGATGCCACTCTAAAAAGCGAGCGGTGCAGCCGCCCGTGGTTGAGCAGTGGAAAGAACATCAGTCAAAAAGTCCTCGAATGAAAAGGAACCGGACGAGAAACCTGCCGTGAAGAACGAGGAAGGAATATCGGAGATCGATATGTTGTGGAATGAAATGGAAGTTGCTTTGGCATCATGGTACCTCCTTGATGACAATGAGGTACAACTTTGCAATCTTGATCAATTACATGTCAATATTTCATGCGTTACTATTCTATATGGTTGAGTTACGAAATGCTTTTGTTATCCATTTCACAGGAGTCTCATGTCAAACCTGCTGACGAGTGCAAAACTCGAGTTGGATCGGGGAATAGGTGCGAACACGATTATCGACTCGATGAGGAAGTTGGAATGGTTTGCCGATTATGTGGATCTGTGGAGACCGAAATAAAGGACATTTGCCACCATTTGTAAGTTGCTTTTGATTTAGTATTTCAATCATTAAGACTAATTACAATAATTTAGTAATCACATAAATATTTATCATTTGTTCCTTTTCTCTTCGTAGACTCCAACTTCACACTGCACTCCAACAAAGGAGCAAAGAACCGAGGCAGCGTGGACACGGAACGCAAAAATAGTGAAAATAACGATCTCGAGCAGCTTTGTATTCCTGCTCCCTCGACTACACCTTTAATAGGAAATGGGGAAAACAACGTATGGTCGCTGATTCCGGATCTCAAAGACAAACTACGGAGCCACCAAAGGAAGGCTTTCGAATTCCTGTGGCGAAACATTGCTGGATCGTTGATCCCGTCACGAATGGAGAAAAAGAAGAAGAGACGAGGCGGCTGTGTCATCTCTCACGCTCCCGGAGCTGGCAAGACTCTGCTCATCATCGCGTTTCTCGTTAGCTACCTGAAGCTGTTTCCCGGAGCGAGGCCGTTAGTCCTTGCTCCGAAAACAACGCTATACACGTGGTACAAAGAGATAATCAAGTGGAAGGTGCCGATTCCCGTTTACCAAATCCACGGTGGTCAAACATATAAAGGCGAGGTCTTGAAGCAGAGGATGAAGGTTGCACCGGCCTTCCACGAAACCAAGATGTGATGCGTTCTCGACTGCCTCGAAAAGATGCAGCAGTGGCTATCTCATCCGAGCATCCTGCTTATGGGCTACACCTCGTTCCTCACGCTGACACGAGAAGATTCACCTTATGCGCATAGGAAATATATGGCTCAACTGCTGAAGCAGTGTCCCGAATTCTGATCCTCGATGAAGGGCACAACCCGAGAGCACGAAATCGAGGCTCAGAAAAGCTCTCATGAAAGTTAATACAAGGCTTGAGTTCTGCTCTCGGGCACGTTGTTTCAGAATAATTTTGGTGAGTATTTCAACACCCTTCTCTTAGCGAGGCCGACCTTCGTGAGCGAGGTGTTGAGGAGCTCGATCCCAAATGCGAGAAGAGAAACAAAGAGAGACTAACGCAGTTTTAAGCTGGAGAATCGGGGACGGAAGCTTCTGATCGATAAAATCTCAAGAAGATAGACTCCAACAAGGACGGAGAACGGGAGCAGGCGCTGAAGGCGTTGAGGAAATTGACTACTAAGTTCATAGGCGTTATGCGAGGAGGACCTCCGATGAGCTCCCAGGCTTGCAATGCTACACATTGATGATGAAGTCGACAAGCCTTCAACAAGAGGTTCTGCTGAAACTTCAGAATCAGAGGCCTGTATACAAGGGATTCCCTCTCGAGCTCGAGTTGCTGATCACGCTTGGTGCGATCCATCCTTGGTTGATCCGAGCGACAGCATGCTCGCGCCAGTACTTCAGCCGGAGGAGCTTGAGGATCTCGAGAAGTTCAAGTTTGACATGAAGTCGGGCTCCAAAGTTAGGTTTGTTATGAACCTCGTGCGAAATGTCTGCTCAGAAAGCGAAGCTGCTGATATTCTGCCACAACATCGCTCCCATCAATCTTTTCCTGCAGATATTCGAGAGGTTCTACGGCTGGCGTAAAGGGCGGGAAGTCCTCGTGCTTCAAGGAGACATCGAGCTCTTTGAGAGGGGGCGAGTGATGGATAAATTCGAGGAGCCCGGGGGGCCATCGAAAGTTATGCTGGCCTCGATCACTGCTTGTGCTGAAGGTATCAGCTTGACTGCTGCGTCGCGTTATCTTGCTTGATTCCGAGTGGAATCCTTCCAAGAGCAAGCAGGCGATCGCACGAGCATTCCGGCCTGGTCAGAACAAAGTTGTTTATGTGTATCAGCTGCTGGCCACCGGCACACTAGAGGAAGAGAAGCACAGCAGGACTACTTGGAAGGAGTGGGTTTCAGATATGATTTTCAGCGACGAACACGTTGAGGACCCTTCTCACTGGCAAGCGCCCAAGATCGAGGACGAGCTTCTAAGGAGATCGTGGAGGAGGATCGAGCAGCGCTGTTCCACGGATCATGAAGAACGAGAAAGCTTGAATGTCATTAGAGGAAAAGGTATGCTCAAGAAAATGGGATGATGCAAGTCGAAATGCCATATCGTGTTTAGACTGTGATAGATGTACATTCTAATCCTCTTAACTTTATCCTGTTTTCTTGAAGAAGTTCCATATTTGTGAATGAATAAAATCATTAAGAGAATATGAAATATGTGACTAAAGACAGGATGAATGAATAATTGATGAAGACATTATGATTCTGCAATAAATGTTGGCATGTTACTCTCGTCTTTCTTCTACGCGGTTTAATCTTTAATATGCTTATTGCTTATAATCTAGTGTATAACCTGTCGAATTTCGACGGAAAATCACTTTACATCGTAATTTGTAATACCAGAGTTTGGTTAAACGTATCAATATAATTTGTTACAATAATTGGTTATATATCGCAATGACAATTCAAACATTACAAAGTAAACATTAACAAAAAATAAAAAATTTGAAATTCTCATGTAGGCTTATCGAATATTCGTACCCTATTTAGAATTCGTATACTCAAATATGTCTCAAAATCATTTTAAAAATTGATTTTACCACTGATTCCCATATGAAAGTTATATGCTAATATCAACTAATTATCTACATTTATTTAAATTTATAAAATATTTAAATAATTGAATAGAAGTTATTATAATAATTAGTTATATGTCTCAATAAAAAATGTGAACATTATAGAGTATATATTAATAATCCACTAATCCGGTTAATAAAATTCATTTAAATTAATAAATCATCTAAATAATTAAATAGAAGATTTTATATGTTTAATATTTATTTGCTTATTTTTAAGGCTATTTTAATGTTCATTTTCAAAATTATAACGGAAATCAAAATATATCTTTCTATTCTATATCTCCATGAGTAGGGGTATTCATAATAATTAACAATAATTTTAATTTATTAGGAATTAATATTAATGAACTTTTTTTTCCTTTTCAAAAAGACATATCGAAATCGTTAGAATGTAAGAAAAAAGGGAGGGGAACGATCTTTTATTAATATTCTACGTTATAAGAATAAAAATGCCATTTTTTTTATCTTTATGAGTGTCTAAATAAAACTTGAACATTACAGAGTATATATTATAATGTGTAATATAAATACCCGTTAATACATATTCTCATCTCAAACCCAGTATAGTAATACATACCGACTTTCTAAACCTAACTGGATTTATAAAATAAGTCGTTATAGTAATTGGTTATCTGTCCAATTAAATCCAAATATTCTTGAACAAACATTAACAATAAATAGTATAATTGAAAAATTAATGCGTAATTTCAATTTATGTATACTATCCAAATTGTGAAGTTTACTAAAAATTTAATTGGTGAACCAAATTAATGAGGCTATGGTTCAACAATGCAAACCCGTCTAGAATGTGTATACTCGTTCCATCCAAAATTTAATTAAAAAATAATTTTACTAATTTTCTCGTCTCAAACCTGTTTAATAATACTCGTTAGGATATATCTACCTTGTTGTCTTCCATGCCAGAGCATCTTTGACATGCCAGGAGATCTAGCTCAACTTGAAACATGGTGGAGCAAGAGGCAGTAGGGCGACAAACTGATGAGTGATACGCAGAAGGCACCAACAGAAGCTACTCATTGAAAGGCTGCTACCAGTAAGAGGAGCTCACCAAGCAGATCCCAAAATAAGGGTCTTACGAGGTCCGAGGCGATGTAAGTCATGCCTCATGACCGACAAATGGTCACCGAGCTCAATAATAGATGGGAACAACAGAAGGAGGAATTCATCATGTGGTACTACTACTTGATGAACATGCTCAAGATCAGGAGACGGTGATCGACGGCAGGAACTTCTTACTCGAGTACAAAGATAAGTCTCTTGTTGACAAGTATGTCAATGCCGACCAAACAAGTCAACATCGTTGCCCCTCCAAAGCGATATGTCCTTCCTCCGATGCGAGGATCATTTATTGACTGAGCCCATATTAACAAAGAAACTTTGGTTGCTATTCGACTAATGAAGATTGATCCAACGCAACAACATGAGGAATTCAAACAGCTAGTCGAACGAGTTTTTGCTATGTATGAATAAGAATCAGACAAGGAGAAAATTAAGAAAAAAAGATGAACTGATCAGGATCTTAATATAATAGATATGTACAGGTTTGTTGATATATGTATAGGTTTGCCGATATTGAGCTCAAACTAATTTATCTTGTAAATTTTAGCAACCTGAACATATATATAAATTGATCCAGTTCACCTGAAGACAATGACTCTTTGTCCAAGCTCTATACTTGCTTTAACCTTACTATGGTGAACTGACCCTTATTTTATAAAGTAGGATGATCTCAACAACGTGAAATCAAACCCTTCTACTAAAATTGATTATCTATCTAACTAGCCTGTTTTTCCAGTGTAATAGACATGTTTTGGCATCATCAAAAAGGAAAAAATTATTGGAAAAATTCTTCTTTAACTATGTGTTTTGATTAGATCCTAAAATTTGTTGATGATTGCCCTCCTGATACAATTACAGCTCAGTTGTTAGAGAGCCGAATTTTTATTTACAGGCTTCAGTAGAAGAAATACAAGTTTGGATAGTCCCAATACTGATGGAGTTCAATTAGTACTGAAGCAATCGTACTGAAATAAGTTTCAGTATCAGCACAACTGAAAAGTGAAATCGAAGACTGCAGTCGGAAGATTGAAGACGGAAGACTGAAGTCGGAAGATTGAAGACTCAGCGCTGCTGAAAACAAAGAAGTCAAGAATGTGACCAAGTGTTATACCTGCAGCTGAGAAGTCGAAGCTACTTAGATCTACATCAAGCTGAAGTGTCCAACTGAGTCAAGGTCACCAAACTGATAAAAGATGGAGTCCAACCTGCTGATAAATAATCGAGCAGACTTGACTGATACGACCAGAAGTCAACATATTGAAAAGACACAGAGTCAACCCAACTGAAGAAACACAGAATTATTTAAAACTTAAGTATTTAACTGTAGAAGATTTTAACGTACCAGAATCACTTTTTAGAGTTGCAGAGCTGTAGTGTACGATGTTACAGATGTTGAAAATGACGTAAGAGGATTCAAACAGACAGATTTCAAATGACAAATTAAATGGATATTATTGGTGTTCCCTCCAATATCACTATTTATTGTTCGCTCTGTAAATACGTGTAGAATCCAACATTTGAATGTTACCAAAACACTGCGAATTTAAATATTCTAAAATACTCAGAGCTTATAGCTCAAGAACAATTATCAACGATTTCGAAGAAGGGAGTTCCATAGTGTTATCAGAAAATCCTCAGAGCTCAAATATATTTATTAACTCAGGATTTCGATATACACTCCCTTACATTTTAGGTCTCAACCTTTTAATATTCTAAACTTAGAAATATTGAGTTGTCACATGTGGCAACTCAAATCCTAGTTGAAGAACCCTCTACTCAAAACCCCCAAAGTTTAAGTAGAAGTTAGGCAAGTAAGCAATGGAGTGTTAGTTGTTGAAAGCTTGGTTATTGATAACTCTTATAAAAGAGTTATTATGTGACCTTTTTGATGATAATAACCTTGAGTATTGTGTGTTCTGTTCGTATGTTTGTGTTGTTTTGTATGTTTATGTTATGTCTTCGTGTGTGTGCGTGTAGGATTGAGTCAAGTGCTTTTATGGGGTTTTATGTGCATTTTAAGCGTCATTTAATCGATCATGGCATGTAGCGGGAAGAGCGGCGAGAAAAGGCGATCTTGAAGTCTGGCGAGGGAAGTCAAGCTCAAAGGAAGAGTGAAAGAGGCGAGGATGCCGGGCGAGTCTCGAGCGAGCTCGGAAGAGAAGCAGGCAGTCGAGCTCGTGACTTAAGTCGAGCTCGTAACCGTAGTCGAACTCATGATTGAAGTTGGGCTCGTGGCGGATGAGCTCTGCTCATGGAGCGAAGAGGCGAACCCGTAAGAGAACATATGATCTTGGAATGATCTTGGTGCGGTCGGACTCGTGGCGGTCGGATTCATGAGCGAGGTCGAGCTCGTAAGAGGTCGAGCTCGTGAGCGAGGTCAGACTCGTGAGCAAGGTCGAGCTCGAAAGCAAAGTAAAACGAAGTCACGAGGTCGAGCTCGTGAGCGAAGTCGAGATCGTGAGGCGAGCCAAGCTCGAAAAGAAGAGAGCAGATGATGCTAGCGAGGTCGGGTTCATAGAGAAGGCGAGCTCGTGCTTGTGCAAATGAAGTAGAAGAGCTCGTACTAGTGGACGAGGCCGTGCTTATGGAAGGCTAACGATGAAGCGTGGAAGGTTTTGGCTGAAGACGAAGAGGAGATCTGCAGGACCACAACCACGTGGCAGCTGGCCACGGCAGCAGAAAGGAGGCGCGCGTTCGTTCTCTATCGAGCAACGGAAAAGGGAAAGAATCGGAGGATGAAGGGGTGGCGGGTGCGATCTCAATGATCGCTCACTTTTCTAACACGAAAAAGCGCAAGTATAAGGTAAGCGAGTATCGTATCCACGAGGGATTGTAATGCGAAAACACGAAGCTAACTCAACAATGATTCATCATTATCCAAGCAACATAAATGGTTTGGTAAGAGTTTAGGGCTTCGGACTTCAATCCAAAGCAGGGGTAACAAAGCAGAAAATAAAATAAAGCAATAAACACTCGGATGGTAAAAATAGATAAGGAAGTCTAACCCTAGGGATGCATTAATCTTATCCACAACATATGTTTATCCTGTTCCTATTAGCCAATTTTAATACAGACAAGATGGAAGATCACATATATAACCGACAATTTCTGTTACGACAAAAGCGGCTGTAGATTACTAGTTTTCCTTATTACTGTTACGTCTCTAGGTGAAAACAAGTAACTCCAAACAGATCACAAGAATATGCTTCCTACGAATATCCTATCTCAGCTACGACTCAAGGCTTATTCGTATCATGCATTCGAGATCGATTAACAATCAATACAATTACGTAATTAACCGACAACTAGATATGCATCAAGATTGATCAGAAATCAACATTTATAAATAAGCACCATCGAATCATGAATCAATGCCTGGAAGGTAAATAGCGATAATAGGAATCACAACATATAGGATCGAATCATGCAAACCCTAGGATTAGAACGAAAAACTAGCCAGATATAATAAACGGAATAAAATACGATTTAACCATAAAAATAGAAATTATATAAATGAAACCCGTATTGAAGCGTCTGATGAACAATCGTTGGGCTTGAATCCCAACCTCAGCGAAAAACGGAAAATTGCAAAGATTGTCCGGACGAAAACGTTCCGGATCGTAGACAAAACGTAAAACTAATGAAGAACAATGATCAAATCAACTCTAGAATGAAAATAGATGGAAGCTAAAGCTAAAAATCTGAAAAACTTATGAAAAACTGAGTAAAAGAGGCTCTGGAATCGTGTGTGCGAAGTTGGGGGCGCGAGGGGGTGTTGCCATATATATAGGCACACCCCAAACCCTAATTTCTCCTTCTGCCGCTCGGACTCGCGACCACGCCTCGCGATCGCTAGGTATGTCCGGGCGCTCTTCTTCTTCGCTCGCCTCCCTACGCTCGCATGGTTACCTCGCGACTGGTGGCGGTCGCTAGCCACGGTCGCGAAATCATCCAAGAGCTTTCTCGTGGGGCTTCGCTCATGGGCACGAGGACGCGGTCGCGGTCTCGCTGGGTTCTCGCCGGGTTGCCTAGCGGCCAGCTAGCGACAACTAGGCTGGTCGTTAAAAGTGTCGATGTGTATTTTGGCTCGTGCTTCGCTCCTTGCTTGATTTTCAACATACGGACCTACACAACACCAAAAGAACACCCAAGAGCGTTATCTTCTAGAAATAGATAAAACATTAAGAATCGATACGTAAACGCACATTAAACGAGCTAAACTCATCTTCAAATATCAACTATAAGCGTGTAAATGCGCATTTATCACTGCGCCTTAAAAGCGCGGAGGTTGTTATTAAAAGGAGGGAAGACAATCGAAAAGGAAGTATTCGGTTTTGGGAGGAAAAACACAGAATCATCTGCAGAGAGGGAAATCAAGGAGTGATCTCTTGGAGATGAAGTCATCAGAAGAGACGACGAACCAAGAGCGAGCACGCGGTTCCGACGACTGATTCTAATTTTGTTTCTCGAATTCTTCTTAGTTTGTTATGGCATCTATTTGTTTGAATACTGTTGAACAGCTCGCTATGAGCTAAACCTGTATGACTTGATTTCTTGATGAAACCCATGCTCGTGTGACGAACTCATTTCTACGCATATCTTGTTAAATTGCTATCTCTCTTTTGGGATTATTTTATCTTACTTGTGCTTGATCACCATTAGTGAGATCTTAGTTCATTAATTTTTGCATGCAGGGTTTGATAAATGATGTCTAAACATTGACTCCTAATGCTGAGCATATACACTGTGCTAGGCATATTTATGCCAACTGGAGGAGAAAACATGATGGTCCAAAGTTCAAGGCCATTTTTTGGAACTTGGTGAAGAGCACTTCTCAATGTGATTACAACTACCACATGAATCAATTAAGGATGGAATCAAATGATGCCGCTGAAGATTTTGAAAGCCAAAATCCTAGGAGTTTCTGCAAGTCATTGGTCACATCCTTCACTAAGATAGATGTGGTAGACAACAACATTTGTGAGACATTTAATAGCTATATCCTTAGTTTAGAGATAGCCTTCTGATAGATATGCTTGATGGAATAAGAGAAAGTCTGATGACTAGGATGCATAAATTGAGCACACTTGCTGAAAGTGAAAGTGATGTTTTGTGCAAGAACATCGGTAAAACTAGAAAAGAGTATAAGTAAAATGAGTGATTGTGATTTACAGCCTGCAGTGGGTGGAAAATACGAGGTTCATCTCTTTGATGATACCCATATAGTGGACTTGAACTTGAGGGAATGCACATGTAAGTCATGGGAGTTGACTGGCCTACCTTACTATCATGCTTTAGCATGTATTACACATTACAGGGAAGATTATGTGCATCATGTAGATGAGTTTTACTACAATTCTACGTGGAAGAAATGTTATAAGTTTGCTCTGGAACCAATCTGTGGAGAAAAAGATTGGCCTCAAGTGGACTGTCCACAAGTGTATCCCCCAGAATATGTAAAACGACAAGGAAGACCTAAGAAAGTAAGAAAAAGAGGGCAAGATGAAATTAGGCCAAGTTCAGAAGGTAAATTACCTAAAAAGGGTATCAATATGAGTTGTAGAACATGTGGAGGGATAGATCATAATGCGAGGATATGCAAAGCAGAACCTCAAACTCAGGTTGCCATCTTTCCATATTTTATCATAAAGCATATACTTCATGTAATATTTTTGGTTATTAACTAAGATTTTATTTCGTATATTTATCTAGATTACTCCTGCACAATCGAGGCCTAGAGGGAGACCACAGATTGAACCCCAAAATGGTGCAACAAGGTCTAGAGGAAGATCTAGGGGAAGGCCCTCAAATATGCAGATTCCTACAAATCGAGATAAGACACCAGTTTCAACTTCAAGACTGACAACAAGTTCAAGAGGTGGTAATGCAAGAGGTTGTAGACAGGTGATTATTAATTATTAACATGTTGCTTCATATTTTTAATTTCTCTCTTTCACTCGTACCTTTAATCTTTCGCATGAGTTTAATCATGTTTCTTTTCATTTAGGCAACACAAGAATTTGGAAGGCTTGTTTGTGATTCTGGGAATGTATATGTAAAGGTATGTTTTGATATTGTTTGGCGTATCTTTTGCAAATTTAGCCACTGTAAATTTGATTTTTGTGATGCAGCCACCAGGTGGAATGAGGCCACAATTTGTTAGTTTTACAACACCAAGTGGAATGAGGTCACGGTTTATACATGATACAAATTCAGAACAAGTTGGAAGCAGCCAAAAGTCACAAGTTTTTAATGGCTCTACACCTCACTGATGTAGTTCAGTCATTATTTTTGTAAAACAAACATATTTGGTGTTTATTTTATTTTAGTAATTGATGGAAAAACAGTAACCATGAACATGTTTGAGTTTATCTGACTGAATATTAGATTTATTTTCTAGCTATATCTATTTTGATGATGTAGAACTTGAATGATTTTTGCCTACTTATTCAAAGCTTTCGAAGAACCATTATATAGTATCATAAGCCTACAAGTACAATTTATAATCTTTCTTGAAATTTTTATTAAAGATGAGATTAGTATTTTGAATTCATGAAATTATTTAATTATCATCATTTCTATTGGTAAATAAAGTATTTATATTGGTAAAGAAAGTACTTAATGGTTCATTTTCGTCATGTGAAAATTACAGTCAGTATTCTGTTAACTAAAAATATTATGAAAGATATTTCTGGTATAATATGAATAGTTTGGGCATTTTATTGATATTATTGAAAGTCCGGGACATTTTTGGGACAAGTCAAATAGTTTAGGATTTAATTTGATAATTGCCCAAGATAAATTGAAAGATTATGACTAAAATATGTAATACCGAAATTGTCCTTATGGTATAGCAAAAATGCTAAATGTGTAATAACCGAAAATATTTTTGTTGAGGATGTTTTCTTTATATTATAGAGTGAAGGATGATTAAATTATCTATCCAAATTTGGGGCGACAAATTATCACTCAAATTTATGAGTCAGTCTTTCTAGCAAGCAGATAAACTACTTGGCCTGCTGCTTCCATGATTCCATCCATAGATACATACGTACTTTATTATAGTAATATTTTATGACCATCACATCATTGTTATTTATTATATGCATAAATGAAGATGCATCTTTTGCTACATACAATGTACGATACATGGGTTTACCAAATAAATGAATATACTGGGCTTAACTAATAATATATATGCCATTAAAGATTGTCATCTAGAGTTTAAAAAACTGGAGGAGATTTTGTCATCTAATAGAAGTGAACTTAGAAATTGTGCAAATTGGTGATAAAAATTGGCGTCAATTAAGCTTGAATAAGTCTAGTTCTCTCTCCACATTTTCTTCTAATATATTGTTTTGAATGTTTAATATATGGCGAAGCTAATTTCTTACAATTTTTATAGTCAATTGCAGGATCCATTGCAGAAGCTAGTAAGATTATATTCGGGAAGTTAATTGGATGAATGATTTTTAATCACTTAATTAATTTTAGTCAGAATTTAAAATGTGATTAAAATAACGTCAATAGATTTGTTACCATATATACATAAAATGAGAACTTTAGACTTCAACTTACGGGTAAAATACAATTTTGTCTATGGACTTAGGATGTTTAGTCCCGAAAATATGTAAAGAATTAATTGATTATTAAAAGTGAGGACTTTTGTAAGTGGGTTATGTTAACTTTTTCACTAGAAAGTATCAAATTAATTTCGAGGTTTATGGAGAATTGGATAAAAATGACTATAGTACTGTCAATTTTGAAACTTTTTGAAAATATTTGCATATAAGGCTAATTTAAACGGCGCCGCCATTGTGAAAATATTTGCATATAAAAATGACTAAATTACTGATTACATACTTCAAAACCAAATAATAATGTTTATTCAAAAACCTCAACCTCAACGTTCCATTAAAAAAAAAAGCTTAATTTCATATGAGCGTAAATATATATTTGAAGATGTCTTTATCTTTTTTCATTTATTGGGACCTAGTTGCTAATTAGTCAAATTATGACGGTGGCGTGAGAATATCGGGATACATTTTTTTCTATTAAAGAAAAGGAAAAAAAATCGAAAAATGGTGTGTGATTGATGATTCTTGTTCCAAAAACGGGAAACTCTCTCTCGGAAGCCACCATATCCCAACCCTATGAGAATCTGAAGGTGTTCATAAGGAGTTACCTTAAAGAGAGTGAAACTCCCACACTGCGGCTAGTAGTATTCGATCATTAGTTTTTATTTCAAATTTATTAGTTCTTAATCAACTGAGCTAAGTCCGTGGGCGCATGATTGATGATTTTATATTGAGATAAAGTGATACACACCCTCTTGACATAGTAAAAGATACAATTTACCCACCATCTAAAAATATATATTTTATACCAATTTTTAATCATTTTTTAAGATATATATGTGATTGTTTTGTTGTATAATTAATCATCCAGTACAGTGTACATTAATAAAGTAATGTTGGTTTAGTACATTATTCTACCTAATAAACAAAAAGCAAAACCATGATATTAGCATGCAGGAAAATTCAGTGTACATATACTAGATAATTTAGAATGATCTTTCTTTTCTTTATACGTAAGATTTTTCTTCTTTTGGCAAACTACTTTGTACTCCCTCTATCCCATTTAAAATATCTCACTTTCATTTTTTAGTTGTCTCATTATAAATGTCTCATTCCATTTTAAGAAATAATTATCCATTCAAAAAGTGTGGATCATACTCATTTCTTAACATTTTAACTACTTTATACATTTCTCCTAAATACCTGTAATCAAAAGAAATGAGACACTTTAAATGAGATGAAGTGAGTAATATTTATGGCCAAGTTGTCTAAAACTAGGTGGTTGAGATTGACAAACCCTAGGGTTTTGATTTTTATAAGACCATCAGGCATCAAGTTGAAGAAAGATCTTTAGACAAAACGGAAACAGCTTGTAAAGCGTGAGTTTCAATTTGTTAAAGATAACACCAAGTTGATCAAAGTTGGTGGGAATAGACAAAAGAGAAAGGGTTCACAGAAATTGCCAAATTGGGTCATTTAAACTTAAATTAAAAAAGAAAATCTAAGAAATATAATTGAATTTATAATTTGTTCCCAAACAATAGCGCCCACAGATTAAGACGGATAAAATTTGAAGGTTCCGTAAAGGACCATATCAGGTATAAAAAATTTACATAGTTGATGTATATTATTCAAGGGGATATATAAGTAGGACTATTGAATCAACCACTTGATTAGATAATGATTAACTTCTTAATATCATCGTTGAGAGTAAAAAAACTAAAACCAACTAGTTCTTTTCCATATATAAAAGTAACATTTAATTTTCAGGAAAAAAAAGACAAAAGACTTCATCGCCCTCGCTTGTTTATGTGAATAGAAAATTGCATATCTATAAGCAAAAGACCGATTTTTTTTTTTTTTTTATTTTGGGTCAATTTAATATAGAAATTTTAAAGACTGCGTCACGGTGGACTCGAACCCAAAACCTATGGTCTCGAACATTAACCACTCTATCACTAGGCCAACACACACATCAAAATACCGATTTAATGTGACATCGAATGCGTAGAGTAGTGTGACTGTGCGGCTTATTCAAATATTACGAATCCTGAGTTCACTAACCTTTTGAATTTTGCATATTGGTTATAAGTTGTGTGTTTCTCAAAAGAAAAATTGCAATATTTTTCATGTCAAATTAATATATAGTGCACATGTGTGGCTTATAAGTTATTCTCAATTATACAAACACTACAGCCGTTAGTCTTTATTTTTGCGTGTTGGTTATAATTTGTTCCATGTTCCAAAAGGGCAAGCTATTCCCCAAGAGCCCCCACAACTTAGTCATATGAGAATATGATGGGGTAAATTATGATAATTAAGAAGTTATGAGGACTTTGTTTAGTGCTCACAAGCAGTCATCCTAAAGATGATGAAACTCTCAAACTGCTACTGCTAGAATTTGATTATTGATCTTTGTTTCAGATCTACTAGTTCTTAACCTACTGAGCTGAGTCCGTAGAGGCATGTTGGTTATAACTGATAAGTTTAATGTGGGTTACTACTCAAAACAATAATATGGTGCTTTTAAGAACTCTGAATTAATGCATCATTGACTAAATGAAGTTTAAAATTTGTCAATTGTAATCTCTTATAAATGTAATTTGTAACGTAATTAACTATTAATTATATCGTGCTAAATATGTACGAATCCATTAACATGTTACAGATAAAGAATTCAAAATAATGGACAATGGAACCTATATATTACGGCATAAACGTAATTTAGATTATCATGGTACACATTTCACGTCTGGCCTCCTCGTTGGTTTAATAAGAGAATTGGAACAAATAAATTACCAATATGATTGCTCTAAGGGATGTGCATGTTACAAAATGCGTGCATTGGTTTGATGTGGACCATCCAGTTAAGTGGGTTCATCAAACGGTTCTGATTGGGTTTATTTGTGAAGAGCTAACCACTGCCATGTCACCAAGCCACTTACCCTTGAGTTCGAGCAACTAAACCAAAATCGTGATGGATAATTCGACGTGTGCTCCAATCATTTCATTGGTAATTTATCACCTCAAATTTGAGTTGATTATATAATCTTCTTTTACTCCATAATGCAAAATTTCAAAAATATTCTCACTAAAATTATTTTTGATCATTTTTGTCTCAACCTTTTTCATTTTTGTTATAAGACAAGTGCAATTTCGATATTATAATATACTTTAGTTGGGCTGATAATCGGGTCGGTTTCAATTAACCGAAATTGAAATCGAAATCGAAACCGACATCGATCAGTTAATCAGTTAACCGAGTAACTGATTCGATTAATCGGTTGAATTTGCAAATAACCAAAATTAACAGAATTGTTATATGATGACAGAACCAATCAACAAAAGATCATATTAGCTTTATTTCTTTGGTTAGAGTCCATCGTGACGCAGCCTTTAAAATTTCTGTATTAATTGACCAAAAAAAAAGAAAAAAAGATCATATTAGCCACGTTACTTAATAAAGAATACTGCTTGCCAATCTTCCTAATTAAGAATAGTGATTGACATATGGATTAATACGAAAATGAAGACAGAATTGAGGGAAAGGAGACTGTTTTCAAGGAATTTAAATTTGGAACTAAAACTAAAGTTGAGAATATAATAAATAAATAACAAAAATCACAAATATGTGTGCAATACGGTGAGAGTTTTTCTTTTGTGTTCATTTAATACAAAAATTTAAAGGCCACATCACGGTAAAATCGAATCTGAAACCTTTGGTTTCAAGCATTAACTATTCTACCATTAGGACAACACACACTAGAGACTCTTGTCTACATTGTGTATCATAAATAGTCGTAAAGTTTATACGTGTTTTCTTCTATTATCCATTTCTTGTATATCATATTATGTATTTGAAGTTTCAATTGAAATGGGATACTGCTACTAGATTAACAATTGACATGTTTCCGATTTTTCCTTCTACAAGAAATTTATAATCTAATAAATAATTGTTGGAAATTTTTTATTTTAACTTAGTATTTTGATTAGATCCTAAAATCTTACTGATGATTGCGTTGCTGATGTAACACAATGCTGCTCACATATTAGGGAGTCAGCCGGTTTGTTTACATGTTTCAGTAGAAGAACAAACAACGTGGATATGTTCCATGCTGAAAGAATTCAAGCAGTGCTGACACCAGCCATGTTGATAATGAATCATTAGCAGCGCACTGAAGACTAAAGACTGAAGACGGGCGACAATGTTGCTAAAGAGAAAGAAGCCCGAAAAATGAGTAAGTGTGATTCCAGCAGCTGAGAGGCAGAAGCTGTTGATAACTACATCAAGCTGAAATGTCAATTGAAGATTCAGAGTCGCCAAACTAATAGAAGACGAAGTCCAACATGCTGATAAAACATGGGACTAACCCAACTAATGGAACCTGAAGTCAACGTACTGAAAAAACACGGAGTTAATTCAACTGAAGAAACACGAAGATATTTATACTTTGGGTATTTGACTTTCAACTTGTCAGATCAAACTTGCAGAGGATCCTAACAAGTCATAATCACTTTTCAGAGTTGCAGAGCTCAAATCTACGATGTTGCAGACAGGAAAAGAGACGTGCAAGGATTCAAACGGGAAGATTTCAAATGACAAATGAAATGGATGTGATTGGTGTTGTTTCCAATGATACTATTCATCATCCGCTCTATAAATACGTGCAGAATCCATCATTCAAATTCTCAAAAGCACTCAGAGCTTAATTCTCAAGAACGATCATTCAGCGGTTTCGAAGAAGGAAATACCAAAGCGTTATCAGTAAATTCTCAAAGCTCAATTATATTTATTAGCTTATGATTTTAGTATACACTTCCTTATATTCTAGGTTACATTCTTGTCATATCTCAATCTAATAATCTTGATTTGTCGACCCGTGACAACTCAAATCTAAGTTAGAAATCCTTCTACCAAACCTCTCCCCCCCTAAAAAAAAGATTAAGTAGAAGTTGGGCAAGTAAGTAATGAAGTGTTAGTTACAGAATGCTTGGTTACCTTGCACATGTAAGCAAATAGGTTAGGTCGGTTACACCTGTAAGCAGTCAGCGGTTTCCTAGCACCAGCAAGCATAAGAAGATATGTCAAGTAAGGCGGGATATTGATAAGGTGAACTTCAGTATCTTGGTTTACTCTTCTACCCGTAAACAAGACTTACTCCCAAGTGGTGGATTAACTGTGGTATCAGTATGTGGAAGTATGAGCTGATATCTCTGAACTATGTAAAAATTAAGTGTTCTTTACTTTCAGCTGTTTACTTTCAGTAACGCTTTACATTACATATTATTGAACTGAACATCATTAGCACACACAATACAACATACCGTTTTCAAACACTCGATTAATATCAGTTTAATACTGACGAGAAGAAACTGAAAACTGACTAATCAATATTTGATTAAGTATTTTCTATCAGTTTAAGTTTTCAGTAAATGAAAAAATATAACCACTACATTATGCACGCACATAAGTTATTAGTCCAACTGACTAACTGCCTTAGCAGTCAATAGGTTTGCTAACTAATAGTACTCAGTACAAGACTTCCCGGTACTTAAACTGATCATCAGTACTTACATCAGTTACACGACATCTACTGATAAGTAGAAGGTAAAGTCTTGTTAATCGAAAATGTTTTAATTTATCATAATTGGTGTAATCTCCCCCATCCTCCGTACACCAGTACAAACCCCTAGGGGCCATATATTGGTATCAGATCAAGTTGTTGGCAAGCACTATTACTTCCCCTAGTGGTCGTTCTATCTGAACAAATCCTCTAAAAACTAATATATTTTTACATACTACCGCACATTTGTTGCGATGGAAACTAACTAAACATTTGCGAGACAATATGAGATCGGAAATTGAGACTCAAGGTCATTACTAAAAGACAAATCATCATCGAGAAAAGATTACAAAAGTTGGAATAGAAGTTGGTAAAGACGACCTATGAATTCAAATCGAAGGATCGAGTTGACTTCAAGTCGAAGAACACAACAGGATAGGCACTACCATCGGCCAAGAATATCATCTTGAACAATTTCCAACTCTCACATTGGGAAATTAATGAAATGAGAAGCGCTAAGGAGATGTATGATCTTGTTGGAGAGCCTTTGTGTAGCTCACAAGAGATTAAGGACTATAATTTTGCTACTTATATATATTAGCACTATAATAAATTATTAACTAATAAAATTGAAACTAAAGGCTAAAAATAATTATATATCCTAATCAATTAGAATAAAACCTATTTAATAATTATAAAATTAAAAACACAAGAAATTGAAATTAAAGGGAAAAAAAAGTAAAAATTGAAAGTGGTACAAAATTGAACCCCAAAAAGTGGAACATAGTGTTTAACGTGTATTGACCTAATGATAAAGTGGTTAATGTCCGAGACCAAAGGTCTCGGGTTTGAGTCCATTGTGACACGACCTTTAAATTTCTATATTTAATTGACAAAAAAGTGGAACAAAGGTCTTAAAGTGTAAAATGTTGTAATGAAGTTAAAAAAAAGAATGAAAAAGTAAAATATTAATCATTAAAATCCACAAAATTCGTTTCTTATTTTTTCTTTAACGTCACGAAAAATTTTACTTTCCTCTTATGGACATGGACCCACATTACCATCCCAACTTTTGTAATGCTCCACTTTTGCTTGCTTTAATTTTTTTAAATTTAAATAATTTACATTGGATTTGTGAATATTTGACATGCTCGATTTTACATTGAAATTAAGGAGTCTGTGAGTTCGTCCTAGCTAAAAATAAACTTTAGAGTTTATTTTAGGACCTTCATAATTTACTTTACAAAGATATAAATAAATTCCTTTTGTTTTGGGATGATTTATTTATTTACTTAAGCCTAGGCTTTAGAGATAAATGGGCTGGAAAATAATAATAATAGTATTTTGAGAATCCAAATTGTATTTTATTTTCCACAAAATTTAAAATTTGGATAGAAACAAGTAGAGATGGCTTAAATTAGAACTCTTATTAGGATTAGGCTGGTTTATATATATATATATATATATATATATATATATATATATATATATATATATATATATATATATATACATGTCTACCTCTATTGAAAAAGAAAAGAAAAGAAGAACTCGTTCAGAAAAATTTCAAGGAATTCGTCTCTCGTGTCACGCTATTTTAAATTCACCAGAGGCATAATAGTTTTTTTCTTTGATCATTGGTTTTTTTATTTCATTGTTTTCTGGTAAGTCACGTTCCACTACTTAATACTCTTTTCTAGCTAGTGGGTTTTAATCTTTAATTAATATATTAAAGTTTCAGAAATGATTCATCAGTTTGGTTAATTGGTTTTGAGAAAGAAAGACTGGTTATGTGAGTTCATGAGTCATGAGTAAAATAAGTTGTTGTCTTACTTTGATATATTATCTAAAATTTTAAATTGAATACGTTGGCTATTGAATTTAGATTATTGTTTGATTAAATTAGATTTAAGTATGTCAGTTTGATCAATTCCTAGTCAATAAATTTGTTAAATTTGATTTTCGAAACGTTTAGTAACTTCTTTTGTAAAAGAAATTTAGTTATGATATGTTTTTGAACTAATGGGTTACAATGATGCATTTTAATTTTTATTAATTGGTTTGGATCAATCTTTAACAAGTTTTTATTGTAAATCTTGTTAAGTACTCTTTTAATCTTTAAGCAAAAGCTTAGTTCAATTCTTATATTTTCTCGGATTTGATATTAAGGATCAGATGATTGTCTTCTAATTGTTTAAGTATTATGGGTTAATCAGGTTTGGTGTTGGCTTTCATTTTTCAATAAATTAAATGTTTTATAATAATAAGCATTGAATTGTGTCCTTATTTATTATTTTGTTGATTTTGATTAGAAGAATTATTCTTAGGGTCACGTGATTTAAGATTTAAGTTGATAATAAGTTGTTTAGTTTTGCTAGTTAATTGAGACGAGTGTGTCATTTATGGGAAGCTTATTTAATTCTCAAATATTTCCAACTAAAAGAAATATAATTGTTTTAGTTTATGAATTATTGCCAGATAAATTTCACCAAATACTTGGTTATAATCTTGAAAAGTTTCTTCAAGGTTTTGTTTTAGCCCTTATAAAAAAAATAAAAATAGAAATGGTTTTGATTGGACTAGGTACGACGTAACTAGGACCCTCATCTCGGAATTGAGTTGATTTTGATATGGGTGAAATCTTATTTAACTCGCTAAAACATGTTTTGAAATTTCATATTGACACGTAGAATAAAACATGTTTATTTGTGGAAGTTAAATTGGTTTGAGAAATATTTTTTTTATATCCAACATGTATATCGTGGTTTGGATTGTGATACGATATTTATTGCATGTGGTAAGTATGCAAGTGGAAAGCCTTGACGGTGAGTCATTGGCCATATGTATATCCTATGCCAGTGAGGCGGAATTTTTAGCCAGTGATCCTGAGCCTTGACGGTGAGTCATTAGCTACGTGTATATTCTATGCCAGTGAGGCGAGATTTTCATGCCGATGAGGCTAGATATGATATTGATTACATACGGTGAGTATGCAAGTAGAAATACCAATGAGACATAATTTTAAGCCGGTGAGGCTGAATATGGTTGGTTATCACTTCCCTGCGATGTATACACATTTGGACAAAATAATGATATTCCTTGTTTTCCACCACCGAGTACGTTTTGTGCCCACCCCTTTTTATCTAAAATATTTTCAGGTCAGTGATCGTAGAACGGCGTGGTGTGATGAGTATGTTAAGTGATGTTATATCGCTTTTAGTTCTTTCAAATACTTATGCTATTTTGTTTAATTTCTTTTTCTTTATTACCGTTGTTGGATTTGAGTTGCTGGAACTCCAACTTATCTCATGTTATTAGGTCTTATGTAGTTTTTCTTTTGGATCGTTGGTTGGCGTAAGTTCTATTGGTCAAAGTTTAGACTTGAGTTTGTTAGACTCATTATTTGACAATTTTATTCGAGTTATTTTATATATGTGATTAAAATATTTTATTCAATAGATATAAAATGAAGAAAAAAATATCTACTTTGATATGTTTCCGCTTTAGCTGTTTAAGAAAATATAACATTTTTTTTAATTATGAGTTTAGGGTGTTACACTTTTCCCATTATACTACCCACTTATTTATTAAAAAAAATCTACTATGACCTACTTTGTAATTTCACTTAACATTAATTTATTCATTTTTACCTAATCTTCTTATAATTGTGGGTCTTTTTCTTCACTAATTCTATATTTATTATAATTTATTAAAATTAATGTCATTAAAATCTGTAAACAAATTCCACGAACGTATTTAATTACAAAATGAAAGAAAAACAAATGGTTGGTAGGTTGCATTTTCAGAATGTTTGAATTCAAGTAGAGCTTGACCCCCTCACGTACGGCCGTCGGCAGGCAATTAATTCCATAGGGGCATTCTCGTCATTGAAACAAAAAATCAGGACGAAACGCAGGGGCAGTTTGGAATTAAAATAAAAAGCTTATGCAAGTTGGGCATCCCACTTGGCTGTGATGATCATAGAGACGGAAACCTGCTCTTCTTTTCCTCCCATGAAAACCCTCCATTTTATCTTTACAACTCCATTCCCGAATCTAAAACACAAAACAAAATAAAATGCCCTCTTCTCTTCAGATTCAGAGAATCAACCCCATAAACCACACCGCGCCGGCGTGCATGCATCAGAAGGCGGCCAAGCCGACCTGGGTGTGCCCCGCCCCCGCGGGGGCCTCCCTGCCGGAGGAGATGCTCCACCACCACACCCACGCGGTGGCGCCGGACCAGTGTTCCTCCGCCGCGGTGCAGACGATCGACGCGGCGGTGGAGGCGGTCTGGTCCGTGGTGCGGCGCTTCGATCGCCCGCAGGAGTACAAGAAGTTCCTCAAGAGCTGCCACGTCATCCTCGGTGAAGGCGACGTGGGGACGCTCCGCGAGGTGCGGGTGGTTTCGGGGCTGCCGGCGGCGAACAGCACCGAGCGGCTCGAGATCTTGGATGACGAGAGGCATGTGATGAGCTTCAGTGTCGTGGGCGGCGATCACCGCCTCCGTAACTACCGCTCCGTCACCACCCTGCATGAGGGTGGCGGCGGAGGGACGGTGGTCGTGGAGTCGTATGTGGTGGATGTGCCGCAGGGGAATACCAAGGACGAAACGTGCGCGTTTGTGGATACGATCGTCAAGTGTAATCTGCAGTCTCTGGCGCAGATTGCTGAGAATTTCGCTAAGAATAATACTAAATCATCATGCTAATGTTTTATGCTATTTTTTTTTTATCATAATTTGGTTAACAGGAGACATTTTTCTTTATTGATCGTAGCGTATTTCTATTTTTTTTTCTTTCTTTTTTTATATGGGCTGATTAGTTTGCATTAATTCTATGATACATCAGGTTTAGTTTTTCTCAAGACCATTCAATTCCTTCCATATTTGTATATGTATTAGAGATGTCCTTTGGTGATTGGCATCCAATTATATTTTGGTATTTGATGAATTTATTTTTAGGTATTTTGCTTCTCTTCTTTCTTTGTTAATCTAAACTGAATGGAAGAATTTGTTCTACGTTTTGGACTTGATCGGGTGGGATCGATATCAAAATCTTAATTAAATAAATTCTGTAAATTAAGAACCATGGGTTAACAATTCTTTTGATTCAGATATGATAGTGTCAATTTATGCTTGTGAATTATTTGCGTTCAATTGCAGACAAGGATACATTGCAAATACTTGATATTTCCATGTCTAGTCCACCGCAAGCTCACTTACTAGTAAAATAATTGATCATGATAACAATGAAATAAAACATAAAAATAAAACTTTTCTTTAATAAGGGGATTTACGAAGATATTAAATTAGTATCGAAACTTTGATATATGGTTGTAAAAATTAACACTTGAATCTGATAATCTATTGGTATATTGGCTGTATTTACATGAAACAATTCACGCGCAAAGCATGCATAACAACAACATAATGATCTTACAAGATTGTTGTACAATCTTGACTAAATGAATTTGCATATCTGATGAGCAAAGTTTCGATTTTGATTTGAAAGGAAAATCCGATCTATTTATATAATAAGACGTTATGAGTTTCTCTCTTTATTTTATTTATTAATATTTGTTTTGAGCGGACATGTATGTTTTTGAATTTGTCTTGACAGGAGATTACAATTTGAGTTGTCACATTGGATTTCTGTGACTTACAATTTAATTTCTTGAAAATTCCATAAAAACATATATGCTTGAACTTCTAGGAAAACACAGTCACACGTGTGTGTGTGTGTGTGTGTGGAGAATAGCTCATTTGTTTGTTGAAATGAGGGAATCAATCAAACAGCTTTAATCCGCCTAATTTGAAATAGACGCCAACTTGTACAAACAAATCCCAACTTGCTGGACTATTATTTTCTTTTGGGGTTTTCTATCTCTTTTCCAAGATTTTTCTTTTAATATTTTATTTTTGTAGGATGAAAGGGTGTGCAAGTGGCCAAGCAGGCCATTCGATTCATGATTATCCCGTCTGTATGCACCTATTTCACTACTAATTAATGCCGATTATATTTCCCTTATTTAAATATTTTCAATTATATTAACAATGTTTTATAATATCGATGAGAGAGATTATTCTTAAATAGATATTTATCTAAAAATATTTTTTCTTAAATAAAATAATATTTCATCCGTCATTCAATTTGTTTCTTAATTTTCATTTTTGGTACGTCTCCTAAAATTTCTTTCTATTTTATTTATGGAAATTATCTCATAAAATACTCTCCACTTATTATCCTCAACAACATCATTTATTTATATATTTTATCACTCATGATTTATGATTATCCTCACTTATTATCTTCAACAACATATTTATTTATAATTTTTATCATTTATGACCCACCACTAATTTTTTAATACAAAACTAATATGAGAACTTATTTCACTCATAATACACTCAACAACTTTTATTAAAACTCACTCTGAAGATTTCTAGGAGAAAATTAGGGGACGAATGGGGTATCAAATATAGTTCATGATCTTGTATAATTCCATTTAACAAATTCACCCAATTAATGCAAATTGACTAGAATAAGTACATGCGATTTGATAGTACATAAAATACATATATGTACTAATCATTTACTTAGGAAAAAAAATTTATTGTCGATATGTGTATATTTTCTAGTCCAATACATATATATTTTCGATAAAATCATTAAATTTTCTTCTATTTAAAACAAAGGACACCCAAATTTGATAAGTGGAGTATTATATGTCATCTTAAATTTATTGTAATATATATATGTGTGTGTGATTGTTTGTTCTTATATGGAGACATAAATCCTTAAGACGGAATCGAAAAAATATGACTTATTATATTGTGGAGTTTATTCATAAATATATCTGGTTCATAATTTTTTTTATTATATAGATTTATTGCTATTTAGAGCATTTTTAGGGTGTTTCTACTGTATTTACGAGACACACATAATATATAAAAAGATACACATAAAAACGGAAACAAGGTAAAAAAAGAATTCAGGGACTATATTTAATTTGGCCCTGCATGTATTTACATATAATTTGGAAGAAGCACACGAATAATAAAAACAGGATTAGTTAGTGGTTCTTAATTTTCCTTTTGATAATCCAAGTGTTCCAATTTTATATAACTGAAGTGCAATGAACTTGTATTATATCGCTTCTAAATATATTTGCAGTTAATTCGTTGGGGTGGTCAACTTATTTTAGTGGCGCGGTTGGAAACCTTTTCATCCTTGGCAAAGCTCTTTTAATAAGACTTTGGACGGCCTCGTGTCGGATTATCTGTAACACTAAGAATAAATTTACTGTATTGTCTTATTAATATACACCAATCATTATCTTTTTAAAAAATATTCACT
The DNA here is from genome assembly GCA_036937905.1 of Salvia rosmarinus. Taxonomy (NCBI): domain Eukaryota; kingdom Viridiplantae; phylum Streptophyta; class Magnoliopsida; order Lamiales; family Lamiaceae; genus Salvia; species Salvia rosmarinus. The sequence goes on from CM072818.1 coordinate 17,662,575, forward strand.
TAATTTCATTTTGGTTCTTCATGAAAACGTTCATTTTTCTTTCACAGATATGATCCTCACATAATTTTACCCACAATCAACCCATTTATATATAAGAAAACTACTCATGATGACCCACATTTTCCACTCACACAATACATTTTACAATATGGTTTGACTTCTTCACTCATTTTACACTAATTATATTTATTAAAACCAATATCGTCAATCAAAAAACAAATTTCATGAAGGGATGAAGTACATTTTAGTAATATTATTACTATATATGTAACATGAGTTGAGAAGTTGTATATTTTCATCTAAAGCCTAATTTGTGTGTCTATATCCATAAAAACTTGTGTACATTCGGATGTACTATATATTCATATTAAATTAAATTTCATTATTTTTATTGGAGTTGTTTAACTCTAAACTAATTTCCTAGATTAATGAAAAGTTGTTGTTTAAGGTTTTGCCCTATCTTCAAGTTGCTATACAAGTTGTCGTTCCAACAGTCCTACAAACACGGGACACATCAGTTGGAGACGCTGCTATTCCAATACTCCTACAAACACGGGATTCAGATTTTAGAGATATATTTGAGGAAGCACAAAATCTGAAGATAAGATAAGGAGATAAAGACTTGAGAGAGCCAGAGACTCAACTCTCAATCAACCACAAATTCTCTCAACCCTAATGGATAGACGTGATCCAAGATGTGTATGTGAAGGCCTCTTCGTTATAGAAGTTTGATAGTCTTTTTCACGAGTGGTATGACGAAATATTTTCATAGTTTGTTAGTTAGTTTTGGTTCAGGAGTGTCCGACTCTGTCTTGGATAAAGTAGTGAATTTTTGTAAATGCTCGTTGTATACATGTAGTGAATAATTTTGTCATATTGGCATCTGTAGATTTTATATTATAATATGTGGAAAAGTTATCTCTGGTGTTCTTTATATTTACTCCGTTGCTTTACCCTGTGTGCTGATAACAGTCAATACAACTATTTCTGGTCTAGGCGAAGCAACACTTTCAATTGGTATCAGAGCCAACACTCGATATACTGAGTGTGATCCTGACATGAAGCATAACTGTTGTTTTGCCATGGTTAAAAATTCTTTTGCAGATGAAGGCAAGCGTGAAAAGGCGTGATGACGATCGTTTCGCCATGGTTCAAGAACTGAAGAAGCTCTACGACGAGCTGCTTGGAAAGTAGAAGATACAATATCGGGATCTTGATCTTACCTCAAGAGAGACACAAGGCTAAAAGCGTCACTAGCAAAACTTAAAGCTTTGGTGACTAGGGGTGTGCATCGGTCGGTCGGTTCGACTGACTGATCGAAATTTTCAAAACAGAAAATTGAACCGAACGAATTTTTTTAAACCGAACCGATTTATAATTTCGGACCGACCGAAAACCGAACCGAAAAACCGATCGATTTCGGTCGGACCGAAAAACCGATCGAAATATAAATTATATATATATTTTTCTAAATAAACATATTTTTTTATCCTAATTATTTAATTAAAATATTAATTAATTATTATATAAAATATATAAATATATAAAAATAATAGTTTCGGTTCGGTTCGGTTACCGACCGAACCTAAAACGTAAAATCGAAAACTGAATCAAAAACCGATTTTAGTTAAAATTTTGAACCGAACCAAAAACCGACTTTCTCAAAAACCGAACCGAACGAAATCGATCGGTTCGGTCGGTTTTTTCGATTCGGTCCATGCACACCCCTATTGGTGACTAAACGAGAGGTCGAACTCGACAAAGTGACAAGTCAACTTGAAGTGGCATAAGGTACATTCAAGAAATGGAACATAGGTATATCTAAATTAGATGATGTTTTGGTGGTAGGAAAACGGATACCATTGGTTTAGATTTTGCACACGTTTCTGACATTGTTTTTCCAACAATTTTCACCACTAATGGGAAACCATTCGTCCGAAAAGGTGAACCAGTGAAACAGGGAAAAATAACTAGACAAAAACGTAGAAAATATATATGTCATTACTGTTTTACACCTGGTCACACTAGACTTTTTTTGTTATAAGCTAAAGGCAGATTTTATTGGACATAGGATTAGAGCCGAAAAAATGAGCTCAGCCCGAAAAGCTCGCCCGGGGTACCCGAGGTTTGGGCTTAAAAATTGAAGGCTCGAAAAAAATTGAGTCTAAAAAGCCCGCCCAAAAAACCTCGGCCCATCGGGCCGGGCAAAAATGCATGGGGTTTCGGGCTAAAAACCCGTCCGATATTCTATTAAATATACATATTTATAATTTTATTTTATATATATATATATATATATATATATATATATATATCTATAATTTTAATAATATTAATTATATTTTTATAATTATTTATTTTATGGTAATAATTTTCTTATTAATTCACATACTAGTCGGGACAATTAATTACGAAAAAATAATAATCTCATAAATCATTCAAAATGATTCCTAAAAGAAATGATCTCCAAAATATATAAGCTAATGATTAATGACATTATAATATGTAAAACTATTTTGAATAATTGATCTTAAATATATATTGTATAATTAATTTTTTTTATTATTATTTTAGGCATATATGTGGGATTGACGTTTAATAATATAATTTATCATTGATTTATAATTACTAATATTTTTCTCCTTAAATTAAAGAATTAAAATTATATCGCATTACAATATTATCGCATCAATACATAAATAGGTCAAGATATACAAGAAACATTATCATAAGAATAAGTAAGCTCAAAATGTTCTCATCATTAATTCTTTATCTAAGTTAAGGAGATATGAGATTTTAATTAAGTTTTTTTTTAAATTTAAAATATTAATTTATATATTAAAAAAAGTAGAAAATGATCTAAAAGAAGCCCGCCCAGAGTTGGTTTGGGCTTCATATTTTTTAGGCCTGGACTGAAAAATATAAAAGCCCGACGAGCCCGGGACCGTGCCGGTTCGGCCCACTACTTTGTCAGCTACATAGGGTGATGCCTAAACAATGTTACACCCAAATTCCAGATGAGATGATCAAAAGAAAATATGTTCCAAAGCAAGTTTGGACCATAAAATCTAAACTGAAATATCATGTTGTATAAACTGCTTTGAAGACTAACATTATAGGTTTGTGGTACTTTGATAGCTGTTGTTCCCATCACATGATCGATAGCAGAGCCTACCTTTTCAACTATGAGTCTTACGATGGAGGTAGTGTCTCTTTCGGAGGTGGTTCTAAGGGAAGAATTATAGGCAAATGAGTCCTAACTATGCGAGGCTTACCAAATCTCAAGAATGTCCTTCATGTTCACAGTTTAGTGGAAAATCTTATAAGCATAAGTCAATTGTGCAATGAGGATTTGCAAGTCAGGTTTGTTAAGGATTCGTGTGAGGTTTATGATGGTAAGAATGTGTGTCTCATGAAGGACAAGGGTTAGCTGATAATTGCTACATGGTTGACGAATCGAAGTGCAATAAGGCATAAATAGATGAGAGTTTTTATGGTCTCAAAAGTTAGGGCATACTAACTTTAAAAATATTGACAGGTTAACCAAGATGGAAGCAATACGTGGGTTGTCCAGGCTTGCACAAGTTGGAAAGGTGGTTTTCGATGATTGTCGAAAGAAAAAACAGAACCATGTTTCCCCACGCTATTCTGCAACATCGAGAATAATATTTTGGCATAACGAAGTGTTTTGAACTACTTCACATGGATTTAGTAGGACATGTTGAGACTGAAAATCAAGGTGGCAAGAGGTTTACATAAGTCATTGTGGATGATTTTTCAAGATATACATGAATATCTTTTTTACGAGAAAAATCATATACATCCAAAATTTTAAAATCCTCTTTGTTATAATATCTAACATGTTTGGTATTAAAGTGTCAAAGATTAGATTAGATCATGGAAGAGAGTTCGAGAATGTCTCGTTCACAATATTTTGTGAGAAAATGGCATTTTTCAAGAATTTTCCGCGCTAAAAATACCACAACAAAATGATGTGGTTAAGTGTAAGAATATGACACTAATCGAAATGACATGAGTCATATTAAGCTCAAAGGGTATGTCCAAAAGCTTTTAGCAGAGGCTGTTAATATATCATGTCACATCAACAATCGTGTGAACATCAGGCTATGTTCCTTCAAAACCCCCTACGAAATTTTAAAAGGAAGGAAACCTAACATTAAATATTTTCATATTTTTGGATGTGTTTGCTATATTTTGAATGACATGGAGTATCTCACCAAGTTTGATGAGAGAAGTGATAAATGAATTTTGGTAAGATACTCTCTAAATAGCCAAGCATATCATGTATATAATTTGAGGTTACAGATTATTCAGGAGTCCGTAAATATTGTATTTGATGATCTTTCTAATCTCGCAAGTAAAAGAGAAGAAGGAAATATGGCTAATCTGATGGAGGATTCAGAAAAACCTGCACAATAGACTATTGATCTTAGTGATACTAAGGCTAATGAAGCCACATCCACTGGAACATTTGCATTCAAACGTCAGAAAGTTCTAGTGACACGGAAGAGGAGTTTGAATCTGATGTTTAACATCTGGATAGACGAGATCCTGCAGGAAGAATATGTAAGAACCATCCAATCTCTCAAGTCATCGATGATGTTCAGATACTATATGAACATGAGGTAAAACACTGTTGAACTACAATGAGATGGTATGTTTAACCTCCTTATGCTCTTCAATGACGGCGTACATATGTTTTGTGTCTAAAATTGAGCTAAAAAATGTGAAAGAGACATTGGGTGATGATTTTTTGGGTAATTAAGATGCATGATTGTAATACCCCGCATTTCTATAGTAGAGATTAGCTCCTGATTAAGAGCTTATGAGAAGGGCATTGCATCCTTAAGAAAGAGTTGTTTAAGCTAGAAGCTTTAAATTAAGCTTCGAGTCGAGAAGTAGAGAAGATAGAATTTGCGATAGAATCTGAGATAGAACCTAAGATAAGATTTTTAGGTCTCGTCAAGAATAAGAAGACTTAGATTTCAAGAGTTTTGAGATGATAAGTATGTGTTCATAAGAAGTTTTGGACCCAAAGTCTTGTTTTCAAAGTTTTTTCTCTTTGTTACATTTGTTCGCCGTATAAACCCTAATCGCCGGCAGAATACCCAAAATGGTTTTTGAAGCCAAAAATATTTTTATAATCGAGTTTTGATGTTTATAATATGTTATTTCAGTTTTAAAAGAGAATTTCAAGCAAAGAGCATTTTATCAGAAATTAAGTTTTGAAATCGAAACAGTATGGATTAATAGTATGTATTTATAACCTTAGTATTTATTTCTAGCAAGAAAGAATGAGAATTCTCTAGATATATGATTATTCACAATGTTTTAAAGAAAATGAAAAATGAAAAAGGAAAGGAAAATTAGAGAATACTTGAGAATTCTCTACATAAATGGTGAATAATCACCTTATTAAAGAAAATAAAAAATAAATAGAATTTTGTTATTAAATACACATAAATGCTTGGAGATCACTATTCATCTCAATTTTCTTTCTCTTTTTCGTCCAAAACACACACTTGCACACACATATATTTTTGAAATTTCCAAGCCAAATATTTCAAGATCCAACCGTTGAAATTTCTGTCTTCGAATCTATGTATAATTATATCTTTAGAACACATCTATGGTTTGAAAATTTGAAAAACATGAACTTATGAGCATGTTTAATTTTTGGTCATATTGGAGAAATTATGAAGGATATGTTGTTTGATTATTTCTTGATGTTATGTTCGATTCATCGCCGACGAGTTGTTTAACGTTGAAATTTTAAGCTTATATCCATTCTTTGGAACTTTGATATTTTCAAAAATTATGGAAGCTTTGATATTGAATTTATGATGTTTATATGCTTAATATTCTTTCATATATGTGTTGAGGAGTTGATATAAACATGTTTTGAACGAGAAAACGTTTGAAATCGAAACTATGTGAAAAGCCCTAAATGGCCGAAAACCCTAGCCTTTGTATTATTGGATTTTTTATTTGATTTGATCATTTTGACTTCATATTTGGATTCTATGATATGAATAAAGCTTAAAATAATTTATTCGGATTTTTCGGCCGACGTATTCAAAAGTTGAAAATTTTTAGTTTGTCGGCAAAAATGAGTTTTCAAAGTTAAAGCTTTGATCTTTGGGTTTTGATGGTTGATTAGTGATATTTGATGATAGTTGAGCATGCATAGAGTTCGTTGGTGTTAGATGACGTCTCACGTGATTTTTGATGTCGGACATAAGTTATGTCTTAAGGGGTTGTTAGGTTTTTGGCTAAGATTAGATGTTTTAAGCTTGTTGTTGAGTTTTTCATGCTCGCTTAATCATATGAAGCTTAGTTAAGAGTTGTTATATGTTTAAGATGTTAGAGGATGCAATGACCCAAATGTTTATAGACCATAGTGTCTTGATATCGAGAAGATATAGTCGTATCGACGACTTAGTAAAGAGATATTTCGTGTTTGGTTCTTGATAGACTTATACGCCGTTTTATGTCGATTGAAGGACCAAGAAGAAGAAGAAAGAAGTGAAAGACAAAAAGTACAGTCCTCGAGTGACTGTCGCCAGGTGGGTAAATATGCTTTTATATATTTTCAAATGATATGAAATGCATTTATTTGCAAAGTTTCAAAGTTGACTGACTTGCCTGTTTTGAGCATGAGCATGAGCACGATGCATTTACCTATCCACGAAAAACAAAGAAAGAAAAGAAAGAAAGAAAGAAAGAAAGAAAGAAAGAAAGAAAATAAAAGAAAGAAAGTATGAATGAAAGAATGTACCGACGTCGGGTATGATATGGACCTTCGGGTCAAGGTGTATTTGAGAAGGAAACCTACTTCTCAACACAAAGAAAGAATCCGTGGATATGGGAAAAGAAAGTTGTCGGCCGACATGAGAACATGCATATGCATTTCTTTTATGATGATGATATGAAATGAAAGCAAGTAAGTGTTTATTTACGATGCATGCACATGTTATTTTATTAAAAATCCTGTGTGTTGCAAATGTATGGCAAGTCAATCATATAGCCCTAAGGGCAATGTTTATGTTTTCGGCGTATACCCACTGAGTGCATTTTTGTATTCACGCCCTGCATGTATTTCTAAATGTGCAGGTTGAGCTCGAGAGGATGCTGGAATCGAATGTTGTGCAAATGAGCTTCTATAAATGTTTGACTCATGATGAAAATATTAAATTGTTGATGTTATTCGTTTGAAGTTATCATGTTTTGATGCCCCAAGTTTTATGTCATTATTCTGACCAAATTGTTCTTTTCAGTCGCTCGCAATAGTACGAGGTCCTTATAGAACGGTAAGGTCGACCCAAGTCGAATCTCTCGAGGAAGGCTTAACAGGGCTACGGTTTTATGTCAAACACGAAAACAGAAAAGAAATACTAACGTCCTAACATAAAGGGGGGCTGTCACGGAAAGGACGAAAGCAGGAAATAAAATAAAGCAGGGAAAGCGGATGCAGTTGGACAACAATAGGAATTGACAGATACACGGAATTGGAGACGGTGTCCTAGGATTCGAATCTATCCTCACAATTAATGAATCAAGGACCAGTACACAATGCATAGAACACCCACGCCTCTCACCAAACGGTCAACACTAACTAATCTCTCGATTACGTCAACGTTAGACTCGAACTTAATGATAGGGGATCTCTCAATCAACCAACCATCAACTACGAAGGATATTTTATTGCAAGGCACACGATAGTAAAAACCCTAACCACATATATCATTTATTCAACAACAAACCAATCTCTCGATCACTTTCATTGTCAAACTTATATTTAATATAAATCTGCTCTCGCATATCTTCATAATCAAACATAAGCATACAATCAACCTACACTATTCTTTCGAACACCATGTATGAAGATCATAAAATAACAATTTATACGGATGAGGAAATCACAAATCATCAATTCAATAATCACAATTCAAGACGAGAACAATCAACATATGTTTTCCAACAAATCATAATTCATCTCATGATAGAAATTAATCAAATCCAATTACATGACATAATCAAAATCAGGAAAACTTACAACCATTCATAGACAAATTCGTCTTCCAAAATCCGGAATCGTGCAATCCCAATTGTTAATCCAAAGTACAAGAATAATAAAAAGGAAAGGGAAAGGAAAAGAAAAGGGAAAAGAATTCGCGTAAGAACTAGACGAAAGAAAAATAAAAGAGGAACTAGGTTTTTCAAATGCGTTCAAGATTTATATCGAGCAAAATTCACGCCAAGACCGACGACGGAGCGCAGCACGGACGCGAGGAGATTCTCGACGAAAAGCCTCAAGCAACCCAAATACGGACGCGCCAAGTTTCGAGACACGCCCAATACCGGCCGACATCGCGCCGGACGCGGCCGCAGCGAAGCGGGAGGAGCGCTAATCGGTACCGCCACCCACCCGGGACGGACGGAACGGCAACGCGGGCAAGCTGGGCGCTGGGTGGGCGCTGAAGCGTGGGGCGCGGTCGTGTACGGCGCGGCCGCGGCCGCGGCGAAGAAGCGGCGCCGGAGGTGTGAGGTGCGGCCGTGGCTGCGTTATGAAGACCGGGCGCCGGAGGTTGAGTGCGTCCGTGGCGGCGCGCGCCGTGGACGCGCAGAAGACGCATGAGGCGCGGCCGTGGCGCGTTGCGTAGAGTGAGCGCTGGAGGCTGGAGGTGAGCTGTGCAGCTGCCGGGCGTTCCAGCGTCGGACGGCGCAAGACGCGCGGACGCCTTGCTGCGCGCAGATGCGCGACCAGCGGTTTCGCTCCGTTCTCTCGTCCGAACTCAATTGAGATCCGTTTGTGTCCACGGATTCCTATCGAGATTCTCTTCAATATAGGTTCATTATTGATGGATAAATTTCATCCTATTTACTGCCATGTTTCTGCAAAACATCGAAACAAACCAAATAAGTTCAATTCGATCAATACTAATCAAACCAACGACATAAATAGGACAAACCATTGAAAATGATATGCAAAAAATATCAAGAATACGCACAAATTCATACTAAACAGTCATCACACATAATTCTCAGTCACTCTTCTCGTTGCCGAACTTTGGCCTTCACCTGCAATTATGTTTTGTTATGCCGAATCGACTGACCTAATCTTGATGACGATCATTGTTTTGTATTTATGATCTCGGCATCATTTTTACGTTGCCGACTTGCTTATGAGAACATGGATTCATTGAAATGCCTCCGTGATCAAGGATTTACTTGAAAGTTCGGAATTGTTTTGTTAGATCCAATATGGTTTATATAATGTCTTGGTAACATTGTCAAATCATGCTTTCAAAACTTTGATAAATCATTATTGTTATCGAAGCAATGCTTGAAAATGTACATTCTTGATATTGGTTATTCCTTTGTGATTATTTATCCTCATCCGTTATTCTTCTTCATTCGATCCTTTATTAGGTTTTGAGGACCTAGAATCAACCTTTGTCAAATTCCATTCTACTTCTTTGAACCATAAATGTTTGATTACTTTATGATGAAAGTTGAGGTCACACATTGTGATCGATATGAATTATTAGTCATATTTGATGTTGTCGATTACCAGAATTTTCTTCTTAACCCACGCCACGGCCTAATTACTTGATTAATTACTTGGTTAAGTAGTCGGGCTGTGACAATGATGAACTTAACCAATTTGTTCGAAATGATGTTTGATACTTAGTTACCAAACCTGCTGAAAATAATGTGAGAGGAACAAAGTTGATTTTCAAGAATAAATAGGATGAATATGGAATCATCGTGAAAAACAAAGCAAGACTTGTCTCACAAGACTACACACAAGTTGAAGGAGTGGATTTTGATTATACTTTTTCACCTGTAGCACGCATTGAATCCATAAGATTGCTCATAGCCATTGCATGTTATTTAAACATCAAACTATATATCAGATGGATAAGCAACATTCCTTAATGGCGAACTGAAAAAAAAAGTCTATGTCGAGCAAACGAAATGATTTTAAGATCCACATAAACCTAACCATGTTTTCAAGTTGAAGAAAGTTTTATATGGTCTTAAACAAGCTCCAAGAGCATGATATGGTCATTTAACTAAATTTATACTTGATTTTAGTTTTGTTCGTGTCAGTGCTGATAGAACATTGTTCATCAAGAAGGAAAACATAACATTCTAATCACTCAAATTTTTGTTGATGATATGATTTTTTGTTCTACTTCACAATAAACATAACCATGTTTACAAGTTTAATAAAGCGTTATATGATCTTAAACCGGCTCCAAGAGCATAGTATGGTCATTTAACTAAATTTCTACTTGATTTTAGTTTTGTTCGTGGCAGTGCTGATAGAACATTGTTCATCAAGAAGGAAAACATAACATTCTAATCACTTAAATTTATGTTGATGATATGATTTTTTGTTCTACTTCACAAAAAATGTTTGATGGGTTTGCATGTGTCATGTTCTCAAAATTTGAAATGAGTATGGTAGGAGAACTAACATACTTTTTAGGTCTCCAAGTCAAGTAATTAGACGATGGGATTTTCATATCCCATAGCAAGTATGCCATGGACATTATAAGGATGTTTGAGCTGGAAAGCGCTAAACGAGTAAGGACACTAATGGGATCGAGTGACAAGCTGACTAGAGATGATGCTGGCGAGGATGTTGATCCAACACTCTACAGATCAATGATTGGAGTCTAATTTATCTCACATCCACACGACTAGACCAAATGTTCAGCGTTGGTGTATGTGACAGGTATCAAGCAAAGCCTAAGTTTTATCACCTCAAAGCCTTAAGCGTGTTATCAGGTATGTTGCTGGCGTATTAGACTTAGGAATTTTCTTTTAAAAAGACACAAAAACACTAGCTTGGTTGAGTTTAGTGATTCTGATTGGGCTGAAGATATTGATGATAGGAAAAACATGAGTGGTGGATGTTTTTATCTTGGTAACAACTTGGTGTCATGGCATAGTCGAAAACAGAATTGCGTATCACCTTCGACTGTCGAATCTAAATATGTAGCAGCCAGAAGTTGTTGTACACAACTTCTTCGGTTGAGACAACTGCTCAATGACTATGATGTCACGAACACTGAGATTCTGATATACCGTGACAACATAAATGCAATCGATGTTTGTAAAAATCTTGTCCAACACTCAAGAACTAAACACATAGATATAATGTTCAACCTATATTGCACCTTTAGGTTCTCGCAATAGTACGAGACATATGTAGTGTGGTAAGGTCAACCCAAGTCGTATCTCTCGAGAAAGACTTGCAGGGTTTGTTTTTCATGTAAAACTAAATAGGAAAGGAAATTCTACGTCCTAATGTAAGGGAGGTTTTGTAACAAAGACTTTGAAAAGCATAAAATAAGACAGATAAAGATGACAAGCAACGTGTAGGCAAACATACATAATTCTTTTGACTATGCCTCTGACACAGGTTACCTGACTCATATTTTTTTTTTCCACAAAAGACGAATCATCGCTGCTATTCTTTATTTCTATCTCTGCTATTTTTATTTCATATTTAAAAAGTTTTTGCTGATGGATTTAGCAATGACAGTCTTCTCGTAGGATTAGTTAACATGTTTGCAGGAATTTCAGCCATGTAAGAGCCAATGGAATCTACACAGATGCAGAATGACGAGGGTGGAACTTGCTAGTTTGAAGATAGAAACTTATCTCTCATTTCTTCTCAAAAATAGGGAGAAAAATTAGAGATGAAGCAAATGTTACCAATGAAGCCAAAACAGATGTTACCAGTGATATTGAAGTACCAGTAATGCTGGCATGACAGTTGCATAGGGAGTTTATCCTCATTTATGGATGGTTTATATTGAGGGGGAGTTATCCTCGTTTTTGATGGGATAAAATAACTTGAGGGTGAGTTATTTGTTTTGTTTGTAGGTTTTACGAAGAAATGCAAAAATAGGGAGTTTGTTGGAGTTGTTTAACTGCAAATTAACTTCATTGGTTTATGGAAAGTTGTTGTTTAGGATTTTGATATTTCTTCACGTTGTCATTTCAATAGTCCTACAAACGCGGGACACGTCAATTGAAGACGTTGCTATGCCAATACTCCTACAAACACATGATTCAGATCTTAGAGATAAGGTTGAGGAAGAACATAATTTGAAGATGAGATAAGGAGATAGAGACTTGAGGGAGTCAGACTCAATCTCCTAATCAACCACGAATCCTCTCAACCCTAATGGATAAACGTGATCCAAGATGTGTATTTGAATGTCTCTTCATCCTCTATAAATAAGAGGCCGATCAGTTGAAGTAAGACACAGATTTTATAAACACATACACATATTCTTGGAGAAAAATACTGGAGATCCGAATTTGTTCCTAAATCTGCTTTTGTAACATTTACAATAACACTCGTGTTTTATCTTCTAATGTCATAGAATTTTGATAATTTTTTTCACAAGTGGTGTGGGGAAATATTTTCCAAGTTCGGTAGTTAGTTTTGATTTAGGAGTGTCTGACTTTATCTTGAATAAAATAGTGAGTTTTTGTAAACACGGAAGCACCATACATCTAATTCGGGATGCATTTTGTGCCTATTCCTTATATATGGTCTTGGTTATAATTTTGAGGAATAAATAGTTTTACTTTTATATATATATAGTAATACATCCTACATAGAGGTGGGTATTCGGTCGATTAGGTTAACCGAACTGAATTTTCAGCTAATCGAAATATAAAAAATATTGCTATCGAAAACTGAACCAATTTGTTAATCGATTGATTGTACCAATCGGTTAATTGGTTAACCGATTAACTGATTTCAATAAAAAAAATTCAAATTCTGCTAAAGGAACGGATCGAACACGCGACCTCCTTATAGACATGAAACTTTAAGCTTAAGTTAAAACCAACTAAGCTATAATAATGATATATTATGTATTCGATTTAATTTTATTTATTGTACTTGATTATCAATAATTAAAAAAACATATCAATTTTTGTTCCAAGGAAGAATCAAACACATGACCTCATTGGAAGTTAGAAACCTTAGCCATGCGTCTACCCAACTTAGCTACAATATTAATTTGAATAAATAATAATATCATTTATTTTTGGTTAATTTCGTTATAATTGATAACCGATATTCCTAAAATTATTGTATGGATAATCAAACCGAATCCAATGAAATCAATTATTGGTTACCCAATAACAAAATTTCAATTCGATTATCGAACTATCCAATTAGACATATCAAAATACCCACCCATAATCCTGCATTTTGTGCACTTATCCACTTTCGGAGAGACAAATGGATTAGCAACTTTATATTAATGATTTACCCTTCAAGATATGCCTAATGATTTTAAAATTACGTATGTCTCTATGGTAAGCTCCACACGTAAATTTTTAAATGACTTTTATTTTCTCAGTTCTGTAATATTTGTTTAATACATAAGTGCTCATTTGTCTGTCCATTTATTCTAAACTGATCACTCTAAATTCTTGAGATTATAAAATGATTTCATGGCTTTCAAATATATATACGCGTGATCTATGATTTGTTTGTCATACATTCTGAAATGGCAATTAGTATTCGTATAGTTGTGTAATTGTGTAATATGTAATATAGTAAGGATGCCAATGAGATCAACTCACTCGAATTGTCTGGTTATTCAATTCGAGTAATTCGAATTGGTATTTTTTCGGATTAGAAATTTTCAATCATAATCCTAAATTCTCGGGTTTCTGGACAACTTGTCGGGCTAATTGAGTTAGAAAGCTCAAGGAAAAAAATGCGTAAATATATTATTTTCTTGATAATAAATATTTTGTATTAAACTTTAGTGTAAAAAAACAAAGAAGTGAAATGAGAACTTTCAAATATTAACCAAAACACATTTCACAAATATTTGAAAAAAATCTTATTTTACTAACTTTCAAAAGCAAGAAACAAAGTTTGAAAACCATATATCGAGAAAAATTTCAGTAAATCAGGTCAACCTACTCGATTTTCGAGCCAGTTCATTTGGGCTCGGGCTATTTTTGGATCAATCCACTTAAGTATTCGGATTATCCGATTCAGATCATTTGGGTTGATATTATTTTCGGATTAGAAATTTTCAACTCCAACCCTATCAGATTGTCAGTCTATTTGAGTCAACACATGAGTTTTTAGTTAGATTAACGTCCCTAACTTAATGAATATAAAAAGAAAACGGATTATATAATGTTATGTTCCAAACTATAAATGGTGTATTCTTTAAATATATGATATACTAACCTCTTTAATCATTTAATACCACAACTATTAAAAGCTATGCAAATCTTTCATTGATCGGTTTTTCTGATGTTGTAAAGCTGGCGAGCACAGTGACGTAGAATCATATAAAAATAAATAAATCTAAAGAAAAACACAAATAATACCTCCTTTACGAAACTCGCATGAACTAACTTCAGGACCTATAAAAATATCTGAACTATTAAAAATCACGAAAATCTACACCGGTCAATTTTTTTCGGTGCTTACTAGCTACTTAGGCGCTAGATAAAGTGTTTGATTAAATTTATAAATTCTTCAAAATAATTTATAAATTATAAAAATAAATTTTAATATTTAATAAATTATCTTTAAGATAAGTTCATCAGTTCCAATTTATTTTTTCATGAATTTATTAAAATAACCTTACTATGGTTCGTTATTTTATACATTTATAATATAACTTCACCTCTTATCAATTTTTTCTTTCTAATTATAATTTTCTCTCAGTAATCATGATCAATTTTCTCTTCCTAATTATAATTTTCTCTCTAATCATGATTCTTTCTCTAATTTATAAACTCAAATATTCAAACACTTTGAAAATTTATGAATTCTTGATACATTACTTATATCTTATGAGCTCTTAAAAATCTTATAAACTCCAGGAACTTATAAGCTCTCTAAAGCAAGCTTAGCCAAACACCCTCTAAGAATAAGCAGGAAAATTGGATATAAATAGATTGTTGTTGTTGCTCTTAGCCGAAAATAGGAAAAGGAGAAGATGAAGACGAATTTTAGTTGAGAAGATAGAATTAGGTTGAGACAGTATGAGTAGGAATGAGAGTTGGTATCTAAAGTGCAAATGGGGAATGAAATTCTTGGATAGTGGTAGAGACGAGCGAAGATCAATGACTGTTGCTAATTGTCGATTGAATTCATGAGTTGCCAAAAGGGAGATGTTGATCAGTTCTAGCAATTAATGTTCAAATAGTTTTCTTTAAATTAAATTAGGTTGAATAAATATGAAATAAATCACAATAGTCTAGTGGCAGGAAAATTATGGACTAAACCGTAAATTATTTAAAACAAATCATGAGCCTAATTTGCAACCATTCTAAAAAATTGTGTGTTTAATTTTTCAAATATTCTCAAAGGTTAGTCTAATTTTGCAATATATCTCATATGTTGTGCTTTGTTTTTGCCAAGATATCTATTCCTAATACAACATCATCTTGACATGGCCTAGGTTCATCTTGACACAAATAAAAAAGTTGAGCCTTATAGCATAAATTTAAAGTAATTTAAATCTTAAGATTGTCATTTTAGGTGTAATTACTCTACAAGTATCGATAGTATGATCTTAATTTTTTTTTATTGTGTGCAAAAATTACACTAAACAAACAAGAGTCCCCATAAACATTACGGGTCCGCCACTACTTATAATTTGTTCTAGTATTGATTGCAATGGGAGAATAACGTAAAAAAGTCAAGGACCTTTCAACGAAAAATATGCACTTGCGCTGTAGAATTTTTCAAATGAGAATTATATCTTTTTTAAAAACTTGAGAACTATACATAAAATATGTAAAATAATATACAAAACATATAAAATTATGCATAACAAAAAATATTCTAAAATTGTTACACAACATAATAATTTTAGAATATTAATTTTCTTAACGAAATTATTTTGTTCATAATGAATTCTTGTGGTTCTCTGTTCTCATATTTAAAATGGTTCTTATTTTAACCTACTTTACATACACGATCAACCACGGATGAAATCACATGCTCTTATATATAATTTTGTGAGTTGGGAAATCATATATGATTAATAATACTACATCCGTCCATCAAGAGTGTCACTTGGTCGACGATTTTAATAAATTTTGATAGATGTATTTTGAGTGGATAAATAGTCCCACCATATATATTTTTGAGTGGAGAAATAATGGTTTTTTAGTAAATAAAGAGTAAGTAGTGAGGTTGAACAATAAAAATTGATTGTTGGGTAATGTAATTTTTTAATAAATGAGTAGTTGTGAGGTTGAATAATAAGAGTTGAGTGTGGGATAATGTCCTAAAAAGGAAAATGACATATTCTTTATGGATATTGAATAAGATAATTATAATACACTTTTGATGAACGGAGAGAGTAATATTATTTAGGGTTATTGGCGCATAAATATACCAACTTTGGGACAATTTTGATTTTCCTACGAACTTTAAAAATTGTCTCAAAATACACAAACTTAATGACTTTAGTGATTTTACCACGATTTAAAATTTAAGTCAAACTAAATCTGACTTGATATCTCAAAAATTTACTATAGACAAAACAGTCAGTGATATAAACGACATCGTAGAGAGAGGATATCGATCATTTTTATCCCAACTAGAATCAGACAATGAAACAAACGAGAAAACTTGATTTTTGTTATGAGGGTTGACGCGGTGAATCCTAGAAATAAAAAAATCTGATTTATTTTGATGGAATGACGATGTTTTATATCATCTCTCTATAATGTCGTTTATATCACTAACCATTTAGTCTATGGTAAATTTTCGAGATGCCAAGTCAGATCTAATTTGGTTTGAATTTGAAATCGGTAAAACACTAAAGTCATTAAGTTTGTGTATTTGTGACAATTTTATAGTTCATGAAAAACCAAAATTAACCCAAATTGATGTATTTATACGCCAACTAATTCTATTTTTGAAATGTCAATGAGAGCTGGATAATATTTCAACCAACATTCAAAATAGTTATTACTTACAACCCAATAAGGGAGAAACCGGAACAATTATACAAAGAGAATTAACAATTCCTGAGTAGGTAGTATGAATATGAAGAAGCTTGAGGTAGATAGTAGCTAGTACTTATGCTGGAACTACAAGCCAGACTACAGTCAAAATCATTAGTAGATCCCCTCTAATAGTTCAAATAATAGAAAGCCAAATAATAATTGATAATAAATGCATATATATAAAGCGGATTTTGACAAGGAATAAAAAGAACAATGATATTTTAATGTTGTTGGAAAATGAGTGTAGAAGACGTGATTGAATCTGATTAAAATTGACCCCAAACGTGTGATCTGCGATTTACCAAAGAAAAGATTGTGTGCGACTCTTAGCATGTTAATATTATTATATGGGTGTTGGATTTCGACCAATTTCGCTTAATGTTGATTCTCCTTTTTTTTTCTCGACCCATCTAGAAAATCTTAATTATTCTTTTTTTTTTCTGGAAAAAAAGAAAAAGAAAAAGAAAACATGCATTCCATTGTAAATTTGTAATGATTAGTGCTCCTATTATCTATTTTATATACTGTAAACTTATTGCAAATATAAAGTACGTAGCTATAAATGAGTCAAATTGCTTGTGAGTTTGATTATATGTAAATGTTGAATAAATTCTGAGTTTGACTTATCATTAAATAAATCAAACCTTTTTACATAATAATAGTAATAAAAAAATAAGAATTTAAATTATTACCCTTGATGCGTGGATGACAAGCCCACCAAAAAGACTTGTCTTTTTGGGATCAATATTCTCGTTTATCCATTTTATCAACATGTTGAGCCCAACGCGATAACCATCCTCCATTGATACCTTTACCATCTCGTTCACTTCATCGTCGAGAGACCCTTTCCTAAGGAAAACAAAATTAAATACGCGCGCACACACACATATATATATATATATATATATATATATATATATATATATATATATATATATATATAAAATTCATTTGACGGTGCATGAGTTGAAATAACATACAATAATACATCGACGCCTTGGGCCCACCAGATGAAAGAGGATTATGAGGGTGTTTACTAAACTTATTTTAAAGAAATTTTATACGATGTTCAATAAATTTTATAAGACATAATATTTCAAGAACTTATAAGTTGTCAAAGTGTTTGGATAATTTAGCTTATAAGCTAGAGAAATAATCATGGATTAGAGAGAGAAAATCATAGTTAGAGTGAGAAAATTGACGAGAGATAAAGTCGATAAGATTTATGTAGATTATAATGAATTATAGTAAGGTTATTTTGGTAAATTCAATATTACTTGCAAGCTTATGAAAAATAAGTTGGGGTTGAGCTACTTATTTTTAAGGGAGCTTATTTTACCAAACACTTTGCATAAGCTTATAAGCTCCAAACAATTTATGTTCGTTTTGAAGAAATTATAAACAGCCAAACACCCTCTATGTCCGCTCCTTTCAAGTGTTGTCCATGCTTCCCAATGGGGCACTTGGATAATCGGTGATCCACCTTGTGCATTTTGGCTCATCGTCAATCCACTATAAATGGCGTGCAATAGTACTGTTCTTGCATTATAATTAGGGTGACTATTTGGGCATTGGATAGATGCACCGACACCGACCAAATTTCTCTCGTATTGGTAACCGATGCACCCGAAAATCGGGTGTAGGGGTCGGGTCAAGTATGTCTATTTAGTGAGGTCGGCATCGGATATACCGACGGTAGTCGGTATTACTCGACACCGATTTTTAAAATATTTATATTTTATATAATTTTATATATAGATTTATATACAAATATAAAATAAAATAAATAAATACAAAATAACAAAACAAAAAGTGCATCTAGGAATAATTTTTATTATTATTAATATTATTAATTCTAATAAACTAATACTTACAATAAATATATGGATTTATATATAAAGAAAAAGTCCGGTATTCTGGTATCCGAATACCCGATTCGGGTACCCGACTCGGATATTCAGGTACCCAATTTACAAAATCGAGTCGGGGTCGTGTAGCATATTTTATGCATAATCGAGATCGGGTATCCGATCTTTCGGATAAGGTATCCAATCCGTACCGAACAGACAACCCTAATTATAATCCTGATTATTGCATGCAACTATAATCAATCAAGCAACGTAAAATTATATATGCATAATTTATTTTTATTTATTTAGGATTTATTAATAACAATTAGAATTGATACGCACTGTGTATCTAGATATACCCATCAATCAATCTTAGCATCTATTTGATAGGAAATATTTATTTACTCGTGCTCTCAAGGACTATCTTGGATATTTAATTCATCATATATTGATTATATTCCTAGCATGTTCCTATATAATTAATTATAACACATAGAGGTTTTCTCGTGTTTAACTGAGAATTTCTGGTACAATAGATCAATGAAAGACTCCACCTTTGATCCATATAATGTTACTATACTTGAGTCCTGTTCGTCCTTCAGCTATCAGGTCTATTCTGTTAGTTTGTTACGTAAGAAGCGTGTTTAACTTTCTCAACACTTTTGTATAAATAAGGCTAGACCTGATGTATTTTTTGACTTGTAGATTTTAGAGCGAAACTGTATGCTGAGCTAATAAATGCAATTATCCTTTCTCTTTCAATTCTTCCTCTGAAATTCTTCATGGTGTGATCCACTCAGATGGGGGAAGAATAGGCACACTGTTTGGAGTGTTTTGGCAGAGGAAGAAGGGGGTGATACATCTGCAAGTCATGATGAATTTGAAGTAGAAATGATGGATCGAGGAGGCGATCGTGAAAGGAGAATCCACATTCCAAATCTACAAACTCTAGAACCAAATCAGATCGAAGAAGTATTACAATTGCACAATGCAGATCATCCTGGAATGCAGCTGGTTTCAGCTCAATTGATAGGTAACAACTTCCTCAATTAGGAGCTAGGCGTAAACTTGAGTTGCTCAATGGTCGTTTGTCGAAACCTGATATCACATCTTCTCATGATAAAGCTTGGATTAAAGCAAATTCAATGGTTTCATCATGGATTATAAACTCAATTTCGAAAGAATTAGTGAATGTTTTTATACTTATTTATAGTACAAAGAAGCTCTGAGATGCTTTGTCTCATCGATTTGGACGTAGTAATGGACCTAAGATATGGGCTCCAACGTGAAACTGGGAACTATACACAAGGGAATCAGAGCATGTTAGCCTAATTTAATAATCTAACAGCTCTTTGGGATGAGTTAGACACGTTGTTCCCACCATAAAATTGTGTATGTGGTGCTAGAAATAGTGGCATAAGCAGAGAAGAGAATCAACGTTTGATGCAGTTTCTTCTTAGCTTAAATGATAGTTTTGAAAGTGCAGGAAGTCAGATTTTATTTCTAGATCCTTTACCTAGTGTTTTATATTGTATTCATTGTGACAGAAATGGAGATGAGGAGAGTGAATGTTTTAAACTGCATGGACATCCTCCTGACTAAGGGTGTCAACAGACGGGCTTTACCTGCACTGCAACCAAGAATTAGTATTGGTTCGGTTCGAACCGATCCAAGAATACCGGACCGGATCCAGACCATCAAATTATGGATCCGGATCGGGTATTATCAATTTCTAAACGGTTACCCACTAGGCTTGCTGGTGCACCATCTACTAAGATGCAATAATTAACTCGAGGAGTTCACCGGATCTGTAAAAAGGCTGTGATGTCAATCATGAAAATGAGGAATTATTTATTAATACAAATCAGTAAGAAATACAATGGATTTTTCGGTTCAGCACCATTGCCATCTTTTTTTTATATATATTATGAATAAATGCAATTACATAAAATGGGAACAAACGTACAAACTTTATATATATATATTTTTTTTTAAATTGAACCACTCCGATGTTGAAAATTCCTAGGAATTGTAATTTTATTGCATGCTACTAAGCTACATGCGTTTTATGTCACATTATTTTTAAGAGGTATCAATTGCCATAATATAAACAATACCTTGTGCAAATAATTATATTGCATATTGATATTTAAGATTTAAGATAAAAAGAGAGAAGTTATATAAAAATATTTTAGATGTGGTATCTGAGAAAAAGTTGATAAACTATTAAAATATGTGCACCATTCTCGAATGTAGTATCTAATATAAACTTGTGAAAATATTGATGAAACCCAACAGGACCAGGATCGATAATGTATTTTCTTGAATGAATTTGTGGAAATATTGACTGAACAAGATTATTATGTTTTGTGAAAAATTTGTCGGTTTTAATTTACACGTTTTTTGTAAATGATGGTTTTAGTAAATTAATTAACATTTCGTAATTACACTAAAATGTAAGATGCTATTACAGAAAATGTGGATATGTAATGCTCAAATTAAAAATTTTGTTAAAAAAAAACTAACTAACCGGGTCGGACCGGAACTGGACAAAACGGGTCGGGTGTTGACCGGTCCGGGTCCAAGCGATTCTGGAACCGGAACCAAAATCGGAACATTTTTTTAAAATTTAATGGGCTTTGAACGGTTCCGGATCGATCCGGATAAAGACCACCTGTTGACATCCCTACTCCTAACTGGTAAGAATGAATTATGTGGATAGTCCTTTGATGCAATGTAGGAGAGAAATAATGCTTATGGTGATTGATGAATCTAGCTATGTGAGTGTGCGAGATTTATATAAAACAATAAAGAACACCTGTGCTTTTACGTGGTTCGATCGTTAATGAGATCTCGCCCACGGAGGAATGATTCCTCAATACTTTTACTAGAGCTTTTCGTGCAGAGTATTGGTTCTATGCCTTTTGCATTCAAGAAATTGCCAACCCTTCTAACATCGGTTTTCCTTCTATTTATCTGACCGACTCACCGCGCGGCGCCCGACCTCTCCATTGGTCGTGGTGTGACTCTTCCTCCGCATGCCCTCCATTGGCGGAGCCGGACCTTCGTCTTATATGCGCCACGTGGAGGTGGCGCCCGACCTGGTTCAGTTACGGGGCGCCTTCCATCGCCGAGGGTAGCGGTTGGAGGCTAGGGTTTTGGGCGATGATTGGGCTCGCCTTGGGCTCGACGCGTGGGCTCGCTGCCAATGTTAGGCCCACCGCTTGGGCACGTTAGTGGGCCTGGTCGGTTGGGCCATATCCTATCATAGCCCCCGACAGCTGGGGACGGCGAGGCCGGTGGAGGAAGAAAGCGCCCGCGGCCGAGTGAGGTGTGGCTTGGTGAAGTTGTTTCTGAGTTGTTGTCTTTTTAATGTGAGGGTCTCCCGTGCCGATCCGAGTTGGTTTGTTTATTATACGTCGCTGGAAAAGATGTGGCATCGAGGAAGTCGATGTCGGGCACCGAGATATCGTGCCTCTGCGTTGGTTACGCCGTAGGCGGTGCGATCGAGTGGCGTTACTCATGTGGTGGGTGCCGATGTCCGACCCGATAGACCGACCTTTTCGGGGATGCCGTGGTGCGGCTGGTTATACGAGGTCCGATCACGGATGTAGGCTTTCCGCAGGGGAAGCCCGATGACGTGACGCCGGGTCCGACGTGGATTTCCTGGTATTTGTGGGAAGGCGGGGTGCGATCGGCGCGCCATCGGAGGATGCCGGGTCCGTATGATGATTGGTAGGTCGATGGCGGTCCATCTTATCCGGCGTCGTCATCGCGCCAGCGGTAGTTGTGCACTCGAGCTGCGCGTGGCGTGTACTCCACTTCCAATCGTGTGTCGGCACGTGGAAAGCTTCGGCGCCGATTTGTGCTTTAAATGCGCTGGAGGTCGGGAAACTATTCATTCCTTCACTAAAAACTGCATCATCTCTATACTCGGAGAGAATTTCCGATTTGGAGAAGCTTTCGATCATCTTCGAATTCAGACTTTCGGTAAAAAAAAGTAAGTATGTCTTCTTCTCTGCTTCGATGCACGCCTGCACTGCTTAGGGTCCGCCCGATCATCTCCCGCGGAGTTTCGTTCGAACCGCTCATCTTCCCCGATAGTGAAATCGAGGTTGGGATTATTCTGCTATACCTTATCGGGTGGGTGTAGGATGATTGGCGCTAGGGTCCCGACAATATCATCTGCGTGGGATGGGGTTAAGGTGAGGGACGTCGGATCGTCTGTAATCTTGACGATGTGATAAAATAGGAAGGAATGTCACATTCGCCGGCGCTGGTGGTGTGTTCGCAACCATCGATAGAGCATTAGCCCTCCGAGGTTTCATAACTATGTACATAGACGCTTGAGGGCCGGTCTTAGGTTCCTCTACCCCCATCTTTTGAGCCTCGGGAGTATTTCCGAATCCCCATCCGCCAATTCACCCCAAACCCATTAGGTCGGTAGTTGAGATGGGGTTAACACTATAATATAGTGAGGAGTTCTCCTTCGAGCTCTTGATGCGATTTTTAGCGTCAAGTACTCAAGAAGGTCAGTACTATTTTACGCCTCGGCGGGACGTTTAGGGTGAGTCAACCCTCGAAAGTGTCGGGGTGGCAAAGAAGTTTTTCTTTTGAGGGCCGATGGGCATCCGATCTACGGTTGGGGATGGGTAAGTGGACGGATATAAAACTTAAGCCCTCGGTTGGTAGAGGATCACCAACACGCCGGTGAAGTTTCTAGAATTCACCGAACGATGCCGGTGAGTGTGCACAGTCGCAGTTCGGGGACGGGTCCCAGTGGGTGAGGCACCTCTCTTCTCATTCTTATAGGTTCGACCTCTCTTTGACTAACGCGATTTTCTTACGTATTGCGGTGAAGCTTAAGCACACAAAGCGAGGTCGAGGCCACTCGTCCCGCCCGCACCACCGGACGACGTGAGCCTTCTAAAAGAGGGCAAGGTGCCGGGCCTCCCCGCAGCCCGTGGTGGTGGAACACCTCGTGATCGTGAAGGGTCCGCACCGATCTCGAGCTCGGGCCTCGAGGTAGAGGCTCGTGCCCATGATCTTGGCGAGGTACCGATCTCCAGCCGATCTTCCGCCTTGTCTAGTCATGTTGTTGTTTTTTTTTTTTTTTATTAACCGCTTGATTTGCGAACTCGCCTTGATCGCGGCGAGATCGCCGCATGGCCGATGTTGTTGCATCCCGCACGAGGGAGCTGGAGAGAAAGCGCGGCGCAGTCCTCGTTGGCTGGTGCGAGGAAGGAGGTGGAGGTTGCAAGCGGCGGCCGAGGCCGCCACGGGGAGGGCCGTCTTGTCGGCTGGAGGCCCGCGACGGAGGAGTCTTGCGCTCGGGAGGAGGCCGAGGCGGAGAAGAGCGGGCTGATCGGACAATTGCTTTGTCAAGGCGAGGACCCATCAAGGCCTTCGCCAACAAACTTATCGAGTCGAGTCCTTCTCCGCTTTATCTCCGATCCGCCGCCGTGATGAGGCCGCAGTGATATCTACCCACTGGAGGGTTGGCGGCCACAATGCTGATTTTGACAAGGCGGCATGGGTGGCCGAGATCGATCGTAGGCGGTGAACTTGCAAGATGCGGGCTGCTTGCAAGCCGCCTTCCGTGGTGGAGGCTTTAGCCTCTTCGTCGTCGTTCTGACGGGCCGAGGCCGTGTCCCAATCTGAGGTGGATGAAGATCCCGAGCCAGGAGCTTCGGCCGAGTCGCGGGCCCGGCCGAGGAGGAGGAGGAGCCGAGTTCGGCTCCAGTCGACCAAGCGGCAGCAGCAGGAGCAGCCGGAGGACGGCAGGAGGAGGCGGAGGTCAGCGAGTTCGGAGAGGGCCGAGGTTAGTGGGCTGTTGTAATAGGTCTGAACCGTCGGGGTCGATGGGACCACGAGCCCTTGTAACAAATTCTTCCGTATCAATAAAAAATATTTATCACCTTACGAGACTTGTGTTGTTTTTATTTATAGCATTCGCATCTCAATACTTGGGACTCGACCATGAATTCTTCGCCTGTGAAAGGGTTCGAGGTGCCCCGCCAGAAGGACGAGGAGGTGCAATTTTGGAGGAGTCGGTGCGCCGAATCGACCCAAGTTTTGGCCGCCATGGATGCGAGCTCGGCGTCTTCTTCCGAAAGAAGAAGTCGACCGAGGCTGATCGGAGGTGGCCCGCCCGTGGTGCGAGCGAGGTCCCAAGTCGAGGATCGCACAGACGTAGTCCGTGAGGCGGACTTATCCGCCGACGCGCTATCCGAGGCGTTTGATGCAAAGGCGAGGCAACTGAGTCGATCGCGAGAGGCTCGCTCGGTTGTCGGAGGAGCATGCGGTCTGAGAGGCGATCCGCCGAGTGGTGGGACTACCATATCCGGGTCGACGACCGAGTCCGAGCTTGGCGGAGGCATGGTGCCGAGGATGAGGAGGGCCCAACAAAGAAGAAGTTCAAAGCTGCGTGAACTCCGTGGTGAAGTTGATGGAGATGTATGATATCGTCCAAAACGTCGCATGCCCCGGCGAGGCGGCGAGGCAACAATGGCTCACGACCCGATCATAGAAGAACCCGCAGGAGGAGGCCATCTCTCGATCATGCCGTCTTTGAGGTTGATGGGTCCGCAGGGCGGATCATCCGTGGGCGATCCTCGGAGCGGACGGCGACCGAGGACCTCAGTCGTCGGGAGAGCTAGCTGTAGGGGCGAGGTCGTACTCCGGCCCTGTCCGGTCGGGGGTCGGGGTGTGACCTCGGTGCGCCCCACCCCGGAATGCTCAGACTTGGCGCCGCGCCACTCAAGTGTCCTGTGAGCGGGTGAAGATGACACCCGAGTCGCCGCTTGCTCGGCTGCCTCCGAGCCCGCGCCGAGCGCTTCGGGAGCAGGCCGTGGTGATTCCGGCCTTATCGACTGGGTCGAAGGCACTGAGTTCGTTCCATGCATACACCGTCGGCCTGGAGATTTTGTAGAGAAGTGGTGCAGCTTCAGCAAGTCCTGGTAAGGCGGAGCCCGGGAGCCCGAATGAGGTCGTGTATAGTATAGGACCTTGTATGTAGATATAAATGTATTTAGACTCGTTTCAAGTGTATATTTTCCCTCGAGAGGTACAAACATAGCTTAGGACTTCGTTTTGGTCGTAAATATATTTATATGTATACGAGGTGTATTCTCCAAATAAAGGGGTATAAACGAGCTCAAGCCCGGGTTGTCTTCAGAGTATGGCTTCGTACTTTGTTTGTAGTCGTTAATGCATTTAGACTTTGTACCGAGTGCATATCTTCCCAAATAAAGGGGTATGAGATGGCGAGATCGGTGCGGATGTCGCTTGCATGTAGACGCCCAACTTAATGGGTAATCAGATGCTTTGCGTGTAGACGCGTCCAACTTAATGGGTAATCAGACGCTTTACGTGTAGCGCCCAACTTAATGGGTAATCTGTACGCTTACCCTACTTGGTGGGATTTTCATCTTCGTAAGGGCGTCCCCTTGTGAAGGTTTAAATGTGGTGTATCCAAACAGATGTTCACATATGTATGAGACGAAGTGAAATATTCATTATAAAAACAGGTGTTTTATTGAACATGTAATCAACATCGTACTTTGGCAAAACAATTAAGGAACTAACATGATGCCGACTTTAAATCGAAGCTATGTAAAATACCTCCTTAAATGCATAATGTGCCAAGTTCGGGGACAAGTGCCAGGACAAGTGAGCCGACTTGTAAGCCCTTTGCCGAGGTCCTCGTGAACGCAGTGCACGGCCTTCCCATGTCGGATCCAGCTTGTTAAGACGCTCAGCTCTACCGGCTTCATTATTTCTTAGGACGAGGTCGCCCACATGGAGCGCGGAGGCTTTGACCCGTTTGTTGTGGTACCGTGCGACACGGGCCTCAGACTTGGCCGTTTATGAAGCGAGCTCGCTTCTCCTCGAGGCGTCAAGGTTGGCCCGCAGTCTTCCTCGTTCCGGCACCGGTCGAAGTGGAGAGTGCGAGGGCTTGGCGCACCGATCTCGGCCGGTATGACGGCCTCGGCACCGTAGACCGGGCTAAAGGGTCTCCCTGCGTGCGTCGTCGAGGCGTGGTCTGTGGGACCGGAGGACTTGAGGAGATTTTCAACCGATCGCTTTAGCTCGATCCAAATCTTCTTCAATCCTTGTACGATCGTGCGGTTCGTCACCCGGTCGACCATTCGCTATGCGGTGTGCGACCGAGGTGAAGCGTTGATCGATCCAAGCTCTTCGCACCACCTCAAGTTTTGTCGACGAACCGTGCCGTTGTCCGAGACCGGGATGTGCGGTATGCCGCGGCGGACTATATTTTTCCACACAAAGGTCTGAATCCTTCTGCTCGTGAGGCTCGAAAGTGGCTCGGCTTCGACCCATTTTGTGAAGTAGTCTATGGCAACGACTAAATATCGAAGCTGACCTGGTGCTCGGTCGAACGGGCCAACGATGTCGATCCCCCACTGCATGAAAGACCACGGACTCGCAGTCGCTCAAATCACCGAGGCGCTGACCGTGGAGTGAATCGCACTTTGGGCACTTCTTGACGAGCTCGGCCGAATCTTGTGCGGTGGGCCAAGAATATCCCGACCTCGGTCTTCTTTGAAAGTGCTCGCGACCCGATGTGGCTTCCACAAGACCCCGGTGAATTTCGCTGAGCACGTGGTCGCTTCTTCCGCCCGAGGCATCTCGGGAGGGTGAAGGTAAGACTTCAGAGAGCGCCTCACGCATGAGATACAGGATTTTGCCATCATCTTTTCGCTTCGAGCCGATCCGAAGGTAGTCGCCGTGTTCGGTGTAGGCTTCGGTGAGACATCCAATTCGGCTCTATCTCGTGATGATGCCGACGTGGGACTCGCTATGCTTCGAACGAATCTCTCCACCGGTGGACTTGTTGACGACGCAGCTAGCTTGCCGAGGACGCCTCATTTGTTTTCCTCGGGATTCGTGGATCTTGAAGCACCGAACGAGGTCAACATCTCCTTTGCGCTTCTCGGTATTGTTTCATTCGGTCCTCCTCGCCTCGTGATTGCTTAACACCGGTTCACGACGACCAGGAATCGCCAAGATTGGATCTCATCCACCTCGCCTCTTAGCGGTGAGTCCGAGATTAGGGCCTCATACTCCACCTCGTTGTTGGTGGTCGGGAAGGTAAACCGGAGCGCGTGGTGACTTCGCTTATCCGGGCGAGGAGGAGGATGCCCGCCCGGTGCTGTCTTGCACGATGCTCCGCCCACGACATCCGCCAAAGAACCATCCGGTGGTGTTAGGACGGCTTGCTCGTGGGGGCGGGAGCTGGAGTTACTTCGCCGCGAGCCTACCTCGGTGAATTTGGCCTCAACCAGAAGTCGGCGAGCTTGCCTTTATGGTCGGTCGGGTGAGTACGAAATGTCGTGCTCGCCGAGCTCCAAAGGCTCACTTAGCTATACGTCCGGATGACTCGTTTCAACAAGACTTGTCTCAAGGTAAGTCAGTTAGCACACCGGACGGAGTGAGCTTGGAAGAGGGTCTGAGGCGTCGCTGGCATGCTCACAGTACAAGCTGCTACTTTTCGAGGCCGAGTACCTTGTCTCGGTCCTTCGAGAGCTCGGTGATAAAATAGATGGGAGTTGTCGTCCCATCTCATCTCGCATCAAAGACCACACATGGCCTCGTCCGAGGCGGCCAAATCTGAGAGGATTCTCTCGCTTGGGCGGACGGGGTCGGCGGTCGGCTAGTACTCCTTCACCGTGTGCAGGCGGCCTGGTGTTCTTCCCGCCAGCGAAGTCCGAGCTCTCCTCGTGATCTTGAAGAATGGGGCTGTTTCTCGGCTCGAGATGCAATCTGGCGGGCGGCTAGCACCCGTGAGTTTGTGGATCTCACGGATGGTCCTCGCACCGCATGTCGAGCACCGCCTTCACCTTGGTGGGATTGGCCTTGAGCCTCCCGAGAAACCCAAGATCCCAAGAACTTGCCGGTCTTCACCATAAATGTACATTTCTGGGGGTTGAGCTTGAGGTTGGCCGACACGAGGAGTTGGAGGATGGTGCCGAGGTCGTCGGCGCAGCCCTCCCCGTTTCGACTTTCGACAACTATGTCGCCGACGAGACCTCGACGATCTCACCGATGTGGTCTTTGAATGTTGCATCCACCATCCTCCGGTAAGTGGCCCCGCGTTTAGAGGCCAAGGACATCTTTCGCACGCAAAGACGCAAGTCGGTGATGAACGCGTCTTTGCGGTCGTCCCGGGGCTCATCGTAATTTGGTGGTACCCTTGTATAGATCCGTAGTCGAACATCTCGTGGCCCACCAATGCCTCCACCTTCTTGTCGATATCAGGGGGGTAGCAATCTTTGGGCGGTGCTTGTCGAGGTCGGTATAATCGACGACACGCGCCACCCTCCGCCGGCTTCGGACCACGATCGATTAGCCATCCGTGTCGGGTATTTGACCTCGAACAAGATCTTCGCCTTCGGTTGAGTCACCCGTCCTTTATGACCGGCTGCGCCCGCCGAATATCCTTTTCTTCTCACGGATGGCTGGTAGCCGGGTCGATGTTGAGGCGGTGAGTTATGAGCTCGGGTGACACTCGGTCATATCGGCGGGGACCAAGCAAACACGCCCCTATATTCTTTCGTGGTCGATGACGTGCCACGGACGTCCGCCGGCCTCGGTGCCGACTGGACGACCTCGGGATCGTCGTCGATAGTTGGAGGCCCGGTCGGTCATCCCGGTGTCGACTCCGAGGGCTCGGTAATTGCTATGCCCGGGCGAGGCCGCATCTCGAGTTGAGAGTCGAGGCATTCTTTTGCCGCCGCTTGGTCCCCCGATCTTGAGCACTCCACCGGGGTGGGAATTGACGGTGAGGTGGTAGATCAACAGACGGCCTTGGTGGCGTCACCAATCTCTCCGAGGATGATGTTGTACGGAGAGGAGCCGGACCGGGAAGAATCGGATGGCCTTGGTGACCGACACTGGAGCCCGCCTACGGTGACCGGAAGGGTAATGACCCCCGGCCGGACCGCCTTGAGTGAAGCTCCGAGCTGGGAGGCGCGGAAGTACTCAATGCCTCCGACTCAAGCTTATCCGCACAGCTACGGAAGATGATGCCGACGGAGGCCCGGCGTCGATATAGACCCGATGGACGTTTTGTTGCCCACCGCACTGTATGGTGATGGCGCCCCGTGCGGCATGATCTTGGGCACGAGGTCCTCTCGAGAACGTTATGTTCTCACCATCCCGAGTCGCTTGTTCTTTGGCTCTTGAGGGCCGGCCCGGCGTCGTTCTTGTGGACGACTCGTCGTCCCGGGGCAGTCCGTAACAACATAGACCGCCCATAGCGTTGGGACCTTCGCCCTCGCCGCCTTCGTGTTGGGTCGCCACCGGGTCGGCCCCGCTTGTTGCCGCCCATTCCTTCCGTTTCGCTCTTCTGACCACCGTCCGAGGTATTTCTTGAGGCCCCACCTTAACGAGCTCGTCGATCCGTGAGCCCTGTTTCGCAGTCCTCGGTATCATGACCATACCCTTGGTGATAGTCGCAATACTGCCTCGGGACCTCTTCGATCCCCTTCATAGGGCAAAGCCGGAAGAGCTGCCGTGGAGCTCGAATATTTCCGCCTTGATTTGAGCAGGGAGGCGCGCCGCCGTGGTTGGGCCGAGGTCCGAGCCAGACCCAGCCGCCCTCTTGATTCGGTCGGCGCCTCGCGATCTGCGCGCCGACTTCGGTCGTCCGCTTTTTCTCTGACCGTCCGTTTCCTGCATTTCTTCCGATCCGACTGCGTCTCCTCGACAAAGTTGTCCACCGTGTTCCAAAGCTTACTCGCCGTCTTTGGTTTCTCCCGGTGATTTCTTTGTTCGCTACCGGTCGGATCCCATTTTGAACGCGCTGATGATGTAGAGGTCGCTTGTCGTCAATTTTGAGCGACTCTTTGATGAACCTCGAGGACGAAGTTTGACATCGTCTCGCCCCGCCTGGCGGATTGTGAGCAGTCGGAGGAAGGCCGGGCGGCATCTTCCGATAGAAGCGCCACTGAATCGATCCATGAGGTCCCGAAACAGTGTATGTCGCTCAAGTGAGCGGAGTGAACCAACGCCGTGCGCTGAGATCAAGACTCGGGAAGATTTTGCACATGTGAAAATCTTCCATTCCTTGATTCGCCATGTTGGTGGTGTAGGCGAAAAGGAAGTCGGAGGGTCTTCGAGGCCATCGTGAGTCGCTATATTGGGTGCCCGCATCACATGGGCAGGGCGTGTCTAGAATCTCCCGGAGAAAGGGAGATGATTCTCCGCATCGATCGAACCCGGGAGATCGTTGCCATCTCTTTCGGAGGACGGGGATCGATAGCGACGCCTATCGTCCCTCCGGGGGGAGTTCGACCGCCTTTCTTCCTCTGTTTCGCCGACTCTCTGGTCGGCATGACGAGGTGGAGAGCGGCCCGCGAATGGCGGAGGCGCGGTGGTGGCGGCTCGCCCGCGGTGAGCGGCTCCATGAACGAGGTCGGCTCGGCCGCGGTGAGCGGCTCCGCGCGTCGGGCGTGATGCGCTGCTCGCCATCACGCCGAGATGAGCGCCTGTCGCTTGATGGGGAGCCGGCCCGCGGCCGTGGTGTTGATCAAGGAGCCTCGGGGCCCGCCCTTGGTCCTCCGTTGAGAAGCTTTGAATTGGCCAAGATTCGTGGAGGAACTCGGTCACGCCGGCCGAGGACCTCGTGGGACGAGTGAGTGTTTGTTCGTCCTCGTTGAGGCCGGGCATCTCCCCACGCTGTGGAGGCGGTCCCGAGGGTGTATGGAGACGTTTTCCATGTTGCCTCGTGAGTGCGAGCGCCGTGGCGCCTCGCGACCTCCTTCCGCGACGCCGAGTGACCACCGTCGCCCTCAAGACGGTTGTTGCCGCCGTTGACGGCGGTTGTGCGTGTTTCGCCATTAAAATGTAGAAAAACGCTTTTTTGTTCGAGCTTCCCACGTATACGCCAATGATGAATCTAGCTATGTGAGTGTGTAGATTTATATAAAGCAATAAAGAACACCTGACATTTTTACGTGGTTCGATCGTTAATGAGATCTACGCCCACGGAGGAATGATTCCTCAATACTTTTACTAGAGCTTTTAAACAGAGTATTGGTTCTGCCTTTTGCATTCAAGAATTGCCAACCCTTCTAACATCGGTTTTCCTTCTATTTATACAACCGACTCGCCTCATACGCGCCCGACCCTCCATTGGTCGGTGTGACTCTTCCTCCGCATGCCTCCATTGGCCGGAGCCGGACCTTCGTTTTATATGCGCCACGTGGAGGTGGCGCCCGACCTGGTTTGGGCCGCCCTCCATTGGCCGAGGGTAGCGGTTGGAGGCTAGGGTTTGGGAATGATTGGGGCTCGCCTTGGCTCGACCGTGGGCACGCTGCCAATGTTAGGCCCGGCTCGCTTGGGCTGTTAGTGGGCCTAGTCGGTTGGGCCATATCCTATCGATGATTCTAATGTTGATATCAGAAGTTGGTTCAAAATGAGGTAGCTAAATGTATGGAAAGTCTCTAGTCAAATTTTGTGACTTGATAAATAGTAAAATATAAATGTTTGAGTTACTATAGAAATGAGGAAAATCGAGAAGAATAAGAAAAATAGTGATAATGACTTTCTGCTTGATTCCAACTCCGAGGTGCGCAAGCCCTATTACAACCCTAACACGGCGTTGATTTTAAATAACAAAACACTAGCAACTCTTAATTGAACTAACAACAAACAAGAAATAAAAATAAAAGCAGCATAACAAGATAAGTGAAACACGTCTGAGATCTAGTGTCTTACGACAGCATCACTGGCAGCGTTTCTTTTATAATTCCAACTATTATTAATCGCACGACCCGTTCGATATCAAAATTGAGATTCCATTATGTATTATAAAATTGAGTATCGAATTATATATAATTGTGAGTGATTGAAAAATATATATATTCATTTTGTTCATTAGTATTATTAGTACAACTACATCAAATATTAGTATATACTTAACTAAAATTAGAAATTTTTTATCCACAATTTTTTTTTTATAATTAGACTGAATATTCATTATAATTATTACAACCCGCAAGCGTAAAAATTATTAAAAAGCAAATAATATGATAGAAAACCATTGAAAGGAAAAATTATTATAAATTTTGGAACACTTTTTATACATGACATTTGTAGTAGATGTACTATCGAAATCATCACTTTTACAAATTAAAATTTTCAATCCACTACGACTCGTGACTCTTGACACGGCAATATACAATTGGCCGTGACTAAAAACTGGTCTTTTCAAAAACAACATATATTGATTAGGTTCCTGTGTTGCTTAGTAAGTAATCTCTATTATAGAAAGTATAAGTTTCAGTTTTGATACTTCAATTGTAATTACCAAGTTTATTGAAGGAGATGTGGGGGAGGGGTGGAAGCTCTTGTCAAACTCTAATTTTGGCTAGAAGTGTCAAACTTATGCTTAGTTGATGTGTAAATACTTCAGACTATATACTCTAAACTTGATATTTAAAGACTAAGAGCAATAATTTATGTGTTCTTAATGTGATACCATTATATACCCATTAGATTATATATTTCTTATATATTTTGATAGAAAGAAAACTCATACACTTGTAGAATGACATGCTCATTATGCTCTGCTGTCTTTTTCTCCGGATTTCATCTTAACTTCATCTCATAAAGCAATAGCTCATCTCAAGCATAAATTTACATATAACAACTCATTCAAACTCTTCAATAAGGCACATACTCAACATCAAATCTAAAAATGACAATCATAAACTCTTACCTGGGTGAGCTTGAGGTGATGGAATTGGAATACTGAGTTTCTCTTAAGAATAACAGACTCTATAGGTTTAGGTTCTCAAACTGAACTAGACTCTGAAGAATTCATCGTTGAAGTGCACAAACTGCAATAGACTCGATAGAATGGTATCAGAGCAGTTTTGAGCTCTGGACCTGTGAATTCTTTCGAGTCTAGTGCAGTTTGTGCACTTTGAACGTATGAATTCTTTGGAGTCTAGTTCAGTTTTGAGAACCTAAACCTATAGAGTAAGATATTCTTAAGAGAAGTTCAACATTCAAATTCCATCACCTCAAGCTCACCCAGGTAAGAGTTTATGATTGTGATTTTTATATTTGATGTTGAGTATGTGCCTTATTGAAGAGTTTGAATGAGTTGTTATAAGTAAATTTATGTTTGAGATGACTTATTTCTTTATGAGATAAAGTTGAGATGAAATCCCGAGAAAAAGACAACAGAGCATAATGAGCATGTCCTTCTACAAGTGTCTAAGTTTTCTTTCTATCTAAGACGGTGAGGACCATCAGGAGTCAGGACAGTACAGAAAAATATTGCTGGCATGTCTGTGTCAGCAAGGGTCAGAGACCGATTCTACCAGTATAACCAGGACGAGCAACATACATTGGGTGAATTTTTCTCTCAATTCTACGGCTTATGGAGGGAGGCTGATGAGCATGGTGTAACGGAGTTAGACGAAATACTCCAGCTGGTTCATTTGTTGCATGTTGAATGGCAAGATTAGGCCGTCTCTATCATCATTGATTGTATTGAACCGGGCTTTGAAGCTGCTGAACATGTTGACTTTCCTAGACTTGTAGCCACTATCAGTTTACAATACTACTTGCATTTGAGTCCACCTTCTAGCTCTTTTCCTCAAGTAGCTGACTTTACCTCAGTCGTCCATCAGAGCCAATTGGCTAGTAATTCTTCTTTTGTGCCTGAAGCCTATTGACATTATTTCTGAGCTTGATGTTAGCACTCCTATTTCTGAGTTGGATCCATCTATACCAGATTCCCAGTTACCTTTACCTGAGGATGATATTGATCCTATGTTTCTTGAGTACCCTATCGTTGCTTCTGAAATATTCCCGATTAATTTAGATTGGTATGGACAGCCATTTGCATCCCCTGAAGACCCTGTGTTGTTTCAGACTGTTTCTTTTTCTCCTGCTCCTAAGACATCTCCTTCAATGATTCCAGTAGAGGTTGAGGCTAGTTCATCGAGACCACCTGGTGTCTCGAGATCCTTCGAGGATGAACTTGAGTTGTTGCAGTGATTAAGACTATTCATCAGCAGCCCCTTGATGTTAGCCAGATGTCATTTGGTTTGACGTTGAAATGGGGTTTTGTTGTTAAAGTGTTGATCTCTTGAAATTGGCCGTTGATTGGTGATTAGTGATGCTAGTTAAGTATGGAAATGTGTTTGATTGATGAAAATGGTAGCTTATGTGATACAAAAGCTTAGTTGTATGGGATTTAAGGGATGTTGTTAATGATTAGTTAGTTAAAACTTGTTAACATGTTTTAAATACTTTATTGAATATATAAGACTTAGTGGAGTCTTGATAAGAGTCTAGATGTAGTTGCAGGTGCAATGGCCCAAGAGATTCATAGACCTTAGAGTCTTAAAAGACCAAGAGCCTAAAGTCTTGAATGACGACTTAGCAAAGAATAAGAATTCCTTCTTCTAGATATAGTTCCTCATGTGCTCATATTTTATTTTATACTGATTGAAGGTACAAGTGGAATGAAGAAGGAAAGTTTAGTCCATCCACATAAAAAGGTTATCAGGTGGGTATTTCTTAACTAAATGATGCAAGTGCAATGTATTTTGCATATTAAATGTTAAGATATGCATCTATTTGAGAAAATGACTGACTTGCCAAGATTTTGATGCATGCTTTTATGATATTCTTTTGTCAGGTTTGATTAACATGTGGTATCAAGTAATACTTGTTATAGTTTTATTTTTCCTTCCTTATCCCCAGTTGAGGCCTATTTGCTTAACTAATCCTTAGTTAAGGGGTCGGGTTACGACAATCAACCTCAAGTTCTGAAGTAGTCAGAACGAGTCGATGAAGTAAGTCAGGTGCAACAAACAACGAGCTTAAAGTCAACCAAGTTAAAGCATCAGAAAGAAATAGCTCAATGTTGACAAATCTGAAGTCTAAATGGAGTCAGAAGGTCCCAGTACAATGAAGGGATTCAGAGAGCTTGAATCATAAGGGACATGATGTGGTACTCACTTACATGATCTAAAGTCAATTGCAAACTTCTCGTAGATCAGAGGACTTGAAGATGAAGAAGTCAGAGTAGTCCAACGGAATCAGCACTGGATCAGACGTGGACTCAGTTGAAGATCGAATGCCGAAACTGATGAAGAAGAGTCAGATTCGTTGATAGTTTGTTGAAAGCATCTATTTGACTTACTAGGAGACAAATTATAAGACGACAAATCTAACGGTTGTATTTTTAGAGATAGAATTTGAATTTCAAACAATTTCTTTTTCAATGGGTAGTTTGAGCTCAAATATTTATAAATAATGGACTTTCTCTTTTGGAGATAAGTTGAAAAGTTAGATGTTCTAAGAAAGCGAACACGAACTTGAATTTCCAACTCCGACTAAATTTGAACAGAATCGAGCTATCCAAGCTTAATGATTCAAATATCACACTAAGAAATGAAGGTAGCGAGAAAATAACGTGGACCAATGGAAATTTCTTTGTATCATTGACATCTTTTGTCGATTACTTTCAATGAACTATTTGAATTAATATGTTTCCGTTGACTATTGCTATAAATATTTTACTCAACGTGGCCTTGTAGGCCACACTTTGGAATGCTTTACTTGATAATTATTGAATGTTTAACCGATCGTTGTTTCTTGAATAATTTTAAAATTACTTATTAATTAGTCAACTCTTGCATATTGGTGGTTGATTGTGTGCATATGAGCCTGGAGTTTGCTCGATTTTCAAACCAGATGTTGTCGAAATTTATTTTTAATTTGGAAAACTATATATATTTATGAAATTCTAAAAAAAAAACTATTTTTGCTCTTCTTTTCTTTTTAGTGTTTTTAGTAATGTTGCAATGCAGCATCCCCAAAATTTCCATACCACTAGAAATAAAAATATTTATGGTTATTTTGAGTGATATGATGGATACATAAAAATAATTCAAGCTATGAGCTTAGAATTCTTAGCGCTATGAGCTTAAGCTCAAGGGGTTACAATTCATGTGTTGATGAGTGGGAGACCAAATATACATCTTGCATTTTGTATGTAAATGGTAGAGGTTGAAATCATATAAGTTGTACAGTAACATGAGATAGAAAATGGAAGAAAATCTTTCAAGTTGGAGATTTCTTGTTAAAAAAATCAATATAATTTCTCTCCGAGTCCAAGATCCAATCACAGTTTCAATATACAAATTGCCTTTCTTACACTTGCACAAAATCCCAGAAATCATCCATTCATTTTGGACAACATCATGGATAGAAAAGCTTAGCAAAAAGAAGTTCATTCCAAGTATCTTGAAGGCCAGGCAAACACCAATGCGTGCAATCCGCATAGCTCGCCGGATTGGCGAGCTGCTCCGGCGTTAAAGGGTTCCACTGCTTCTTATAAATCGAGGTGTGTGCATCCTTTCTGTAGCTCGACAGCTGAGTGATGTTAAGGAACGTGATGGGATACCTCGACCTCCTGAACACCTCACCTATCACATTCATCACATTCTTCCGACTGTCTGATCCCCAGTAGTTAGCATCATCTATCATATCTGTCTCATTGTAGCAGTTGCCGTTTTCATCTCCTCCCCAGTCGATACTCCTGTAAGATATTATTCATTATTTTGCATCAGACAACCTTAAATAAGTGCGGGAATCAGTATTTGTATGATGATGGTATGATTTTAACCGACTTTGCATGCGTGGGCGACATGCTGGTGAAGAAGACTCTGGTCTTGTTGGGATCCATGTTTTCTTGGCCCACCGCAGCATGGTTTTCATCGCCATTCTATAAGCTTCCTCCGTTGGAACCTCCGCTATGTCTTTGTCTT
Organism: Salvia rosmarinus; assembly: GCA_036937905.1. NCBI lineage: Eukaryota > Viridiplantae > Streptophyta > Magnoliopsida > Lamiales > Lamiaceae > Salvia > Salvia rosmarinus. The sequence goes on from CM072818.1 coordinate 17,700,307, forward strand.
CATCGCCAAAGGTTCCTTGTCTGTTCAATCACACATAAATTATAAATTAGTTACATATTTTTTTTCTTGATCTCCAAGATGATGGAGGAGGTTTTGACTTACAGTATCTTGAACTTGAGGCCCGTCATCCACCACAGGTAAGTATTGAACACCATTATATCGACTCCTTTCCAGTGCTTGCCGTGCTTGTTGATGGAGCCCTTCCGCACCAACCTGTCGCTTATTCTGTGCACGATTGCATCGTCGGAGTTGGACTCCAGCAGAAACGGCGCCCAGTAGAATTCAATTGTCGCATTGTAATCCTGCAAACGAATTAATTAAGCTATTTTGGTTTTTTTGATGAAAGTTGAGTTAATCTGAATCTCACCTTGGCTGTGAAAACCGTGAGCGAACCGTTTGTGATCATGGATTTCTTGTCGTCGGGTATGAGCTTGTGGACGAGGCAGACCATGGAGACGAACTGGCCCCGGTTCAAAGAGTCGCCCACGAACATCATTCTCTTGTTTCGAAGAGTTTCTAGCATCAATGTCGCGTTGAAACTGTCATTTTCAAGCACAAGATGTTAGATTTGAGGCCATGATGAATTCGCACTGAAAAATGATGAACCCGTAATTCTCTCAAAATCTACATAAATACATCACCTTTGATCTTCACATCTAAGAACCGAAGATAATTCTTATTTTATAGTTCTAAAACAGATCTTGTTAGAACCAAATCCTATATCTATAGAGAGAGAAACCTTGGAAGAGAGCAGGCGTGAGGCTGCCATCGCCAGTGCTGGTAGTCCGTGTCGGGGCGGCCATGTTCCTGACACGTCAGCTGCGGCTGGATATACGGACAGTCGGATTCCTCGTACAGCGGGTGGCGATCGTCCCACACCCACCGCCCGCTGAAGACGTCGCAGCCGCTCTCCGCCTCTCCCACGGCGAAAGCCAGCTTTGTTCCCTTCTTCTCTAACACCAAAAGAATCACACAGATATTAGTCCTATGCCAGACTCAGACTCGACTCAACTAAAAACACGACGTTAGGTCAGGTCAAACCAGTGGCGGAGCCAAAAATATAGCTTGGAGGTAACTAGACTCGAAAATTTCTAACTACTCACTTGTCGCCGACGACAAGCTCCGGTAAGGGCGGTAGTCCTCGAATTGGCCGCCGAAGGTGCAGCTGAAGTCTTCGCCGTAGAGGATCGTCACGAACAGAATGAAGGCCAGTAGAGTGAATAGGTAGGGCGACAGCCGCCCCTTGCGGAGGAGGGCGGCGGAGGACGACGGCGGCGCCTTCATTTATGTGATAATTTGGTGTTGATTGTAGTCTGTGGTTGAATAAATACAAGTGTGCAATAGTTGGGAGAAGCTTATGATTCCAACTGTTTCTTTGCTGTATGAGTAATTCTTTTTATTATAATTAGCATATGTTAAGTGAAACACAAGGAATACTAATATTTAGTTTACTTTAATTTTGCAATTATGGTATTATTTTTTTAGAGATATAAGGTGGAGGGTGCATTTGGATGGTTATGCTTTGCAGTTTGTGATAATGACTCGTTAAATTATTCTTGGATTTTGGTGGCAATCTTGAAATTATTCTTCAACCAACTTCTAATTTTGTATGCTATGCGCCAATGATTTTCTCCAAGCTCAACCATCTACCTAATGCATGGAAATTGAAATTAATAGAAATCGAGTTTTGGAAGTTTTATTTATATTTATTTTGTTTAATTTTACTATGGAAAATAACTCCACTCTTGGATGCAGATACTAGATAGATATCTACTCTTGCATCACTTGCAATGAGCAAGAATAGTATTACATATTTAATTGCCTTTCTTTTTGTGAGCCGGGAATGGACAAAATTAAAAATATAATTAATTTTGTATATCAAATATATAATATGTAAAAGGTTGGGTGCAGAAATGACATCATTAACATACATTTAATGTATAATTAATATTATTATTACAGTATCAAAGTTATGTATATAAATATGTGAAGTGATAATTAACAGCAATGATGGATTGACAGAAGGGAAAACCTTCAACTTTGCTTGGCTTCAAAGACAAGTGTTTTAGTGGAAGACGATAAATCATTTTCTCCACTTTAGGGTCATGTAGTAATTGATTAAGTAGGTTTTTTGGAAAACGAGATAGATATAATTAAATAAAGTGTTAGAACAGTTTGAATGGTTTTGGTAAGGATTTGGTGGAGTGTAACTGTGCTTCTGGTGAAACTTCAACTTCAGTAGTTGGGATTTGGCCCCAAATGTCGTGATTTTCTTTCAACCCCCACACTAAAATAACAATCAAAATTGGAAATCATTGCAGATCAATTATAATTATAAGAGAATCACTTGAGTAATTGCACCCATTAATTTCAATCTATGATAATTTTTTACCAGGTTAATTAATTTTGTTATGCAAAAAGTTCTTCAACAACGACCAAACAGGTTCTGAAATTTACGTTTTAAGTAGTGGATGCTCATTTATCACCCCATGAAAAGATGGAATAAAAAACACCATCAATTGTTAAATTATTCCAACAATTAATTTTAACATGTAGGTTTACTTGCTCCATTTCCAAATAAATATCTTATTTGAAGAAAAAAAATTGTCCTCTACCAAATGTTTAATTTCAAAATGTCTTGATAAAATAATGCCAAACTTTCCATTTTACCATTGTTATCGTTACAAATTTTTTGATCTTTTCATGCGATAATTAAAAATAAAAAAGTAAAATTATCTACTTTCTTTGTATGGTATGTGTATCAGCTTCTTTAGTATGTATGTTTAGATAGGGCTGACAATTTTTGACACGATACGAGAACACGACACGAACACGTACGAAATTAACGGGTTCATGTTCAGCCTTATCGTGTTCGTGTCCTTATCGTATCGACACGATAAGGACACGATAATTTCGTGTCGTGTTCGTGTAACCCGATAATTTTCGTGTTGCATTCGTGTTCGTGTCGGATCGTGCGCTTTCGTATAATTCGATAATATTTATATATATTTAATATTATTTTAATTATATTTTATATATTTTTATTTCTTTTATTAATTTATTTTCCAATTTTGATTTAAATTTATCGTTTCGTGTCGTCATTATCGTGTCGTGTCAACACGAAAAAAAATCGATCATACTCATGTCGTGTTCGTGTCGGACATATCCTTATGGTAGTGTTAGGTGTTTGGCCTTATCGCGTTAACGATAACGATAACGACACAACACGCAATTAGAAACTCTATCAATTTAGATGACTTGGGACACATTTCACGAACAGATGAAGTATTTAAAATAATAAAACTACAAATTGAGTTAGCATTAAATTATTAATTGCAATTTCAGTTAAAATCAAATATGGTGACTTTATGATCGACTCCCTTGACAAGAGACATTGGGACAACAGCGACGAGCACATTAATTATTGTCGATCGTGTTTAAGAAAACAACTCTAATTATTGATAAATAATTTACACATATCTCAATTAAGAGATATGTTACTTAAAACTTACCAATATTAACAATATATAAGAGGAAAACATTAGTTTCATAGATGTTCAGCTATCTCTCTCTCTCTAAACGCAAAGCAAACAAATGAAATCATTGAAACCCAACCACCTTAATTTGATTTACCTAATACAAGCATTTCTGCCAACCCTTGGTTGTCCTACTCTCCCAATCAATTATTTTGTTAATTTCTTCTAACTTTTTTATTTACAACTACTACTATTCATTCTTGTGAAGCTAACAAGAAGCTGTCCAACCACATAAACTTAGAAAAATAAAAACTTTCACAATTTATTATTGCCATTCAAAAGAGGATATGAGCACAAGGTCCAAGTGTCCAAATTATATATCACCAATAACCTAAGCGTCAACAAATTTAAAAGACACTAAACAAAACAAATAATTGAATTGAGTACATATTTTACTCGAGACGCTGCCTCGTAACGTGTAAAGAATGTGACTAACTTGAACAAGACAGTCACATAAGTACGCGGCCAGAACCAAATAAATTGATGACATGAGACATGAGGGGTACCGGCGGGCGACCTGCATCTAGTAGAACTGTTGCGCTCTCAAAATATCAGCCTTGGAATACATTCACATTTTGTCGTGACAGTGATGGGGAATGATGCAGCTCAAAAATCGACTGGTGAATACGAGCTCCTGTATACTTGTGATGGTCCTGTGAATCTCTGCATCAAAGAGCGAAACAAACTCTGCAGAAAATGAGGTGGGGGATTAGCAAACATATAAATGTCATTTCCCCTTAATAGTAAAGTAGAAGACTATCAACTATCTACAATGAAGGGAAAAGGCACATTTAGCGGATTGGAAGTACCTGTATTCTATGCGGTAAGCTAGCCCACAACTCCAGGTTGGGAATTACCTAAAAATGGCAATCGATGTGATTTAACCAAAGGAAAACAGGTATGGCTCCATTACCAGATTCCTTTTCTTCTAATTCATGTATTTTATATGTCACTTTCTATATAGCTGGTCGAAAGAGGCTATAGCATGAACACAATATAGAGCACCAAGTGGACGTTTACTTTTCATGATTGAGAACATATATGATTGAGTATTTTTATCTTCATTACTAGGATTTCTTTAATCCTAACCCAAATCCTACCCCTTTCAATGGGATATGAATCAAACAAGTTAGCACAAATTATAGAAATTATCAAGGGCCTTGAGACCCAAAGTTCCAATCCATCTTCATAAACAATGAATTAGCCTATACTAAATTTTATCTATCTAGAATAATCCCTCAAATGCCTTGTCCTAAGGATAAATGCATAGAGGGCATACTGAACATTCACAGATATATATATCTTCATGAGAACATGATTCTTCTCTCATGTAATACAACAACATGGTCATGGAACAATTGAAGAGATGAGTTCATGCTGCACTGAAATTTGCAAGAAGAGAAACGTGGTATTTTGTTAATCCTGCATTAAAATTCTCAAAAGACCACAAAATAGGGCATCAAACATGTAGAGAATAATTACTTCTTTCAGATCATTTTCATGCATGATAGACCATAAACTCATCTAATGTTTGCTCCAAATTGATAAAGGCTATCAAATTTTAGTTGCCCTGGAAAGTGGCAGAAGCAGGAATTTACATACATGTTAAATTACCATAAAACTTTATAAATCTCATTAAGGAGAGTTCAGATTCACACATTGATTACTATTTCCAAGCTTCAGTGAGAGTCATAAGTACTAGATCAAGAGTTTCCGTGATTTGTTTTTATTTTTTTTAGTTATTAGTTAATGTATATAGCTGAAATTGAGATTCAAAGTAATATTTCAGGGATGAGACACATAAAACACTCAAATTAAAGTTAAATACAAAAAAAGACAAATCAAGATAAATAAATGAAACCAACCAACCTAAAAAAGTTAATAATTCAGTGTAATTACTTATGTTATGTAATTTCATAATACTACAAGTTGATTTTTAGAATTGGGACAGAGTTTAATAATTAAGGATGCAATAACTAATGCTTTTTAATTGAAGGTGAAAGAAAGTACATAAAATCCTATAGGCCTTCTGTATGGAAATTAGGACAGAATGTAGCTTTATTTAATTTTTCCTCAATCGTAATAAGTTTTAAATGGTCGGAAGGGTGGCCCCACATCTTTCCTACAACATACTGCAGAGGTTATATTAGAAGATGTATTTCTAGGGTTGATGAGGGTGCAGACTTCTAAGAATTTAACTTAAAATCACTTAGTGTATGGAAGTGGGCTGAGTTCCCCTCAGATTCTACAAAGAATGTGTTAGGGATACAAGCAAGGAGCCCTAACTCTCCCCAAAACCATGGTTATAGGGAAATGATTGACACTCACTTATATATCACTCCACACTTGCATGTATAGTCGATGTGGGATATCCAACATCATAACAATACCTTCCCTTCGAAACCGTGACGTCCACGGACGGCCAACTCGAAGTCCTCCCCACCCACGGCTGGGTCCGCGGTGGGGCCCACCAGGTTGCTGGCCCACCACGACTCCATTCGCCTGTGATACCAGTCCTGGTCCCACCGAACTATTCCCGGCCCACCGGTTTCCTCGGCCGATCAACGGGTCGCCCTTCCCAGACGCACGATCCGGCGGGTCGGACCATTTTAAGGATACAAGCAAGAGCCCTAACTCTCCCAAAACCATGGTTATAGGAAAAGGATTGACACTCACTTATATACCACTCACACTTGCATGTGTAGTCGATGTGGGATATCCCACATCATAACAGAATGTAACTGAAAATGAGCTTTATTTAATCCTCCAATAACATTTTTTCTCAATTATTTTCTCTAAACAAAACCAAACACATTCACAATTTAAGTACCTTTTTCTTACTAATACATCAGACTTCCCAATATTACATCCAAACTTCAATCATAAAACCAAAAAATAGCCAGACATAGCTAGGATCCAAAGCATTGACCCACAATAACAAATCCATTGAAGTTGTTTGGGTAAGTCCACTTAATGATAGACCAGAAATCCTTAGTTTCCAGTTTAAGTTTTTTCGACTTTCTTTTGTATGTTTAAGATCCATTCAAGTCCACATGATGTATATACAACATTAGTTCCACCAATTTGGTTATTGATTTCAACAAGAATAACAAGGAGTTTTAGCCTATAATAGATATTATCGAAGTGTCAATTGGCTTGCATGAAACTAGTCAATAGGAAAAACATGGAGCATTATACCAATCAAAAAGTAAATGAACCTTGCAAACAGAAAATTGGGGCAATTAAAAATTTATAACAGGTAATATGATCGGTAATAAAAAGATTGAAATTTGTCTACATACATCTATTCCTCGAACATGCAGGAAGAAATACCGGTAAACTGCACCAGCCAGTAGGTAAGATCCAAAGAGGCACAAGACTCTACAAAAACAAAGAAAATAATATAACGAAAAACAATCTTTTGCAAACAAAGGTGCAAAATGATAAAGGTACTCACATCAAAAGAACTTACATGATGATGAAGGTACCAAACCAGCCCAGTCCATTTCCATTAGAGGATATAGTCCTGGCACAACCTAATGGATGCTTCAGCTCTATGTTCTGGCAATTTAAATTAGTGAACTTGTAAAATGTTATGTTTGAGAAAAGAAGATTCATCTGTAACAATCATAGCATTGCTAAATGCTAATGGAATATCTATGGTTGCAAGATGATACTTAGAAAATACATAATGCTCTATTGTACTCATCCAACCTACGGTATGGGGAAAAGATCATAGAAAAACAGAACATTACTGTTATGAAGAAATAATGCTACAGTTTTTAGATTTAAAAGTCAATTATTTCAAAGTGAAAGATAGGCAATTTTGCATAAGATACCCCTTAGCATTACTATATGAGAATTTGAACCATGTGAGGATTTAGCATATATTATTTACTTTATAATGCATAGAGAAAAGGAACTGGTATCAACTTTCTGAATGCCAAAGTACTTCTTTCATCCATGATACCAGTTTTGCAATAAAAGCTTTTTCAGATTTTCCATCTTTCTCCAACTAGTCCTTCTGGGTAATTTAAAACCATATACCTATTATTTACTTATATGATTCTATCAGTTGCAGATTAATAAATGGACACTAACAGTAACACTAGAAAAGGATCAACCTATCCCACTAAGCACTTTTGTTTTTGTTTTTTTTTGTCCTTATGAAACAGTCAGGTGAAATGTGATTGCCTGCAACTGTGTACTGAACAAAGATTTCCTTTTAAACAAAAATCTTACAAATGATCAACATTCATAGCATGCACAAATGCCACATAAAATCTATAGAAATATGGTTATTTCCAAGCTATCATTTAGAAGTTTGACAGGGTATTTAGGAAAGACTAATTTACTATATGAGACTCCACAAGATATCAAAACCTTACATAATCACAGGACCCAACATTCTCCAACAACTGAGGACCCTGAAAAATAGCAATATAGCAAATAGTCAAAAAAACTAAACCCAATAGTAGCATGAGGGAACAAGAGGAATCACTATAAGGAACTAAATCATACTTGGACTCCATTTGAATTACATATAACTGATACAGAGAGTGAACAGTTATGCTTCATGCCAATGTTTTTCATCTTAACAATGATACCTTTTTCAGGACTCTTCTTATCTGCCAAAAAGTGGACACGTAAGACCAAATTATGTACTATTAGAACCATAACCAGGAAATACATAAAGGTGACAGCCAGTTGTGGATACTAAAGCAAAAGGCAAGAATTGTCTAATCAATGTGACTTGTGTTTAAGATTTATGTTTTTTAAATTGATGAGAACAACTTACCAAGGATATCAATGAGTGTGCTTGAAGGTTGACCAAGACTTGTACAAACAGGATAACCTGCAGTAAGTTTGATTTTATGGAACAAACGGACTAGGCACTTCCTAATATACTGGTGGCTATGCCACACATTAGTTGTTTTAAAGAACAGAGTTTCAGAAATTGAAGGCAATAAAAGCGAAAGGAATACACAAAAGAAGAGGGACCAAATATCCTCTTAAGGTTCCAAATAACGGAATAAATTGTCTCAAGAAAAATAAATAAATGAATAAATTGAATAATCATCCTCTAAGACCAATCCAGTTTTTCCTTCATAGGACCATTGTCCTCAACCACTCTTGACAAGAAACACCCTCAATTACTTCAAGGAATCGAGTAGGTATCATTTGAGTATATGTTTGCCTCAGACAGTTTATATATGTTGCATATCCAATATTTGCTTCAGTTTCAGATGTGAAGCAGTCCATGTGTAAATAGAAGTAAAGGTCAAAACTATGAGGCTGAGGATAAATATTCCATGAATTCATCTATCTATAAGTCTAAGCTCCCCAAGTGCCTAATCCCAGAAAACACCTGATTACCAGACCAAATATATGCCAAATATAGCAAATTATTCTCAATGTTATCCTGTCCAATACCATCTAATTCCTACATCCACGCACATCTGCGAGAACCCTGTTTTATTTAACAAAAAAAGCAAAATCCTAAAATCACTGCTCAAGTTTAATCTATCCAGTTTTAACAAGTTGACTATTGTCTATATGATTTTTGTTCATAAGTCATTTGAGTGAATGTAAAACATGGTAATAAATTGTACCTCCTATTTTGTTAGAAACAAGTGCACTGCAACCCATGCCACAGCGTGTTTGACCACCACAATCCTACAAAAGAAAAAGAATGTCAGATGTTCATACTCAAAATTTGTATTATTTTTATTTTCATTTTAAGATAAATAGGGCACCCAATTTAATCAAGCAATTGTGTTGATGGTACAGTGTTACCAAATTGATATCAACTGGAATTTTGAATACAAACGTTAAAGACCGCAAGGTGCAATTACTAGTTATATAGCCAATCTCATCTATAACTCCCCTTAAACACTGCAATTATCCAACTTGTATAACTTGCCACAAATATTTGCATCCCGGGTACCATATTCTGTTTAAATTATGCAATAGCATCCTTCAGCGACATAAATTATGCAACTGAAACCAGACCAATCATCAATGTATACGTGAAATTCAATTAACTACTTCCTGAAGTTGTTACAATAACCAATACATCAATATTGAAAAATATTTGCAAAATGGCTCTGCTTAAAAAAAAGTGGTCACCTTACAACCAACGCACATAGGAGGATCATGGTTGAACATCATTGAACCGCAGAGCTGCTCCAAATCAAGAGTGAAAATTATATACATAAAAAAGGTATTACAATTGACTAGATCTATCTCCATTAACCAAGAATCCAAAAAAAAAGGAAAAAAAAAAGGTTCAGCTCATTATCAGCAGTAGTCAATGCCAACCCAATGAAAAGTGACGACAAAACATATATGTGGTATCTTTTGATTTGATGAATGGAAAAGAAATATAAAATAGTAACCTGATGGAGCCAACCTGAAACCAAATCACGGTCCCATTCGCAGCCACCTTATAATACCTAAGCCACCCCAAAAGAAAACAAAGCAAAAAGAGGTATATATCAAAACTTGTGTAGTTTCGTTTTACAATTCAACAGTGATTTCCCACTGTATCGGAATTTCTTTATAGCACTACTGTAAGTGGAATATTGTACAAAATCCTTGAACACACAAACACACACATAAGTGTGCATATGTAAATGGTCAGTGAATGAAAACTATATCACTAAAATACAAGCATCCATGAGCATTATATCACTTCAAAATTCCCATTTTTTCACCTAGACATTGCAACCCAAAACTTAAACTCAACCACTCTCCAAATTCCACACATCAATTAAACAACATGCATTCTTAAAAAATCGACTCGAACAACATGATAACAGCACACATGCATGGAGACTTCTGGTGGCGAGATTATCATAAAACATTTTAAATTAACAAAGAGGGCCCCACCAACAACCAACGGCTATAAATCAATTAAAAGAAGAAAATTCGTAAAACGCAACAGCATTAGGAAGAATTACCCATCTTCACTCATGATGCCGTGCGGAAAATTGCGAACCGGCGAGTCCAGGCTGTAGTAGTAGACCTTGTTGTTGACCTCGACGTTGAGCTCACACACCGCTGACGCAGCGGCTACGCGATGGAGAATCGTTGTTGCCACAAACACTAGAACGATAACTTGTGGGCTCGGAGAAATGCCGCCGATTCTCATTTCTTCTCCGAATATCGAAAACGAGAGCCCCAATCAGAATTCGAGCATTTGTGGAGCACGAGATGAATCTCGTTGAAATCGAGAAGCGCAGAGAATTTTGGACAACGATGTATGGAGAATGGAGGCCTTAAATGGCGGAGGAAAATCTGAGGCCCAATAAATTTATCAGCCCAAATACAAAAACATTCTTTACTTATATTTTTAACTCAATTATTATCTTAAATTTTATTAAAACCTCAATTTATTACATTCATGCAATATGCGGGCCAAATAAGACTCAAATTTAAAGTCTATTTGATTTGACGTTTATATACTATGAAAAAAATCACATCTTCCCAACATACCTAATGTTGATATCTAGAACCAACATTATTTTCTCTAAGAAGGATTAGGTGAAAAGTAAGATCATGGTGTTTAGTTATCTGTGTGATTATCAATTATTCTATCTGCTCAAAAAATAAACTATTCTTCCCTTCTTATACATATTAAGAACATATAATTCCTTCAAATATAGCTTAATTGGTGTGATGTTCAGAATAAGACAAATATCTATCTTCTCAAAGATCACTACATCAATTCATGTTGTGATTGGTAGAGCTGGGAAAACGGTTTTTGATTTTGGTTAATATCAAACCGAATCTAAATCGTATCATATTCGGTTAATCGAACATTGTATATTCGATTTACGGTTCGATTTGTGGTAAAATATTTTAATTTTTTTCGGTTAACCGATTACCGAACGATTAATAACCGAAAAATTGAATGATCTATTTTTTATTTTTCTTTTTAAAATTCTGTTCTCATCATAAAAGATTATTAAATAAGAGTCAGGTCTTTATTTGTAGGTAAAATTCAATATAATTACTAGAAAATAAATTAATAGGTTTGTGTATAGTGAGCATATTGTTTTTTCCATTTTAGTGGCTCGAAAATTTGTAATTAGTTGTATTTGTAGAGTATCAAAACTTCAAATCATGTGCACGATAAATTGAGTAATTAATTAATATATAAAAATTAATAAATTATTTGAAGTCGACTGTATAAAGATAAATAAAGCAATAATTGGTTTATCATGAATTTAATTTAATCGTAACCATTTAATTAATATTAAGCCTGTTTAATGTAGTTGAGTAAGAAATATAAAAAATTATAGGTTTTTTTTCGATTAATCGAAAATCAAAACCTATGCAGTTTTTGGTTAACCGAACTTAATAAACGATTCGGTTTAGATTTTAGAATTTATAGAAATTTTGATTTGTTTAATCGAATACGAACCGTTCCCCAACCCTAATGATTGGCACATTGTACAACAAGTTCTAGGGTGAGTTCGATTGTGCCCATGAGTGCACTACACTCGTATGCTCAGATCATGCCACGTATTTGTTGGAATTATAGAGTACAACTTGCCAAGCGATTACAAATCGAGAAAAAAAAATGTATATTAAATACAAAATGACTAAAATATAATAGAATTAAAAAAATTACAAAGAATCGTAAAATTCGTCGAGTCGATGAGGTTTCTACCTACAAGATGAGATACCCAAGATAGTGTTTTCGATTTTGTGGTATCGTCCCTAAAGATAAAATGACGATGTCTCATTGGTGGCAGCATCTCAAATCCACGAACCTCAATGAATAGGAATGAGACGATGACAAAGCTATGATACTATGTATGCATTGAGTGTTATGTAGGCTCGTATGTAGTATGTTTCCCAGTAAGTGGAAATGCAGATGGGACATGTCCTATTTATAGGGCATAGTTGATAAGCCTCATTTTTACCTGATTTATAAGGCTATATTCGTTTCGTTTCTAATTGATAAGTGATCTTTTGAGCTGTCTTTCGATATATTTATGTTTACCCTGGAAGATATTATGCCGTGTGTATTTCGTGTCATTTTAGCACAGGTTTTGATGTCAAAAATGTGGCTCACAATAAAGATGAATCACTAGCCCAGTCGCGAGCTCGTGCGAAGAAGAACTGTTTAAAGACGACGTTGAATATGATGAAATGGATTTGACAAGGATGGATTTGAAAAGTTTACTATGTTAAAGAGCATCTCGATAGGAGTCCATAGGTGCATGCGGATCACAATTCGGAGTCCGGACGAGAGAGAACGGAGCGAAACAGCGAAGTCGCGCATGCGCAGCCGAGGGAAATCACGCCTCGCGAGTTTTACTCGCGAGACTTGCTCACGAGACAAACTCACGAGGATCAATGGAATAACAGCACATTTGAATGTTCTCGCGACTTTCCTTCGCGGGATTATCTATCGAGCAAAGCTCGCGAGGTAGCAATGAAGCGCGACATGATGGTCTCCTCGCGACTTTTGCTCGTGACTTTTGCTCGCGAGCGCGTGTCGCGAGACATCGCGTCCTAGGGTTCAATATATACACATCAGACGTTAGAGCTAGAGGCGCACACTTTTACATCAGACGTTAGAACATAACACATTTTTTTACGTATTTCTTTTCGCACGTTTTCCAGAATAGATAAAATTGCTTAGTTTCCAGTTAGTTTTGATTCCAGTCTTCATAGTTCAGTTTTTATTGGAGCTTCCAGTTTATCTTCCGGATTCAAGTTGTTACATTGTTCTTCGTGGATTCCTACGGTTTTATCTATCTATTTCAGTTTATGTTATTTTTATTTATTTATTGCTTTAGTAATTTAATTATGCGTAGCTAAATTCCGTATTGATCCTAGGGTTTGTATGTCTGACTAGATTTGTATGATTTATCTGTTGATACTATTTTTCCGTCCCATTCATAATTTATGATTCTTGACTTTAATTCTCATGTGTTGGTATCTGGCCAATATTGATGCATGCTAGTTATGTGATTGATGTCCTGACGAAATTAATTGCATAATCGATATCTTAAATTCATAATACAGTTTTTACCTTGAGACCTGGTGGAGATAGGCGAGCTGTAGGAGGTTAAATCTTTGTGTGCTTTTCGTAATTAGCTTACTTTTCTTGAGACCCGACGGAGATAGAGTTTAGGCTAACCTACTACTATAGGCTGTCCTGACGGAAACTATAGTTACATTAGTGATCCTTCATATAAATGCGGATTAAATTGGTAAACAGATTAATAGGTTGATTGTGTGAATCTGGTTAGGTTAAGTACATCCCTAGTGACCCTATTGTCTATCTTTTTTTATTCCTATCTTTATTTTCAGTCTAGTTTTACAATCATCTCTCTTGATATTGTTGTCGGATAATAATAAAGATTATTTGTTAATTATTTGTTGTGTTCTCGAGCCGCAGTCCCTGTCGATACGATATATATACTTGTTGTTTTACTATCATTTATTTGGTAGGAATATTAGCGATCAAATTTTGGCGCCGTTGCCGGGGGCTGTTTAGATTACATAATGTGTTATAAAGTGAGAGAAAGTAGAGAGAACAACAAAGTAGAGATAATTGAGTGTGTTACTATGAGGTTAAAGCCTCTATTTATAGGGAGCTACATATTAGGGTTAGGGTTTTGGTCATCCTTAATATACAAGATAAATATAAAATCTATATTTACAACACTTCCCCCTGAATGACCAAACATAAAAAGAAAGAAAAATGCTGCCTCATTAAAACCTTGCCAAATAAAACCCAATGGGAAAAATTTGGTCGAAGGAAAAAGTACAACATTTCCCTTGCATTTTATCATTGCGAGATCTTTGAGTCTCATGCTTATCTTGTGTACCGACTTTTCGAATGTTGATGTTGGCAACGCCTTTGTGAATAAGTCCGCCGGATTGTCACTTGAGCGAATCATTGAATGTTGATGTCGCCATTCTTTTGAAGATCATGTGTGTAGAAAACTTTGGAGAGATATGCTTTGTCCTATCACATTTGATATATCCTCCTTTAATTGCGTGATGCAAGCAGATTGTCTTCATATAACACAGTTGGATTGTCCTTTGGTGAAGCCAATCCAGACGATCCTTGGATATAACTTATCATGTTTCTCAACCATACACATTCTCGACTTGCTTCATGGATTGCAATGATTTCAGAATGATTTGAGGATGTTGCAGTTAAAGTTTGCTTCACGGACTTCCAACATATAGCAGTTCCTCCATATGTGAAAACATAGCCAGTTTGTGATTTAGCTTTATGTCGAGAATGTGTATGGTTGAGAAACATGATAAGCTATATCTGGTCTAGTGCAATTAGCTAGATAAGTCAATGCTCCGATTGCACTAAGGTATGGAACTTCAGGACCAATAATCTTTTCCCCATCTTGAATAGGTCGAAATGGATCTTTATTTACATCAAGTGTTCTAACTACCATTGGTGATGGTAATGGATGCGCTTTATCCATGTAAAAGCGTTTTAACACTTTTTCTGTTTATGTAGATTGGTGAACAAATAGACCTTCGGGGACATGTTCAATTTGCAAACCTAGACAAAATTTTGTATTTCCTAAATCTTTCATCTCAAATTCATTTTTCAAGTATTTAGCGAGTTTCTATGAACTCTTGGGAGTTCAATCAAATTCAAGTCATCAACATAAACCGCTATGATTGCAAATCCATTTTCGCTTTCTTTATGAAAACACGAGGCATGCATCATCATTTTATCTTCTTTTAACAGATACTCACCGAGTCTATTATACCACATACGTCGGATTGTTTCAACCCATACAATGATTTTTGTAATTTGATTGAAAACATGCTTTTGGGCTTTGATTTACATGCTTGTGCATTTTAAATCCTTGAGGATTTTCATATATATGTCACTATCTAGTGAACCATATAGATATCTGATTACTACATCCATAAGGCGATATCAAGCATTTGCGACACAGTCGGACTAATCAAATATTTAAAAGTAATTGCGTCCATTCTTTGGAGAGTATGTTTCTTCATAATCAATTAGGGTCTTTGAGAGCGACCTTTTGCTACAGTCTTGCTCTATATCTAGTGATTTCATTTTCTCATTTCTCTTTCGAACAAAGACTCATCCGTATCCTCTGAGGATAACACTTTTCGGTGTTAGGACTAAAGGTCCAAAAGTTTTCAATTCCTAATGCATTTAATTACATTTGTATGGCATCTTTCCACTTTGGCCAATCATCTCTATTTTGTGAGTCTTTAACCGATCGTGGTTCGTGATCCTCATTTACAACTTCAAGAGCCATATTAAATGCAAATATATCATCCATGACGATATTATTTCTCCAATATTCTATTAGAAGATAAATAATTAATTGAGATCTCATGATTTTCGGACACTTGTAGTTCTTCAGAACTACATTACTTTCATTGATTGATTAATCATTTCCGTCATTGTTTGGTCCCTATCTTGCGTCTTTCTTTTCTAGGCATAGAATCTTTGGAACCAACTGGTCGACCACGTTTTTGTGAACTTCGATTCATTTCTTTGTCATTGTTATTTGTCCTCGGGGATATTAATTCTGGCTGGAATATTTGCAGCATGGATGTGAGATAATGTCACTTTTCTTATATCTATAAAAACATCAGGAAATTAGTTTGCAACTTTTTGCAAATGAATTACCTTTTCGACTTCTTGTTCACATTGATTACTTCGGAATCAAAATGTGATAAAGTTCTTTCATTCCGATAAATTTCCTTATGTTTTTCAAGATGTATTCATGTAAAATTGATTTGATACTCATGGGGATAATCAATTAAAGTTCTTCAAGAACTGACAATAAGAACATGTTATTAAAATTATAGCAATCCTTCAGGGATTGTATTAATAAGATATTGCAACTCAATTTCAATATCATCCCACAAGTAGTGATTTAGCAAATCAATGTCAATATGATATAAGATTATGTTTTTCTATCATGGATAAACATATTTATCTAAACTATGGATTTTTCTTCAAGAACATATAATATTGATATTAATTGTGCTACTTCAGGAGCGACTATTCAATCGTTATAATGATAATTGATAAAACAATTCAATAACAAAAGGAATAATAATAAAAATACTATAAATAAAGCTTAAAAAAAATTCGATGATTTAATATTCTTCAGGAATATTAATTTTATCTCATGTGTTCATCAGAAACACGTCATATTTATTAAAAATATGAAAAAGATATCATTGTGTTTCATCAGGAACTTCAACGATTTATTTTAATAATCTTCAAGATTATTAAGAATTGGAAATTTATGTTTCTTTAGGAAAGCAGTAAAATATATTGATGCAATGTATTACATGAATCGATACAAATAATTTGATATCAATATTAGTCTTTCAAGAATAACGTAAGCATTTTACAGATCTTAACAAATTACACCTCTTAAATAGATGGTTCATGGTAAGTTCAATTTAATCATGTTTCATTCTAAAACATATGAACAACCCACATAAGAAAAATAAGCAGCATATTAACTTCAAGTAGTTAAAGTATTATCAATCAATTCAGCGGGTAGGATTTAATACTGTATTAGATATAAATCTTCCAATTTTATTAGATCTGCAGTTACTATCATATCATTGAAACTCAAATTTCAAATTACAGTAGGGCATGTCATCATTAGCTAAAGGGCAAAATATATAGGAAAACAAGTTTTGCAATTCACATACTCGTTGCTTTAAATTATGTATATACAAATCACATGTGATATTCCGAAAAGATTGACGAAAATAAATTGGAGGAATAATTTAATTACACAAAGCATGTGAAATTTCATATAAATCACAATACTAGTTGGTCATTCCAAACTATATAAATGAATTGGCATCAATATATGCAATCAAAATATTATCATTACATATTTTATGTCAAGAATGTCATAAATTAATCACTTACTTGCTTGAATATTCATGCGCAAAGATGCAGCGGGACCGGATCTCAAGAGATTCCAGCAATTAAGAAATTTAAGTTGATCATCTTCAAGATATTGCCCTGTCTCCTTTGTAGCCCGCAAGGAGGTAGAACCACATAAGTTTGCTTCTCTCTAATCTTGTGGGAAAAAAATACTAATAATGAAAATAGAACAATCGTGCTGATAACGTGTTATAAAGTGGAGAGAAAGTAGAGAGAACAACAAAGTAGAGAGATAATTGAGTGTGTTACTATGAGGTTAAAGCCTCTATTTATAGGGAGCTACATATTAGGGTTAGGGTTTTGGTCATCCTTAATATACAAGATAAATATAAAATCTATATTTACAACATAATGATGATTTTCTGAATTGTAGTTATTAATCCAGGCTTATAAAAAAAATAAAAAATAAAAAAATAAATAAATAAATAATAATTATATTATTTCTGTGTTGCTTCTCAGATCTGATTTGGTTTTTATCTCTCTGTGCAGTGCATGATTACAAGATTTCAAAGGAAAGAAATTATTCCCTTGGATCTTGAGATTGAATGATCACATAAGAGAGAGATCCAAGAAAGAAGACAACAGACAATGGCGAAAAGGCAACCCTAAGGTCATGATAGAATGGCCGAGATGGAGGAGATGCTAGCAGCAATGCAACGCCAACTGACGTTGAATAATCAGATGGGTCAGATTGGTGGACGAGCACCGCCCATACCGCTTAACCACATATACGGCACCAAGCGGATCGGTTCAAGGTGGATGATAGGGGCCGAACGTCAATGCCAATAACTTTGAGTTAAAGCCTGAGCTCATCAGCATGATACAAGCGGAGCAGTTTGGGGGAGGGGTTACTGAAGACCCAACGCACATTTAGAGACATTCCTTGATATATGTGATACTATCAAGCAGAATGGAGTGCCAGCTGATGCCATCCAGATGCAGATGTTCATATTTTCACTGCGGAGTCAGGCGAAAGAATGGTTCAAGAGTCTGGATAGATCAAGAATCACTACATGGGAGCAGCTCTGTGAATAATTCATGTCTAAATACTTTCCACCTGCCAGGCACAAAAGATCATCACGAGATTTCCCATTTTCACAATTGGGAGATGAGTCGTTATTTGAGGGCTGGGGCGATTGTAAACTTGCTCTGCAAGTGTCCGAGATCGGTTTTCACCGAGCGACAAGTGACCCAATTTTATAGTGGACTCACCGCTAACACCGTAGCATTGTTGATGCGTCGGTAGGAGGATGCCTACCAATCGAGGAATAGATGAAGCATTGAGAATTATTGAAGAGATGGCATCTAACAGTTATCAGTGGCCGATGGAGAGACAACCGATATGAAAAGTTGCCGCTGTAGAACTTGACAACTGATACGATGATCTGTTAGAAAAATTTAACTCTCTGCGGAAGAGTACGGCCGAGAGGAAGAGGCAAATGACAGTGGCCATGGGGCAAAACATTGAGGAGGCCAACTATGTGAACCAAAGAAGCAACTTCCAAGGGAATCGGTGGGAATCAAAGATATCACCCTAACAATAGGAATCACCCAATTTTTCCTATGCCGATGCGTTAGAATGCTCAAAGAACCACCACCGGTTTCTTTGTTAATAATGGAATGATTGTGGAGCCCAAGCCGAGCCTCAAGATATGATGCAACAAGTTTTGGTGAGCAATCGACCAAATTGCGCAGATCATCAACATGATGGGAAAAACTAGGTTTAGCCTCTCCGAGGATCTATCTTGGATGTTTAATTCACCATACATTGATTATATACCTAGCATGCACCTATATAATTAATTGCAACACGTTGGGGTTTTCTCGTGTTTACCTTTGAATCGGTCGAGGCGGAATGGATCGAGACTCGTGCTGACCTTCGATCGTATCCGGTTGCTCAATCTCCAACGCCGAGTGAGGACGATCTATGGAGAATGCTTGGAAAATCACCCTCAAGCTCTCAAGAATTTTCGAAAATCTCTCAAAGGATGAACCTCAAATTCTCGAAAATAATGATGATGATTATTAATCATTGACCTAGATTTAATCTCTTACCTCATATTTATAATGCATTACCATAATCCTATATGGAAATTATCATAATCCCATATGGAAATTACCATAATCCTATATGGAAATTACCATAATCCTTTATGGAAATTACCATAATCCCATATGTAAATTACCATAAACCTTTATGGAAAGGATTATCACCATAATCTTATATGGAAAGGATCTATGCATATCCCATAAATATAATAATATCCATATAGGATAAAGAGAATCAAATCATTGCCTTGTAGAGCATAGGCGCCGATTTTGCCTAGCTTACGGGCTCGGATGGGCCGACCAGGATCAAATGCAAGGAATAAAGATGGGCCTCAAATAAATTAATTATCTTATGTTCACCCGAACATAAATTAATTTATAAACATTTATTCATGCCACTAGAGAATAAATCTTGACTTACCCTTTATTACGAAGTTGAGTCGGGCTTGCACTTAGACATTACGAATCCCGTATTTAAGATATCGAATGTCCATTAATTATTTATAGATTCGATCGCTTAAAATAATTAATATCTTTAATTCCTAAGTAGTACCACTCAACCTTATTATTGTACTTGAGCTAACTCAACTGCGGGGTTTAGTACAATAAACCTTTGAGCTCCTTAAGGGACGTCATCATCCTAAACGGATACGGTGACTCGATCAGATAACTAGCATGACATACAAACCGCCACCACCCAAGATGCGGAGAATATTGGGTTAGAACATATAACCCTCACCCATAACAAGTCAAAGTGATGGTCGAGAACTCATACTCATCTAATACCTTATCGAGGTTTAGATCATCGTGAAGTCACCGAGATCTTGGTTCTTCACGACGGTCGATAGAAGAACTCATCTCACTGTGATCCTTCAATACGTTAGAGACGTATCAACATAGACAAGCAACCAAGTCAAGTCACTTCTTATCTATACATGACTATACCGACAACTCGTCCTCAAGTTGTCTCGGTGTGAAACTTTTATATCTCATTAAGCTTGACCAATCATACGGACTTACGTGATCTTCTACACAATCGTATGATCTAACTTATATATGAGATAAGGGACATGATATATGCAATCAAGTATTCATTTGGATAGGAGATTGTAATAGTGGTAACGGAAACATCAGATACAAGCTCAACCAAAACCGCTTTCGATATACAAATCCAACAATCTCCCACTTATACTAAAGCAAACTTTTAGTATACAATGTGTCTCTACTAGCTATTACAAACAAAATCATCACTTTGCTTCTCCCACTTATACAAAAGTTTCCTTTCTAAGTGGGTGCCATCTAGCACAATTCAAGTCCTCTAACGTCCCCGACGTAGACTTATTGCGGCAGGCTTTAGCGGGTGCCATCTAGCGAAATTCAAGTCCTCTAACGTGTCCGACGTGGGCTTATTGCGGCAGGCTTTAGCGGGTGCCATCTAGCGCAATTCAAGTCCTCTAACGTGCCCAACGTAGACTTATTGCGGCAGGCTTTCGTGAATGGATCCGCTAGGTTAACCGTCGTATCAATCTTTGCAATTAGCACGTCCCCTCGCCTAACGATTTCGTATGATATGATACTTTCTCTCTATGTGTTTGCTTGCCTTGTGGATCCGTGGTTCCTTCGAATTTGCCATCGCACCGAAAGTTATCACAAGAAACCATGATACTCATGGCAAACCAGTACCACATCTAGATCCATGAGGTAGTTCTTGAACCATACTGCCTCCTTAGCAAAGATCCGAGTGGCTACATATTCGCCCATGGTAGAGTCCGCAATGCATCGCCGCTTTGCACTCATGAGGATACGGTTCCACCTCCCAGGTAAACACATACCGAGGTAGACTTTTTCTCATCACGGTCCGATTGAAATCCAGTCCGAATAACCCAAAGGCATTAGACTATCTCGCATGTTAAGCCACCTTATAATCTCGAGTCCTTTTCGGTGCTTGAATATATGCTTTACCGATCCAATGAGCTTGTCCGTGGTTAGATCGATATCTAGCCACTATGCCCACCGCGATAGCGAGATATCGAGCCTCGTGCATAGCATTGCATGCATGAGACTTTCTGGCGAAAACGTAGGAAACTTGTCTCATTTTCTATCTTCTTTGCAATCATGGTGATCGCCTTTAGATAAAGGAACGCCGTATCGGAAAGGTAGCAATCCTTTCTCGACGATCGCATACTAAAGCGAGTAATCACAAGATCAATATAAGACGCCCGAGATAAGCTCAACATTTTCTCTTGCGATGTCGGTAAACCTTGATCCCAAGAATGTGTTGATCTCCTAAGTCTTTCATTTGAAACCGATCGATAACCAACTCTTTACGTCGATAACAACTTCACATTGTTGCCAAATAGAAGAATGTCATCTACGTGAAGTGCAAGAAATACCATATTACCGTTGACATCTAAACGATACACAACTCGCTAGGCAACTGGGTAAATCCATAGGACTTTACCACATCGTCCAAACGTAAGTTCCATGATCTTGCATCATTGTCTTGTATCGCCTCATTTGTCGTCCATGGGTCGATTATTGCTGCTCGTTTTACGGGACTAAATCCAAGATTCACCCACTAACATACATCGCCGGGTTGACGAACAACCTCCCACTACAACGAGGCACTACGAGCACAATGGCAACGGTGGTGCGAGAACTTGTGGTTCTCATCTTGCACTTCTTGCTTGGTAGGTACCACATGCGGTCGATATCTCGGTGGAACTCGACCCACTTCAATTTTTCAAGTATCGGTGTTGATCCTCCCACTAGACTCGACATCTCGCACCTTTGGTCTAATCGGTGGTGGAATACGATCATCTTCTAATTCTTGAAGAATGATTTCAACTTTGGATTTATGATTTTCATGTAGTCCTCTTCTAAGAATCGGGCATCGCTAATAATGACCTTCGATCCTTGGGACTATAGAATAAACCACCTTCGTTCCTCAGGATAGCCAATAAACACTTGCGTCGGATCTAGCCTCCAACTTGTCGCTTCTTGTTCAAAGACATGTTTGATCGCCCATATCCTTATGTGGTTTAAACCGGCTTGCGCCCAAACCACAACTCGAAATGGGTCTCTTCGACCGACTTGGATGGTACTAGATTTAGCAAGTATGCCGCCGCGTTTCTAAGGCATACCCCGAGCGAAATAGCAAAGTTGCATAACTCATCATTGATCTAACCATTTCAAAAGAGTCCTATTCTTCGCCCGACACACCATTTCTTTGTGGTGTGCCCGATGAAAGTCTTGTTGGGAGGTAATCCACACTTCACTAGATAGTCCATGAACTTCGTTGTTGAGGTATTTACCACCGCGATCGTAATCGCGGTGACTTGATACTCTTACCTAGCTTCGCTCCACTTCCGCCTAAAATTCTTTGAATTTCTCAAAGCATTCGAGACTTGCGGTGAAGCGGTATACGTATCCGTACCTTGAGTAATCGTCAATGAAAGTGACAAAATACTGCACCCTCCACGAGCTTGTGTGGACATCGGTCCACACAGTCGAATGGACTAACTCTAACATTTCTTTGGCTCTATAACCCTTCGCTTTGAAGGGTGCGGTCGACATCTTACATTCTATACAGATTCGCGACCGGGATGGAGTAAGCGTGAGATTACCCAACGCCCATTCTTAGCCGTCTTTGGATCCTATTTAGATTGATGTGACCTAATCTAAGATGCCCGAGAAATGTGGTGTCATCTTCTTGAAAACTTTCTCTTTCTAGGGTTTGAAGAAGATGAAACATAGTTATAGGTATTATGTTTTGCGAAATAGTATAAAGCGAATTATATAAAGTACCAACACGAGATAACCCGTCATTTCTTATGATAGAAACACCACTATCAAAAATAACGAGAATATCCATGAGTAAATAGTTTGAAACGAAACAAGGTTCCGCCAAAATCCGGCACATATAAAACGTCTTTTAAAACTAAAGCGTTCTCTCAAAACATAAAGTAACATCTCCGACTGCAACGGCCTCGACTTTCGCGTTGCCCATGGAGATCGTTATCTCGCCATTACTCAGCTCCCTTGTCCGTAGGAACCCCCGCAAGGTGTAACAAACATGATCCATCGCCACCGTGTCTACTACCCAAGAATGGGTAGAACAAGTTGCTAAACATGTTTCCCGTTACTAAAGCAAACGGCGTACCTTGAGCCTCGAGCATAGGGCATTTAGCCTTCCAATCCCCAATCTTACCTCACTTGAAGCACTTGCCTTCTCCTTTGGCTTCTTCAGCCTCCGTGGCGACCATGTTCTTGCTCCCATTCTCCCACTATTTCCTGCCTCTACCACCTTTGGTGCCCCTTTTCTTTTCCATTTTGCAACGGAAAATTTGGGCCCTTAGATGTGCTAGCAAGAGCATGTGCTCCTTGCCCATAAATCCTTTTGCGACCACGAGATCATTGAGCAAGCGACTAAGTGTATACTCGGTCTTGCTCATGATCGCATTCACGCCGCAGTTCTCAAAAGACTTGGTCGGTGTATTGAGGATGATATCGACCTTGGCCGCCGTCAATACCTCCTCCCAACCGATCAAGACTATCCATGAGATAGTGTGTGGGAGATATGTTCATGGTCCGAACTTCCTTCTTCCATCTTACACGCAAAGATTTCTCTCATTGTGTGAAGCGGACTATCCGATCCGATCGCCCAAACTTACTCTCGAGACTTGACCAAATATCGATCGCGTCTACCATCGATCTTTGCGGTTGCAAGCCTTTGGACATAGTAGTCATCATATAGCATTTAGCCATATTGTTTGACTTATTCCAAAGTGCCGCCGACTATCGCCGCTCATTAGTCGATCGTCGATGAAGGCATCGGGTTTAGAGTAGTGAGAACAAACATGTGTTCTTGGCGATAAGAACATATTCCATGTTTCGTTTTCACTCGATAAAATTTGACCGGATAACGGTTTTTGCGAGCATATTGATAATCGGTGTAAGAGACATATCACGAAACGATAATGTAAACACATAAGCATACGATCGCACATAATTCGTAACAATAATATTGTAACCTTTTGATAAAACAATATTAATTGAAACCTCCAATCGCCCAAGGAATCACATGCAAGCCACGCGTGTGGGCGTTTACATGAACCCCCGACCGGACTAAAATATACCTTTTAGTCGTTTAATTTCAATCCATGTCAACTTATCCTTACGACAAATGAAATTAACGATTGGACCTTACTGAACCACATCACTATCACAAGAAGGGACTTCGGGAAGTTGTATGACGTGATGTCTAAGCAATGACCACATTTTTAACAAAGATAAAATGAATTCTTAGAATTAGCATACTCACTAGGACCATACCGCTTCAATTCAAATTCTTTTGTTATCTCATTTTATATTTATCTCTAGAGAACTTATGAAAATCGCACATGCAAGCCACGCGTGTGGGCGTTTACATGAAACTCCCACTTCACAATAGATTTAAAATGTTTTATTTAGAAATCTCATCTAACAAACTTATGATAAGCGGTGCGAAGCAAGCAATGCGCGTGTGATCGTTTACTCACAATGCGTATCACTTTGTTTAGAGATCAAAAGTGGAGGTCTTGACATTTTAATTTAAAAATTAATTTGTCGGTTTGCTTGCTTAGTCTTTTTGTTCAAAAGGTTTGTCCATGCAGATCACGTAATCCTAGCATACTTTTCTATAGAACTCGACATGTAAAACATGCTCGCGAGAATTCTAAAATATGCTTGAAAACGCGATAAACCTAGCATGCTTACTATGCGCGCCCAATTACGAAAACACTTAAAGGTTTGTCAACGTAATTTAAACATACATAGCATGCTCTTGCATAATTTAAACATCCACGACATGCAATGAGCGATAAAATAAAATAAAACGTTCATCGTGGCCCACTCGTGGAATCGCACTTTCTGCCTAATCTATTACATAGAATTGCAAAGTACAGATCTTTATAATCTTCAAAAACGACCTCGCGTGCGAGCACGGACCGGATTCAATGGGCCTCGCGTGCGGGCGCGGACCGGACTCGTCAAAGCAGATTCGGTGGATAAGCGGATCAGGCTCGGCCACACGCGGCGGCGTCGCAGCGCGCGTGCACGCTGCGTGCCGTCGCCCCGCGCCGTCGACCCATTTTCCGTCGTCTCGATCGCCGCTTCGTCTTCGTTTTACTTTTACGGATAAGATTTACGTAAAAATAAATCTAATCTAACCACGGATTTTCTCGTGGTGAAAACAAATCCGACAAAATAAAAGCGAGCCACGATGAGCGGCCATTCAACAATTAATATATTGCGCGTAATAATCAAGCGTGAATTAATCCAGCAGAGCCGAGATGCGGATCCGTGCTCGATACCAATTGATGGGAAAAACTAGGTTTAGCCATCTCCGGGGATCTATCTTGGATGTTTAATTCACCATACATTGATTATATACCTAGCATGCACCTATATAATTAATTGCAACACGTTGGGGTTTCTCGTGTTTACCTGAATCATCGGCGGAATGGATCGAGACTCGTGCTTTGACCTTCTCGACAAAGATATCCGGTTGCCCAATCTCCAGCGTCGAGTGAGGGCGGTCTATGGAGAATGCTTGGAAAATCACCCTCAAGCTCTCAAGAATTTTCGAAAATCTCTCAAAGGATGAACCTCAAATTCTCAAAATAATGATGATGATTATTAATCATTGACCTAGATTTAATCTCTTACCTCATATTTATAATGCATTACCATAATCCTATATGGAAAGTACCATAATCTCATATGGAAATTACCATAATCTATATGGAAATTACCATAATCCCATATGGAAATTACCATAATCCTTTATGGAAATTACCATAATCCCATATGGAAATTACCATAAACCTTTATGGAAAGGATTATCACCATAATCTTATATGGAAAGGATCTATGCATATACCATAAATATAATAATATCCATATAGGATAAAGAGAATCAAATCCTTGCCTTGTAGAGCATAGGCGCCGATTTTGCCTAACTTACGGGCTGGATGGGCCGACCAGGGGATCAAATGCAAGGAATAAAGATGGGCCTCAAATAAATTAATTATCTTATGTTCACTAGAACATAAATTAATTTATAAACATTTATTCATGTCACTAGAGAATAAATCTTTGACTTACCCCTTTATTACCGAAGTTGAGTCGGGCTTGCACTTAGACATTCTGAATCTCCGTATTTAAGATATCGATCGTCCATTAATTATTTATAGCATTACGACCGCTTGAAATAATTAATATCTTTAATTCATAAGTAGTACCACTCAACCTTATTATTGTGCTTGAGCTAACTCAACTGCGGGGTTTAGTACAATAAACATTTTGAGCTCCTTAAGGGGCGTCATCATCCTAACGGATACGGTGACTCGTCTGAGATAACTAGCATGATATCAAGCACCTTGCCACCACCCAAGATGCGGAGAATATTGGGTTAGAACATATAACCCCACCCATAACAAGTCAAAGTGATGGTCGTTAACTCGTACTCATCTAATACCTTATCGAGGTTTAGATCATCGTAAGTCACCGAGATCTTGGTTCTTCACGACGGTCGGATAGAAGAACTCATCTCATTTGTGATCCTTGATACGTCGAGACGCACCGGCATAGACAAGCAACCAAGTCAAGTCACTTATCTATACCGCATTTATCCGACAACTCGTCCTCAAGTTGTCTCGGTGTGAAACTTTTATATCTCATTAAGCAACCAATCATCTGAGACTTACATGATCTTTTGTGGCTTAGCAAATATTGATTCAAAGACTTGGGAATAGGTGAACACAATGGAAACACGACCGATGCCATCAACAACACGGTGATAGCCCTTGGAAAACAACTAAAGATGATAGAGAACCAGTGGGGCGGATGGCGATAAAAATTTGGAATGCAGAGCGAGGCAATTTCAAGTAACACCGAATGTAATCGAAAAATCATATGCCTCCAAATCGGTGTAATCTGATATATTTGAGGCGAGCTTCATAAGAAAATCATCAGGAGAACAAGGAGAGAAACAATACAGTGAACGAGGAGAAGAAGAAGAGGGCGAAGATCGGACAAATTCTCGCCTCGCAAGCAACAATCGCGACACACCGTCGCGAGCTCATCTCTTGAGGAAAGATACGCTACAGACAGAGCCAGACCTCGCGAGAAAGCTCGCGAGGCAATCCCAAGAAAGACGTGCCTGACACAGAATCACACCTCGCGACCTTGACTCGTGAGGAGCAGTCGCGAGGTAATCTCGCGAAGACACACATAGGATATTTCGCAAGGGAGTCTCGCGACTCAACCTCACGAGAAAAGGCCGCGAGCCGTCCAGCGTCTCCCGTGGTCAATGCTCCATTTCCTCTGCGCATCGGGAAGACGAAATATGATGAGGAGTTCGCCCGATTCAAAGAGATGTTCCAGAAAGTTAACATCACCATACCTCTCTTTGATGCGCTCAGAAACATGCCCGGATATGTCAAATTTCTCAAAGATGCAGTGGCAAGCAAGAAGAAGTTGGTAGATTTGAAAAAATTAACCTTTCTGAAGAATGCAGCGCTATTTTACAGAAGAAATTGCCACTGAAACAGAAGGATCCGGGGAGCTTCACGTTGGAGTGCGAGATTTCTGAGCATACATTCCCCAACGTGTTGTGTGATTTAGGAGCGAGCATAAACCTGATGCCTTTATCTGTGTTCAACCGCTTGGAGCTGGACCAAATGAAGCCAACTAAAATTTCATTGATGATGGTTGACAGGTCAGTCACATACCCTAAGGGAATAGGTGAAGATGTGTTGGTAAGAATTCGGGATTTTGTCTTTCCTATTGATTTCGTTATTTTAGACATACCTGAATTCAAGAAATCACCACTAATCTTAGGTCGGCCTTTTCTAGCAACTGGTCGTGCTTTAATTGATGTCTTGGGAAGATGATCTTACATTTCGTGTCAGCGATGAGGCGAAAATCTCGATATATGATGTCGTCAAGCAACACGATAGTTCAGAACACGAGGAATGCTATTCGATCACAACTGCCACAGCTAGACAAGTCTCGTGCTTGGATGTTTACCGACCAGTCGACAAGGCTGCTACAAAGAAAAGATGGACTCGGCATGGAACCCCGAGTGATTTATTCAAGTTTGGGGGAGGTCACTTCCACACTCAGTGGTGGTCTAAAGTGAATGCAAAGTATGGAGACAAGCACAAATTTGGGAAGAAGTCTGCTGCCAAAACGCCAGATTGATCGAGGTTAGTATTGGTCTAGCTAAAGACATTTAAATTTAGCACTTGTTGGGAGGTAACCCAATGTTTTTCTTTGTTTTGTTTTTCGTTTTGGTTCTGTTTTCTTTATGTTTGTTTTTGGTTTGTTTTTGGTTTGTTTTTCGTGTTTGAGTTTTGTGTCTGTTTTGGGTTGAGTTGAATGACGAGCAGCCAATGATGACAATTGTTTTTATTAGAAAATTTGATTGCAATTGATTTTGTGAGACAAAACATGTTAAGATTATTGTGAGTATTAAGCCTTTGAAAACTTGATCACACTTTTGAAACCTGTGAGACTTGAGCTTTTAGCGTCATATCTTTTCGATCTTGTTTTCTTTACGTGTGAATAGTTTGAAATAGCATGTGTTCTATAGAACTTGCTACGGTTCTTTTCGAGGTTGCATTGATGTGCTTAAAATTTTGAAATGATATTGGCATTCTTTTCTTAGCTTTATACACTATCGAACACTAACTTTGTTATTTTATTATCCTTTGATGAGCTCGTTTGAGCCTACCTAATTCTTTCATATAGTAGTGAGTTGGGTTATGTAGTTAGTATGATATTTGGTTACTTGAAATTGAGGGTTGAGAAAAAGAAAGGAAAGAAAATAGATGTTGAGAAAGTGATAATTAAAAATAGTTGCTTACCCATATAAGTTCAAAAAAAATGAAAAAAAAGGAGTTAACACAAGTGTGTGAAAACAACATAAATGGGTAAGTAACTAATGTTTGAGATGAGTATATCACTTATATAATAAGTGTGAAGTTCTTAATAGAAAAATGACTTCTTGGTATGGAGAATTGAAATAAATTGTGAAAGTTTGGGAATTGTGTCTTATGATACTTATGGTGTTTTTCATTATGGGACTATGATTCACTTAGCCTAAATATATCATACCTTACCAAAGAGCCTACATTATAACCTTTTATAAGACATTTTTTATCTTAGTTCTTGAGCACATATTTGAGCAATGGAGAATTAGACGATTTGCAAGCTTATGGTAGATTCCATGTGTTTTTAAATTTTGAGAGTATACACATCTTCCTTGATACACTTGAGTGTTTGAGATTTCTTATAAACACATCCATATTGTGAAGATTCAAGTTTAAGAAGGCTTGTGCTTATGATTATTATGATATGTGGAGTTTAACGAAAGAGGTTGTGATTTGATTCATTTGTTTGAATCTTTTATTGCTCATTGCTCTGAGGCTTATTGCTTTTGTCGTTCGACTCTTTGCCTGTCTTTGGTCGTCTCTCTCTTGTTACGATTTATTTGAGGACGAACAAAGGTTAAGTTGGGGAGTTGATAAGCTTCGTTTTACACGATTTATAAGGCTATATTCGTTTGTTTCTAATTAATAAGTGATCTTTTGACTGTCTTTCAATATATTTATGTTTACCTTGGAAGATATTATGCGTATGTATTTTGTGTCATTTTAGCACGGTTTTGATGTCAGGTGGATCACGATAAAGAGGAATCACTAGCCCGATCAGCGAGCTCGTGCGAAGATGAAGCTGTTTAACGGCGTTGAATATGATGAAATGGATTTGACAGGATGGATTTGCAAAGTTTACTATGTTAAATATCATCTCGATAGGAGTCCATAGGCGCGTGCGGATCGCAGTCGAGTCGGACAAGAGCGGATGAGCGAACGTGATCGGCGCAATCTTGTGACCGAGGGAAATCACGCCTCGCGAGTTTGCTCGCGAGACTTGCTCGAGACAAACTCGTGAGGATCAAATAACAACACATTTGAATGTTTTCGCGACTTTCCTTCGCGGGATTATCTCTCGAGCAAAGCTCGCGAGGTATGATGAAGCGGCATGATGGTACCGCGACTTTCGCTCGCAACTTTTGCTCACGGCGTGTCGCGAGACATCGCGTCTAGGGTTCATATATACACATCGGGCGCCGAG
This sequence comes from Salvia rosmarinus, assembly GCA_036937905.1. Classification (NCBI taxonomy): domain Eukaryota; kingdom Viridiplantae; phylum Streptophyta; class Magnoliopsida; order Lamiales; family Lamiaceae; genus Salvia; species Salvia rosmarinus. Next base: position 17,731,033 of record CM072818.1, read on the forward strand.
CTAGAGGGCGCACTTTTACATCGGACGTTAGAGCAGAACACATTTTTACGTATTTATTTTACGCGTTTTCGAATAGATAAAATTGCTTAGTTTCGATTAGTTTTGATTCGGTCTTCATAGTTCGGTTTTATTGGAGCTTCAATTTATCTTCCGGATTCAGTTGTTACATTGTTCTTCGTGGATTCCTACGGTTTTATCTATCTATTTAGGTTTATGTTATTTTATTTATTTATTGCTTTAGTAATTTAATTATCGTAGCTAAATTCCGTATTGATCCTAGGGTTTGTATGTCGACTAGATTTGTATGATTTATCTGTTGATCTTTGTTTGCGTCCGTTCATAATTTATGATTCTTGGCTTTAATTCTCATGTGTTGGTATCGGCGATATTGATGCATGCTAGTTATGTGATTGATGTCTGACGGAATTAATTGCATAGTCGATATCTTGAATTCATAATACAGTTTTACCTTGAGACACAGGCGGAGATAGGTGGTATAGGAGGTTAAATCTTTGTGTGCATTTGGTAATTAGCTTCTTCTCTTGAGACCGAGCGGAGATAGAGTTTATGTTGGTTGTATCTTGAGCGATGGTTGAGCTTGTATACAATGTTTCTATTACCACTATTACAATCTCCTATCGATTTGAATACTTGATTGCATATATCGTGTCCCTTATCTCGTATATAAGTTAGATCATACGATTGTGTAGAAGATCACGAAGTGCGTATGATTGGTCAAGCAATGAGATATAAAAGTTTCACAGTTGAGGCGACTTAGGGCGAGTTGTCGGTTTAGGTGCGATATAGATAAGTGACTTGACTTGGTTGCTTGTCTATCTTTGATGCGTCTACGGCGTATTGAAGGATCACGATGAGATGAGTTCTTCTTCGACCGTCGTGAAGAACCGAGATCTCGGTGACTTCGATGATCTAAACCTCGATAAGGTATTAGGTGAGTATGAGTTCTTGACCATCACTTTGACTTGTTATGAGTGAGGTTATATGTTCTAACCAATTCTCGCGTCTTGGGTGGTGGCGATCTTGTATGTCACGCTAGTTATACGTGTCAGTCACGTATCCGTTAAGGATGATGGCGTCCTTAAGGAGCTCAAAAGGTTTATTGTACTAAACCACTGCGAGGTTGAGTTAGCTCAAGTACAATAATAAGGTTGAGTGGTACTACTTAAGGAAATGAAGTTATTAATCGTTTTAAGTAGTCGATTGCTATAAATGATTAATGGACGTTCGATATCTTAAATCTGAGGATTCGTAATGTCTAAGTGCAAGCTTGAGCTCGACTTCGGTAATAAAGGGTAAGTCGACATTCTTTCTCTAGTGGCATGATCGAATGTTTATAAATTAATTTATGTTACAAATTTGAACATAAGATAATTAATTTATTTGAGGCCCGTCTTTATTCCTTGCATTTGATCCTGGTTTGGCCCATCAGGCCCGTAACTCTTGGAAGAAATCGGCCCCCTATTTGCTCTCGAAGGAAAGATTTTATTCTCTTTATCCCTGAGGATATAATTATATTTATGGTATATGCATAGATCCTTTCCATATAAGATTATGGTAATAATCACGAGTATGGAAATAATCACGAGTATGGAAATAATCCTAGGATTATGGTAATATTCCATATAAGATTATGGTAATATTCCATATAGGATTAAGGTAGTGCATTATAAATATAAGGTATGAGATAAAGTCTAGGCTAATGCTTAAGTATTGAGAGCAATTTTCGTCCACTTCATAGAGTGAATCTCGAAAATTTGCCTAGGGTTTAGGGTGATTTCTTGTAGTATTCTCCATAGATCGTCCTCACTCGGCGTTGGAGATTGGGCATCAGGGATACAGTCGAGAAGGTCGAAGCCGAGTCCGATCCGTTCGATCCGTTCATCTCGTTCCATCGACCTCTTGGATCGAAGGTAAACACGTGAAAACCCTACGTGTTGCACTTTAATTATATAGCGCATCTTGGGTTTATAATCAATGTATGGTGAATTAAACACCAAGATGGATCCTCGGGCGAGGTTAACATCGTTTTCCTACAATTGGTATCGAGCACGGGATCGGAATCTTGGCTCTGTTGGATTGATTCACGTTTGATTATTACGTGCGTTTATTTAATTGTGGATCATCGTTCATCGTGGCTCGTTTATTATTTTGTCGGATGTTGTTTTTTCCACGAGAAAATCCGTGGTTAGATTAGATTTTATTATGTAAATCTTATACGTAAAGAAAAACGAAGCGAAAAAGCGAAGAGCAGCGGCGGGAAAAGCGAGGGCTCCGGCGGTCCACGGGCGGTATCTGCGGCGAGCCTCGCGATCGCGAAGCGATCGCGAGGCGCGGCGGCAGGCGTGCGTTCGCGCCACGAGATCCTGGCGCCTAGCGGCGGCTTCGCGATCGCGAGTACCGCGAGCTTGGCGGCGCGAGCTAGCGGGCGGCAGGCGGCGCGTTCGGCGCGTGAAACCCGGCGCCAGCGGCGAGACTTCATGATCGCGGTATCGGCCGTGGCGGCGGCGTCTCGGCGGCGTTCGGCGCTGGGGCGGCGCGCGCAGCGTGCTTTCGGCGGTCGCGGTCGCGTGCGACGCGGTAGCGCAGCAGAGCAGGCGGCGGTGTATGCGGGTGGCTGGCGGGCACTTGCCCTGGCAGCCCGGCTCTTTGGGCGACGGGCCCGGACCCGTTTTCAGTTTTTCGGTCCGTGCCCGTGCGCGAGGCCCGTTGTTGAATCGGTGCGTGCCGCGTGCGCGAGGCCGTTTGAAGTTTAATTACGTACTTTGTAAATCTATGTAATAGAGTAGATTTAAATGTGCGGGGTTTCACGATTGGAGCGCGATGAGCGTTTTATTTATTTTATCGTTCATATGCATGTGGTGGATGTTTAAATTGTGCGGTAGCATGCTATGTATGTTTATATTCGTTGACAAACCTTTAAGTGTTTTACGTAATTGGATGCGCATAGTAAGCATGCTAGGTTTATCGCGTTTATCAAGCATATTTTAGAATTACTGCGAGCATGTTTTACATGTTGAGTTCTATAGAAAAGCATGCTAGGATTACGTGATGCATGGACAAACCTTTTGAATAAAAGGTAAGCAAGCAACCCGACAAATTAATTTTCAAATTAAAATGTCGAGACCTCCACTTTTGATCTCTAAACAAAGTGAGGCTTGCGTGATGGCGATCCACAGCGTGGCTTGCTTGCCTTGTTTATCATAAGTTTGTTAGATGAGATTTCTAAATAAAACATTTTAAATCTATTGAGAAGTGGGAGTTTCATGTATGGCGATCACGCGTAGCTTGCATGTGCGATTTTCATAAGTTCTCTAGAGATAGATATAAAATGAGATAACAAAAGAATTTGAATTGGGCGGTATGGTCAGGTGGTATACCAATTCTAAAATTCATTCTCTTTGTTAAAATTGTGGTCGATGCTTAGACATCACCTCAGTACAACTTCCATGAAGTCCTTCTTGCGATAGTGATGTGGTCTAGTAAGGTCGATCGTTAATTTCATTTGTCGTAAGGATAAGTTGACATGGATTGAAATTAAGCGACTAAAAGGTATATTTTAGTGCAGTGGGGGTTCGTGTGGCGATCCACAGCGTGGCTTGCGTGTGGAATTCCTTGGCGATTGGAGGTTTGATTAATATTGTTTATCAAAGGTTACAATATTATTATTACGAATTATTGCGATCGTATGCTTATGTGTTTTACATTATCGTTTTGGATATGTCTCTTCGCCGATTATCAATATGCTCGCACAAAATCCGTTATCCGGTCCAATTTTATCAGTGGAAGCGAAACATGGAATATGTTCTTATCATTGAAGAACACATGTTTGTTCTCACTACTCCTAAACCCGATGCCCTTCTTGCGCGTCGACTAATGGCGGACGAGTCGGCGGACTTTGGAATAAGTCGAACAATATGGCTAAATGCTTTATGATGACTCGATGTCCAAGGCTTGCATTGCTGACATCGATCGATGGTGAGCTTGACGATATTTGGTCGAGTCTCGAGGTAAGTTTGGGCGATCGGATCGGACGATCACTTCCACACAATGAGAGAAATCTTGGCGTGTAAGATGGAAGAAGGAAGTTCGGTCCATGAACATGTCTCCCATGACTCGTCTCATGGATAGTCTTGATCGGTTGGGAGGAGGTATTGCCGGTGACGAGGTCGATATCATCCTCAATACCTTGCCCAGTCTTTTGAGAACTTTCGCGTGAATCGATCATGAGCAAGACCGAGTTTACACTTAGTCGGTTGCTTAATGATCTCGTTCTTTGCGGAAGGAGTTATGGGAAAAGGGCACATGCTCTTGCTAGCACGTCTAAGGGCCCAAAATTTTCATGCAAAATGGAAATAGAAAAGGGGTGCCAAAGGTGGTAGAAGCGAGGCAAATAGTGGGAGTAATGGGAACAAGAACATGGTTGCCAGGAGGCTTGAAGAAAGCGAAGGAGAAGGCGAGTGCTTGAGTGCGGTGGGCTAGGCATTGGAGGCCAAGTGCCCTATGCTCGAGGCTCGAGTGCGCCGTTTGCTTTAATGTGAAACATGTTTAGCGACTTGTTCTACCCATTCTTGGGTAGTAGATCTGGTATAGCGATCATGTTTGTTACACCTTGCGGGGTTCTGCGGACAAGGAGGCTTGTTTGATGGCGAGATAACGATCTCCATAGGCAGCGGGAAGTCGGCATTGCGAGTTGGAATGTTTCTTTATGTTTTGGGACAACAGTTTTAGTTTTGAAAGGCGTTTTATATGTGCGGTTTTCGGTGGAACCTTGTTTGTTTGAAATTATTTACTCATGGATATTACATTATTTTTGATAGTGGTGTTTCTATCATAAGAAATGGCGAAGTTATACGTGTTGGCACTTTATATAATTAAGCTTTATCTATTTACGCAAAACATAATACCTATAACTATGTTGCATCTTCATCAAACCCTAAAAGAAAGTTTTCTTATGCAAGATGACTACTACTTTTCTGGCGTCTTAGATTAGGTCACATCAATCTAAATAGGATCAAAGGCGGCTAAGAATGGGCGTTGGGTAATCTCACGGTTACTCCGTTCCCGATCTGCGAATCTGTATAGAAGGTAAGATGTCGACCGGACCGCAAAGCGAAGGTTATAGAGCGAAAAAAATGTTGGAGTTAGTCCATTCGACTGTGTGGACCGATGTCCACAAGCTCGTGGAGAATGCAGTATTTTGTCACTTTCATTGGCGATTACTCAAGAGTGCGGATCGTATACCTTCGCATGAGTCTGAATGCTTTGAAATTCAAAGAGTTTAAGGCGGAGTGGAGCGAAGCTAGGTAAAAGTATCAATCCTTTGCGTTCGATCGCGGTGGCGAATACCTCGATAACGAGTTTATGGACTATCTTGTGAAGTGTGGGATTACATCGGTAGCAACTGCAGGCACACACTGACAAAATGGTGTGTCGGGCGAAGAAATAGGACTCTTTTGGAAATGGTTAGATCTATGATGAGTTATGCTACATTGCCTATTTCGTTACGGGGATATGCCTTGGGGCGGTGGCATACTTGCTAAATCTATGTACCGTCGAGTTAGTCGAAAAGACCGCTTTCGAGTTGTGGTTTGGTATAAGCCGGTTTAAGCCACATAAGGATATGGGCGATCCGGCACATGTCTTGAACAAGAAGGCGACAAGTTGGAGGCTAGATCAGGCAAAGGCATTTATTGGCTATCTAGAGGAGCGAAGGTGGTTTATTCTATAGTCTGAGGATCGGAAGGTCGTTATTAGCACTAATGCTCGATTCTTAGAAGAGGACTACATGAAAATCATAAGTCCAAAGTTGAAATCATTCTTGAGAATTGAAGATGATCGTATTCCACCACCGATTAGGCGAAGAGTGCGAGATGTCGAGTCAGTGGGAGGGATCGACACGGATACTTGAGAAATTGAAGTGGGTCGAGTTCCTTTGGAGATACCGGCCGTCTGAGTGGTACCTACACGACAAGTTGTGCAAGTTAGAGAACCACAAGTATCTGCTTACCGTTGCCATTGTGCTGTAGAACCTCGTCGTAGTGGGAGGTTGTTCGTCGACCCGGCGATTTATGTTCGTGGGTGAATCTTGGTTTAGTCGGCGAGCGAACATGCGATAATCGACCCGTGGACATCTGAGGAGGCGTCTGAATATTGATGCAAGATCATGGCACACGCTATGGACTTGAAATGGAGTCCATGCGGCTATGGATGTATATGAAAGACACCTCTACCGGATGGCGAGGAAGCCATAGGTAGTAAGTGGATATCTGAGAGGAAGAGATTCCGATGGAGGTTTCGACTTTTAAAGCCGGGCTTGTGGCGGGGTACACTCAGTTGAGGGCATCGATTTCGATGAGACCTTTTCGCTGTGCAATGCTCAAGTCCATGAATTCTTAGGCATGTGACCACTTGAACTAGAGGTTTGGCAAATGGATGTTAAAACCGCTTTTCTAAGCGGTTACCTTGAGGAAGGTAGAGACATCTATATCGACAACACGAAGGTTATGTGGTAAAGGGTGAAGAGCATCTAGTATGGAAGCTTAAGAAGTCCATTTATGGACTTAGCGAACCTCGATCATGGAACTTACGCTTTGGCGGTGGTAAAGTCTATGGATTTACCGAGTTGCTAGCGAGAGTTGTGTGTATCGGTTAGATGTCAGCGGTGATGTGGTATTTCTTGCACTTTATGTAGATGACATCCTTCTAGTTGGCAACAACGTGAAATTTGTTATCGGGGCGTAAAGAGTTGGCTATCCGATCGGTTTCAAATGAAAGACTTAGGAGATGCGTACGTTCTTGGGATCGAGGTTTCTGAGATCGCGAGAAGAAAATATTGAGCTTATCTCGGGCGTCTTACATTGATCTGTGATTACTCGTTTTAGTATGCGAGACCGCCCGAAAAGGATTGCTACCTTCGGACATGGCGTTCCTTTATCTAAAAGCATGATCACCTATATTTTGCAAAGGAGATAGAGGAAATGAGACAAGTTCGCTACGCTTGGCCGTGGGAAGTCTCATATGCGTAATCTATGCACGAGGCCGATATACGCTGTCACGGTAGGCATAGTAGCTGAATATCGATCTAACCTGGACAAGCTCATTGGAATTGCGATAAAGCATATACTCAAGTACACGAAAGGACTCGAGATTATAGGCTGGTTTACCGTGCGAGATAGTCTAATGCCTTTGGGTTATCTGAGACTCGGATTTCAAGTGACCGTGATGAGAAAAAGTCGACCTCGGGCTATGTGTTTACCTTGGGAGGTGGGCCGTATCTGGCGGAGTGCAAGCGGCGATGCATTGCGGACTCTACCATGGAAGCGAATATGTAGCAGCGGAGGCTTCTAAGGAGGCTGTATGGTTGAGAACTACCTCATGGATCTAGATGTGGTACTGGTTTGCCCAAGTATCATAGTTCTTGTGATAACTTTCGGTGCGATGTAAACTCGAAGGAACCACGGACCCAAAGGCGACCAAACACATAGAGAGAAAGTACCATGTCATCGAGAAATCGTTAGGCGGTGGCGTCTTGATTGAAAAGATTGATCTGACGGAAAATCTAGCGGATCCATTCACGAAGAGCTGCCGCAAAAAGTCTACGATGAACACGTTAGAGGACTTGGATTGCGCTTGATGGCACCCACTTAGAAAACTTTTGTATAAGTGGGAGAAGCAAAGTGATGGTTGTTTGTAATAGCTAGTAGAAAGACACATTGTATACTAAAGTTTGCTTTAGTATAAGTGGGAGATTGTTGGTTGTATCTTGAAAGCGGTTTGGTTGAGCTTGTATACAATGTTTCTGTTACCACTATTACAATCTCTATCGATTTGAATACTTGATTGCATATATCGTGTCCCTTATCTCGTATATAAGTTAGATCATACGATGTGTAGAAGATCACGAAGTGCGTATGATTGGTCGAAGCTTAATGAGATATAAAAGTTTCTGGTGAGGGCGACTTAAGGGCGAGTTGTCGGTTTGAGGCTGCGTATAGATAAGTGACTTGACTTAGTTGCTTGTCTACATCTTGATGCGTCTACGGCGTATTGAAGGATCACAGTGAGATGTGTTCTTCTTTCTGACCGTCGTGAAGAACCAAGATCTCGGTGACTTACGATGATCTAAACCTCGATAAGGTATTAGGTGAGTATGAGTTGCTGACCATCACTTTGACTTGTTATGAGTGAGGGTTATATGTTCTAACCAATTCTCGCATCTTGGGTGGTGGCGATCTTGTATGTCACGCTAGTTATACATGTCAGTCGTGCGTATCCGTTTAGGATGATGGCGTCCCTTAAGGAGCTCAAAGGTTTATTGTACTAAACCTGCGAGGTTGAGTTAGCTCAAGTACAATAATAAGGTTGAGTGGTACTACTTAAGAAATGAAGTTATTAATCGTTTTAAGCGATCGATTGCTATAAATGATTAATGGACGTTCGATATCTTAAATCGAGGATTCGTAATGTCTAAGTGCAAGCCGACTCAACCCGGTAATAAAGGGTAAGTCGACATTCTTTCTCTAGTGGCATGATCGAATGTTTATAAATTAATTTATGTTACAAATTGAACATAAGATAATTAATTTATTTGAGGCCCATCTTTATTCCTTGCATTTGATCCTGGGGTGGCCCGTCGGGCCCGTAGCTCTTTGGAAGAAATCGGTAGCCCTCTGCTCTCAAAGGAAGATTTTATTCTCTTTATCCACAAGGATATAATTATATTTATGGTATATGCATAGATCCTTTCCATATAAGATTATGGTAATAATCACGAGTATGGAAATAATCACGAGTATGGAAATAATCCTAAGATTATGGTAATATTCCATTCCATATAGGATTATGGTAATATTCCATATAGGATTAAGGTAGTGCATTATAAATATAAGGTATGAGATAAAGTCTGGCTAATGCTTAAGTATTGAGAAGCAAATTTCGGTCACTTCATGAGTGAATCTAGAAAATTTGCCTGGGTTTCAGGGTGATTTCTTGTAGTATTCTCCATAGATCGTCCTCACTCGGCGTTGGAGATTGGGCATCAGGGATACAGTCCGGAAGGTCAAAGCACGAGTCGATCCGTTCGATCCGTTCATCTCGTTCCGTCGACCTCTTGGATCGGTAAACACGTAAACCCTACGTGTTGCACTTTAATTAAGGCCTAGGTTTATAATCGTGTTGTGATTTAGATTATATAGGCATCGTTTTCCCTACGGTTTATAATCACGATGGAAACTATGGTGAATTAGTGACCTTCATATGATGGATCCTGGTGGCGAGGTTAACATCGTTTAAGTACATCCCAAGAATTGATCTTGTCTATCTATTTTTATTTCTATCTTTATTTTCGAGTCTAGTTTTACAATCATCTCTCTTGATATTGTTGCACGGATAATAATAAAGATTCTTTGTTAATTATTCTTTGTGTTCTCAGTCGCGATCCACGTGGATACATATCTTGCTTTGTTTTACTATCATTTATTTGGTAGGAATATTAGCGATCAATAGTCCACATGTAGGGGAGCTTTCTAGAGTCAAGCCCGTATTGGTTGAGTTATGTTGGCACGAGAGTTTACAAAGCGTTTACGAGGAGAAAAGACAACCATTCCGCCACGTTTCTCGCGATGCCATCATGTCGGAATGTTTTCAACTATTTGAGGCGTATATGGACATCATGCAAATCGATTAGGATGTATACGGGCGACATGCGTGTCTGGATAGAATCATATCCATCGAACTTGGCCGCGAGTTGAGTCTCGAACCATCATCGCCCTTTTGGGCTTTGCTGAAATGGTCCCAAAATGTATACCGTCGGGCCCGTACCAAGCGAAGACCCATTGCCAGATCGAAATACATGAACTCGAACCACGATCTACAAAACCACGGAACGAGGCGAGCGTCGGACGATGGATGTCGACGCAGGCGGCGGCGGCGGCAGCGATGTGCGTATATGCGCCGTGGGCTTCCGACTTTATCAACATTTATATAATTATAGTAAGTGTGAAGACTCTACTTATATACTTAAGTAATAAAGATTAATTAATCAATGTAGGATAAGCATTAATTAATCTTATGCTTATCTATTTAATCACATAACTCAAGAGTTTAAGTGGTGACTTTGATCATTATTTCTTACTCATTAGAAGAGGATTTAAGAATGAATATACCACGATTATCTACTTGAAATGTATCGATCCTATGCCATTTAATTCCATAAAATTAAATGTTATGCCTTGCTGAAATTTCGATCGAAAGAAAGTCGTTGCTCGTTTCGATCAAAGAAATTTCGATCCATATCATTTAATTCCATAAAATTAAATATTCATGCTGGACTTCGATCGAAAGAAAGTGGTTGCTCGTTACTCTATCTCTCTATATATATATATATATATATATATATATATATATATATATATAGAGAGAGAGAAAAAGCGAAAGATCGAATGAACTCCACTTTTTTAGAACTAAGAACTAATGTGGTCCATCCATTTTTATAATCAAACTTCATGACTAATTATAAATCATTTATTATCCTCGGTTTTAATGATAACGGTTTAATCTATATTTAAGGGTTTTATATATTCATTTACGTAATTGTTCTCACATGTACAATCACTACGATTACATGTACAACAACATGAATTACATGAACATAATAATTAAATGGAATGTGATAGCATGCACTGAGAACTACGATCACATGAACAACGACATGAATTACCACGAACAACGAAGAATTGAATATGAAATATTCAAATAGCGAAAATTAGGGATTTAACTATTTTTCATTAAATAATTATAAGTCGTCGATCTTATTCAATCTAACGATGGTTATTGATTCTTAGTTCTTATTTAAGAGGTAGTCCTCTATAACTGATATATATATATATATATATATATATATATATATATATATATAGGGTTGGGTTCGTAGTACCCGATCCCGGATAGTATGTAGTACTCGATCTAGACCACACATTTTGAACAACGTGGGCTGTGCCTGGTGACACATGGCGACTCGCTTTCTTTTCTTTTTCTTTAATTTTACGAGGGGCAAAATGGGAAGAAATCAAATCAACCTATTACTCATCACCGCCTTGGTGGCAGGCAGGCGGAGGCGGCGAGGCTGCACAGCGGCAGCGGATGGCCGGCGGCAACGGCCACGGCGACCGGCGTGACATCAATAATATAAGCAAACAACAAAGCAATAGATTTTGAAAGAAAGAAAAAGAAGAAAAAATTTGAAAACAAAATTGATGGATTTTGAGAAAAAATAGAAGATAAATTTGATAGATGATTGAAGAATCGAGAAATATGATGGCTATGGCGGTGGTTCACGCGAATTCACTTGTGTCAGCCCGAAAGAGGCAGCGGAATTGACATAGAAGGATGAATGAGAGATTTTACATCGAAACCATAAAATGCATTGAACAAAACATGAAGCGCATTGAACAAAACATGACAATGCATTGAATAAAACATAAAGCGCATGTTGCATCAAAACACAAACATGCGTTGAACAAAGCACGTTCGTGCATTGAGCAAGCACGTCCGTGCATTGATCAAAACATGTCGATACATTGAACAAAAAGTAAAAATACGAGCCAGCGGTATTTGGGGCAGGCAGCCGGGCCTTGAAAACCTGTGAAGCAAGGCTGGTATGTGGTGTGCCAAACGCTTCCAGCGTCTTTGAGTGTGACTTCCAATCGCATGCATTATTGTTCAGCTGCATGCATTTTTGTTGTTTAGATGCATTATTCGAGTTCAACTAAATGCATAGTTGTTTTAGCAATCACATAACAAATCAAATTACTAATCTACCCTTAATGAGCGAAAATCAGCGAAATTAAGCTTAAAAAGTCGAAAAATCTCAACCATAGGTTTATGAGATGAATGGATGAGATTAAGTATTACATACTATACGGGGCTTAGATGCTTATATGATCTATCCTATATATATATATGTGTGTGTGTGTGTGTGTGTGTGGCGTGCATGCGCGCGCCGATTCAAACATTCCCGCATAAGTAGGAATAACCAAATACATGTATGCAACCACAACTCGATCCTCGAGGCGTTAAAGTATTTGGAGAGGTGGTTCAGTGGACTTGAACCATAGTCGATACCATGGAGTACACATGCGGATTAGTGGATATCATGTCTTGAACTATTCGTCCACAGAATATGCCGAGATAATGGTATTAACACTTCAACACCTTTACCTATCTATCTCATGTTTGAGTCTTTTTGCCATGGACATCCTTTTTGGATTTATAAGCGCTATATTTGAAGTGGCTCGGTTCACGTTTACATAGGTGATTCTTTATCGATATCTTTCCATAATCAACCTCATCGGTATTTAGAAATCATTTAGGGGTCGATGACAAACATGAATTTTCAACGGTTTATGATACATATTTGCTTTGCTTTTTGATTGTGAAAATCGTGTTTGGAATGAGTATATGCTTAGTTTATAATATATTTTGAAATGGTACTCTTGAACAACTTTTGTTATTTTTCGAGGAAAATAATAGAGCGGATAGGATTAAAGTACATCACAAGCGGTTCGTAAATTGGAGTTTGGATCGAGGAGAGCGAGCGCAATAAAAAATCGCCTGATGCGCCCACAGATAGTATCGCGAGACGGTCGCGAAATTTTGATTTTTTCTATTCACGTGACTTTTCAATTTTCCACTTTTCATGGATTTTTAGCCAACTAGGATATATATTCATTTGAGGGTTCAATGACCCTTCTCCTTATAAATATTCTCTCTAACATTATATCGGGCTCATTATTAATCATTTTTCATACTTAGAGTTAGATTTTATTTTAGAGTTCCATGTAAGGTGAGAGATTTGTTGTTTTACCATTCGGACTCAAGTTCTTTATTGTAATTTCTACACTATTTTTATTATTTATTTCAATCATGTTTCTCTTTAATTCTTCTTGTTTAATTCTTATTATGGGTAACTAAATTTTTATTGATTCTAGGGTTTGTATGATTTAATAAAATTTTATGTGATTGATCTATGAAGTTATGTTATTGATTAGGTTGGATGTTTTTTAGTCGAGAAGACTCAGACCTTACCACTAAGTTTCAAACTCATTTTTTCTAGGGAATAGGCGGGTTGGTGTTACACGAACTCTCATTAGCATAGTTCTCCCATTGAATCAAGTTCGTGGGATCTCCAACCATCATGGTTAAGTTAGCATTATGATCCGTAAGATGTGAATTCTAAACTCATTCCTCAACAACTTGATCATTTGATCTCGATTCAACCATTTGATTAATGAATCAGCTAGATTATCTATTGACTTAACATAGTGAGCGAGATAATTTCACTTGAGATGAAATATCTCAAGTATTATGTCGTCAGCGTATGTCGAGACTTACCATTGTCTGAGCACGATGCTGACATAGTGTTGCTCACGTGTTAGGGAACCCAGCTTTTATGTTTATATGTTTTGACAAAGAACCATCGGTATGGATAGACAATACTAAAGGGTTAGAGACCAATATTGAAGTCGGTTGTGTTGATAGAAGCATCGGTAGTGACTGAGTAAGAAGAATAAAGCACGAACACTCAGTTGTTGAAGATAAATAAGTTTGAAAAATGACTAAGTGTCGTGCCGGTGAAGAAAGTTAAAGTTGTTGATTATCTACATCAGTGAAATGTCTACTAAATATTGAACCACCAAAGCGATAAAAGATGAAGTCCATCATGCGATGAAGCATGGAGCCGACCTAGCGGGTGGAACCGAACTCAATGTCTTGATAAAACGGTCGACTCAATTGGAGAAACACGAAGATATTTAAACCTTGAGTGTTTGAATTTCAACGTGTCGGAGCAAATCTGCGGAGAATCGGACAAGTCGGGGCTATTTTTAGAGTTGTAGAACCAGATGTAGATGTTGCGAGACACGAGGCGACATCGAGGATTAAAATAGGAATATTTCAAATGATAAATGGAAGTGATTGGTCTTTTCAACAATACTATTCATAGTCTCTTACTATAAATACCAGCAGAATCGACCTTAAGGTTAGCAAAGCGTTGTGCGATCGAATATTCAGCGCAACGAGTTCATATCCAAGAACTTTCAATCGGCGATTTTCAAGAAAAAAGTTTCTAAGTTCTACTAGTAAATCCATATAGCTCGAATATATTTATCATTTCGGGGTTTGATATACACTCACTTATTTTCTAAGTCGTTTCTTGTAACATCCTAGCGTAGAAAACGCTTGAGTTGTCGCCTATGACTCAAATCTAAGTTGGAAACACTACTGCAAAACCCTCAAAGTTTAAGTAGAGTATGGTAGTAAGAAGCAGTGTTAATTCTTGAGCTTGGTTTTCTTATACTGTAAGCAAGAAGGTTGGGTCGAATACACCGTGGTGATCGGAGATTTTCTAGCACCATGAGCATAAGAAAAAAGCACAAGAGTTAGGCGGGATACATAAAATATTAAAGTCATATCTAGGTTTACTATTAGCGTAAATAAGGCGAAATCTCAAAATAAGTGGATTGTGTTATCGGTTAAGTGGTCGTAGGAGCTGATCTCTTGAACCATGTTAAAAGCAGTGTGTTATTCATTTTCATTTCTTTACTTTCAACATTGTTTAAGTTACATGTTATTGAATTGAACATCATTAGCACCGCAGCACCGCGACATCTTGTTTGAAAACCTTCCATCGGTATCAATTTGATCGGCGATAAAACTAAAGCGACTAATCGATATTTGACTAAGTGTTTATAACATAGTTCTCGATAAAGGTAACTTAACCGGCACCGCGCGCATTGGTTATCAATCGACTAACCATGCTCGTGAGTCGGTAGAATGTTAGCGATACACTCGATACAGACTTTCAAAACTTGAGGCGGTCGACAATCACGTGCAATCTTGATCTATAATCGATTACGATGTCTCTTGACGATCGGCGATTCGTTCTTGTTTCAGTGCAAAGTTTTTAATTTACCTTAAGCGGTGTATTCCGCTTTCATACACTAGTATGGCCCCGATAGACCATCAATTGGTATCGAGCGGGTTATTCGGGCTCTATTCTTACTTTAAATCTTATTATGTTCAAATGATGTTTTGTAGAGAATGATAATCTCGATGGGGAACCAAACCCTTTGAAATTGATTATCTATCCTCTTCGGTCTTTTCTTAGTGTAATAGATAGGTTTGGCATCATCAAAAATAAAAAATTGTTAGATCTCAAAACCTCCATGATGATCCTACAGTAAGTAACATAATGATGATCACATGTTGGGAGCGACTTTTTCTTTACAAGTTTCGATGAAGAACCATCGGTTTGGACGGGCTCGATACTAAGGAGTTGAGTAATCTTGGTCGGTCGTCTTGATAGAATGTCGATGTCAGTCTTCTTGAGATTGATGAATTTGAAGAATGGGTGGCGAAAACTCGATGGTGAAAGCAAAGAAGCTTGAAAATAACTAAGTGTCGTACCCACGACAACAAAGTAGTCAAAGTTGTTGATAACTATGTCAGTGAGTGTCGGTGAAGATTTAGAGTCACTAAAGCGATGAAGGCGGTCTGGCACATTGATAAAACACGGATCTTACCCAACTAGTGGAACTCAAAGTCGATGTCTTGAAAAAACGCGAAGTCTCGACTTGAAAAACTTCGAGGAGATTTTTAATCCTTGGTGTTTAACTTTCAGCGTGTCGAGCAAATCTGAAGAATCCGGACAAGTGAGCTACTTTTCGGAGTTGCGGAGCTCGGATGTAAGATGTTGTAGACATATAAAGTGACGTCGAGGATCCAAGCAGGCGATTTCAAATGTGAAATGGAATGGATGTGATTGGTATTTCTTCAGCGACTTATTATTAATCATCCACTCTATAAATATGCAGAATCAACCTTTGAAGTTGATCAAAACAACTGTGACTTTCAAATATTGAAAGCATTGAGCTTAAATCTAAGAACAATCATCGACTATTTTGAAAAGAGAGTTTCAAGTGTAGTGATGAAGCCTCGAGCTACATATATCTATCGACTTAGGATTTGGGATACACTATCTTATTTTCTAGAGTTACATTCTTGTAATATCATAAGCACAGAACTCTTGAACCGTCGACTATGACGACTCAATTTAAGTTGGAAAAACCATTTACCTAAAACCCCAAAGTTTAAGTAGAAGTTGGGCGGAAGCTAGCTACGTGTTAGTTGCGACTTTGTTATATTGTAGTTGTAAGCAAAGAGTTAGGTCATT